>CM076579.1:895785379-896373451 GCA_034641835.2 Pinus albicaulis
ATTAAGCCTGGCGCGGGTGATGCACTGGGACAGAGCGCCAATTGGCGCACCCTCTTTGGTGGATTTCCCCCATTGGTGCGAGGGATGAACTAGCTACTCGCGCTAATGCTAAAAAGGCTATTTTTAGGGATTTTCACAGGAAATTGTCTTCAGGGGAATGATTTTCCTTGTCAAGGGGGATGCCATGAAAGTGGTTTCAGGTCATGTCACTGCTCACAGGTCCTGGAATAATCCCTCCAATGTGCGGGACGAGGGATTGCAGGGACGGTGAAAAATTACTGTGTAACAGATGCCCCCTAAAGCATGAGGCCCGAAAGAGAGAGAGGGGTGAAATGCTTTACGAGAACGTGCCCAACTAAAAACACTGTCGTCGGGAAACCTGCGTAGACAAGTACAACTGATATCTCAAATACATGATATATACGTGGTATGGGCGCAGCCATCCATAACAGAGTATACAATAATCAAGATCCAAGGTATGGACACAACCATCCAGTAAGGATCGATAAATAGACTCAGGTATGGTCGCATCCATCCAGTGAATGAGTCATGTAACCAATCATAGTAATCCAAAAAATCGCAGCCTGGATTCTAATAGAAAAAATCTAGGGTCTTGTGCTCCATCTCGACTAAGATAGAGTACAAGTTCAAGCATGTGAATAAGTGAGCTGAAGTCGAACATGCAAGAACATCGTCTAATTACTAGCCAATGATGAAAGCTGTTAATAGACGCGAGAGGAACCACCAATAATGAAAATGGCCCTCAAGGTACTATAGGTACAATCCACAGAGTGTGAACAGTGAGCTGGTGTCAAACACTCATAGAATCATCTGATCGAAGGTCAATGATGAAAACCTTGCATCGAATGCGAAGAACCTGCCATTGAGGCATGCAGGCTCCAAGGTACCAAAAGGGAGTCTCTAGATCAGCTTCTTGGATAATGAGATGAAGTCGACAGGAAGTGACCTTGATCAAAGGTGGGCCATAGTGTTTCCCACATCATTGATGCGAGACAGAGGAAAATAATGTTGTGAGTCAGGATCAGATGAGAATCAGAGGAAGGTTGAAACTTGTAGAGGTCAACTTCTCTTGAACATATCAGTGGCACGACAGTGGATTTGGCAGTATTTGACATCAAAAGATCAGAGGTCATGATGACGAGGCAAAGAGCAGATGAGAGGTCAAAAGGGATTACCCAAACCCATGGAGGAAAACATATAATGAGATGAGATTTCCCCAACCCGACACGACCGTAGACAAGTGCCATGTTCAAGAGTGACATACTGCCGACACGAAAACGATACTGGTTCCATTTCCCCCCACCATTTCTGGCGAGTACCCCAATTATTTTTGAATACAAGCTTGAAGGGGATAGCATATGCTTGTAATATAAGTTCGTCCTTCGGACGAATCCATCCTAGTAAATTTAACGAGCCCTAGGAAGGAGAAACTCGAATACCGTCATTACGACTGATTCCGATGTCATCAAGGTTTAACGAGTTTGACAAAGGAAGAACTTGGCATCTTTTCATATTTAGAGAGTTTGAAAAGACAACAGAAAAGTAAACTCCAGCAGTCCCTTTTCGTAAATAGTTCCTCAAATCCGAAAAGTTAGAAAACAATGTCTGAGAAAACCTCCTAGTCGCGATAGGCTAGGGTATTCCTTTTTCGTAAATAATCCATCCCAGCCCTAAAAAGGGGTAAACGTATACTGGGTAGATGTCATTTCGCAGCCACTTTAACGAGATCGAAATGACAAGGGACTCGACAATCTTTTCATGTTTAGAGAGTCATAAAAGAGTTGAAATATGACTCCAAAATGACTTTTTCGTGTTTTTACCGAGTCCAAAAAAGTATAAAATACAACTCGTATCACTGTCCAAGCTGCGTAAAAACCTGTTGCTGCACATAAAAGCGAGTGTAAAATCCATTTTTCGACAAAATATGTTAAAATATTGAGAAAAAGGACTTTCAAAACCTAATTTTGACTTCAAAAGTTATAAATATGCCACAAATGGTAAAAACATATTTACTTTTACTTTTTACCTCATTTGGAGAGCAACAGTGAGATTTTTTTTTGCAGACTTGCGGCGGCGATTGTGACCAATCCAGTACATCATTCAAGTTCTTGTTCGTTCCAGGTAAGAGGCGCTCCCCTTAGCTTTGTTTCGATTCATTTTTTATAAATTTCCATTGTGTATTTGACCTCTGGGGAAAACCTTTTGCAAATTTAGGGCTCAGCCAATTGGCGAGGGTATCGGGCACGGACCTGCGCCAATTGGCTCCTTTTTGCAAAGGGGTCGCGCCAATTGGCGCGACTGTTAGCAAAACAGTCGCGCCAATGGCGCAACTCAATTTTCCGCGTTAATTGACCAAAATGTGAGCCACTCAAATGAATTTTTAAGTGTTTTAGAGATATAATAAGGTATTTTTGACCATGTTGGTGCAGATATCCAGCCATAATGGTGATTGAGTGGAAGGAGAGGGAACATGGGGAAGAGGACGAAATGGCCATGGAAAATGAAGCTTGCATGAACACCCTCCGAGACTGTGGTCCCAAGAAATTTTTCCTCACACCATGTTTGAGAGCTCAACCTGAGCTATTGCAGTATTTGGTTAGCATATGGGACGAGAATGAAGAGGTTTTCAAAATTTGAGACCAAGTACTAGCACTCGGGGTCTCTTATGTTTATTTAATAACCGGATTGTCGCGCAAAGGCCCAGTGCCAATCATGACAGGCAGTAGACCTTCTGGGGAGAAAATGAATATGGTAATGGCGAGAGTGTGCCCAGGGGCACAAACAGGATCGGGCAGTGGGAAAGTAGACATCCACACTATTCGCAATCTAGCAATCTGGGTGGTGCTTCACACCATTACGCGGGCTGTAGGATCGCAGGCCCCGCATGAGGCAACCAAGGCACAGCTCCTACTGGATTCCAAATGCATGAATCCTACACTTTTTGATTGGGACACTGCCATGAAAACAAACATCAAACGGCAGTTGACAAAGTGCAAGAAGGCCAAGCTAAAACAGTTTGGGTATGGTTCCATTATGGTGTCGTTCATTCTAGAACGATTACCAATTTTCCAGGGCCAAGGGGCGATAGTCGCCGAGCTGACATTGAGGGAGCCAAGAATGGCTTGATGGGCAACACTTATGCCCAGGTCAGGAGGGGGCTAGTAGATGTCCTGGAGGCCTGAGTTTTTTGTATGGTTACGACGTCAGCTGATTGTGGTTGAGGATTGGCCCTACGCAGGAACCAACTTCACGGGAGACCCCGATCTCCCACTTCCAGAGGGGGAGGACTGGGACGAGGAGCTGGGTATGACTCTTTTTGATTTTTTATGTATTTATGATTTTTTTGTAATACATGCCTATTCTAACAACAGTTCTATGTGTATTCAGATGTTGGCCCAGAGAGGCCCGCGGGCATGTCGCCCATTGCACGGAGGACCCCTCTCGCATATGACCCTCAGGCTTAGGGCGACGAAGGGAGTGAGCTGATCCAGAACCTGGAGGGCATCGCCTGGGGAATCCCAGACTATGCACGACTAGAATACGTCCCATTGGCTTACCAACGACAATGCTGAGGCGATTGGTGCGCGCGGTGACATGTTACCACGAGCACCACACTGATTAGCTATATAGGGCTTTTATATGCATATTTTTGAGAGACATGTTGTCTCCGGCTATTATTAGACAGACATGTATATTTTTTGATTTTATGTGATGTACACAACTGCAAACTATTCGATATATATATATATATATATATCTACTTCTGGATGGATCTTTCTACATGTAATGATGTTTTTATATGCCATGCAAATGTGTAATACCATGTTATCTAATGCATTAGTTATATAATCTGCATAACAAACGACCCAATGGAAAATTTCACAAAATTCATTACCACACATTTTATTTTTACGCAAGCTTAAAAGCACACATGGAAACACATATGAAAACTACGCTTGAAATGAGGAAAAATGGGCATGCCCCCCAGCATGGTGTCTCAATTCAAGGTACATGCCCCCAAGCTTCAGTCCATAGGAAATGGAGTGAAGGTTAAAAACACAAGAGATTTGATCTAAATCAAACAAAACTTGAATTGAACAGGCTCATGTTTCATTATTTTAACGAGGTTGACACACTTAAAAGAACTATCCTCGTAACAACTTGTTTCATTGTTTTAGGAGCTTGACAGAATAAGAGGAACTACGCTTCAAAGAGCTCAACGGAGGAGGCTCAGGAGGGGGACAAGTAGATACATCACGCTCTAGACAATCAGACATTGCCCCTAGGCCAGGCATGAATGAAAAACGATGATGTCCATCGCTCATGGCAGATCTTCAAGAGACATTGTTTCAACAATAGCTTCATCGGAAGGGAAAAATTCTCTTAAATTGTCGGGTAAATCTGCATCACCAAGCCAAGGGGATTGAGAATATATATCCAGAGCCATGCTCGAAGGAGCATGTTCAGGAGGAGGATCAGATGCAGCGACAATTTCGCAATAATTAATCTCAACTGGAGTTAGCGGCATTGATTCTCCAAACGAGGTCACCTGTTCAGGTGAAGGGATGATCTAAGGGTCATCGTACCTAGAGACCAAATTAACTTGAACGGTGTGCGGTGGTGGTGCGGGAAAAATACCCATGACTACGGGGTCCTTAAAGAGACCAGGTCCTACACTGTCGGGGGGGTTGGGGATCTGATCCACGTAAGGAACGTTGTTCTCAGAGGATGAGGTGAAGAAAGACAACTGATCCACAGTAACGATTTTTCCATCATGAGGGAACTTCGGAAGCCAAAAGAGGGTGGATGGAACGCATAGCATGGCGTGAGTCCAACTGCGGCCAAGAAGCAGATTGTAGTTGAGCTTGGCGTCAACCACTTCTACTTCTATGTTGACTGTCTTCCCCTGTAATGTGATTGACAGAATCTCGAGAACACCTAGGGGTTTAGATTCCTGACCATCAAATGCCTCTAGGGCATTAGGAGACGATGAAAGAGCCGGAGAGCCAATGGCCTTCCAGCAGGCAGATGACATAACACAGGTGGAAGCACCTTCGTCCACAACGGCTCTATGGATGTTGAGGCCATTGATCCTAATTTGTATAACAAAAGAAATCTGATGTGGAAGTTGGGGGAAATTTTTTTCTAGGTCGAAGGTGAGAAGATTAGAATCGGCGGGATCGATTCCACCAATTACAGACAACAGAGCTTTCTGTTGTGATGGGAAACTTCGAAGCACTTCCAATGCAGAAATTGCAGAAGGTGCCTGTGCCAAATCCTCAACAATACTGTAGTGTTGAGCGGCACGGGAATTTGGATTGTAGGAAGATCTTCGCAGAACACCTTTAGAAGGTGGCCTCACAACAGGTTCAGCACTGGGCTTCTCAATTTCCAGAGGACCGGAGACAGGTGGGGGAGGTGGGCCATCCACAACTTCCTTTCCAGCTGCCTGACGCGATCCGGCATAATCCTTCGAATGCGTAGCAATCGAGACAGGTGCAACACCATTCATCATAAAGACCTGTGACCTAAATGGTACAGATGGTGAAGGCTGTTCAACCATCTGGGTCTGCTGAGACGGGAACGGTTCTTTGAGAACTGCTGGAGTCCCTTTGGAGCCTTTGAGAAGTTGACTAATATCAGATCGTTGAGGACAATCTTTAGTATAATGGTCTCCTTCATAGATAAGGCAGGGGTACTTTGGTTTACGTTGGGAACCGTCATCAGTACGAGGTTTAGAAGACTCTGGTTTTGGGGCATTGGGTTTGGATTTTCCTTTGCCCTTCTTCTTCCCTTTGGAGGCCTTTTCCATAGGATTAGCCTAAACGACGTTGACCTTCGCCGTTTTACCAGAATCCAGAGGGGCGGGAAGACCAGAATTATTGGAAGAATTGGACTTCTACTTCCCATTTGAGGATTTATGAGAATTTTGAGACACAGAACCAATGACACCATCCACTGTTGGGGTAGGTGGAGCTTTAGAAGTTCTTGGCCGCGGAGCATCAGTCAAAATATCATAAAGTGTGCCAGACTGAGAGTGCACCAGATGAAGGTACAGGGCATGCGTGATGGCTTGTTCTTCAGTCACACATGCCCCCATAGAAATATCTTGAGCGATTTTGTTAACGAAGGAGGTGGTGAACCAATGAGTTAGCAGCTGATCAGGTATATCAAACTTGATCAATATACGACGATGTCGTCACTCATGAATATGATTAGATATATGGTTGGCTTTATCCTGCTTCAAAGAAGTTAGGAGATGCGTCTCGGCTTCGTAATGAACTGGTAACTGGAAGTGCGTCAGAAAATCCATGGCTAACGTATTGAAATCTTGAAAGATGCCACGAGGTAATTCAATATACCACTTAGCGGCAGCACCAATGAGAGTGCGCTGGAAGAGGCATAGACCAATTGAGTCATCCACCCAAGAGTTGGACGAACACCACAGATGATAGGTCATTACATGAGCTTGGGGGTCCTCTCCAGTTTTACCCTCAAACTTAGGACAGCCGCCGGGTACCTTGGTTGGAACTGGAGGCCAATAAGGATTGTGAAGAATCGGATCATTGGTTAATTTAGAAACATCCGGTAATTCCAAGGTAGCCAAGAACGACAACTGCGGATTGAAAGGCATGCCAGGCCCTCGATAAGGACCTGTACTTGTACTCCACGCTGGTTGAGCATATCCTTGCCCCCATGAGTTCTGCCTCGAGGGGTTCTGACCGTAGGGGGTATAGGGCGTATAACTGGTTTGATACGGTTGCTGGTAACCAGTGTACGAGGGTTGATAACCAGAGTATGGACCCTGATTATACGTCGGCCCCGTTTGAGCAGTATGCGGATTCGGCTGCTGAGTATAGGTATAGGGGGGTTGTTGAGGGTAATAATTAGAACCTTGGGGTGGGTTGTAATTCGGTTGAGATTGACCTTGAGGATAGTAACTACCTTGGGGTTGAGCAGGCTGCTGATAGGTGGGGCCCTGCTAAGCCTGATAAGTAGGGCGCACCGGTTGATTCGGTTGCGGCATCGAATAAATCGGCTGTTGAGCAGGGTTGAAAGGATGTGCAGGCTGGACTGGTTGGACAGGTTGACATGGCTGAACGGGCTGCCCTGGTTGAACAGGTTGACCCGGATAAACAGGTTGCACAGGTTGTACAGGTTGACCTGGCTGATGTGGGACACCAGGCTGTGCTGGATGGGCCAGTTGGCCTGGTGGTGGAATGGGGCCAGGTTGTGCCTGATAACTGGTTTGACCTGCAACAGGACCATAAGATGATCCTGGCTGTGCAACATTCAGAACAATAGGATACTGAGGTTGCATAGGTTGAGAAGGTTGGACTTGCCCCCCAGGACCATACAACGACCTAGGTTGGTACCCTGGTTGACCTGTGGGTCCTTGAGGTTGCCCTGGTTGGACCATAGGGTGAGGCTGCATAGGTTGACCTGAAGGGTTGTAGGACTGTCCTCGCGGACCGTATAACAACCCCTGCTGGCCCGAAGGCTGGCCTTGTAAGGGCTGTCCTTGCGGGTCATAAAGATAACCAGGCTGGCCCGAAGGTTGGCCTTGAAAGGGTTGTCCTTGCGGGTTATAAGGCTGCCCAGCTTGGTTAGACAGAAAACCTTGACCATGAAGATAAGCCTCTGGAGCGGGTAAACTTAAAGGGTTTCCCTGATCATCATATTAATATGGAAAAATGTAAACGGGTGTACCATCCTGTGCATAATGTGAAAAATACGGACGGTTGGGATCTTGGGAGCATGGACCGACCTCGGGGTTCGATTGCTGTAGAGACAATCGATACTCTTAAGGAGAAATGTTCTCCAGCATAGAAAATGCTATATAAACGTCTTCGGGAAGCGACGCAGTCCTTACGGACTGAGTGGTAACAGTGGGTGTAGGTGTGACCACACAGACAGTGGGCCTGACAGGTACTGAAGTGACCTGAGGGGATCACGTGATGGGTGTCCTAGGAGACATCCCCAATGATGGAATAACCAGCCTCGTAGAAGGAGTTGATATCCCCATAGAGGCGACAACGGTCATAATCTGACTTAAAGATCTATACCCTGTTGGAAGCGAAGGACCGGGCGAAGACATGACAGATAAATCGGGGTTGTCTTCTGGGAATAACTGGTAATATTCACCAAACGTGGGGATTTCCTCACTAGGAGAATGGTTGGATGAGCCCATATCTGAGCCTGTCGTTAGATCTGCTAGAAGACGGCGAGGACTAGGAGGAATAACATCAGCTATAAAGGGCGAACCCGAAGTAAGAGGAGGGAAATATTACCCTACTCCAAATCCAAACCAAGCGTTGGATAAGGGCCAATTGAACTCAACTGGTCCTCCAAAGGGAAGCTTAGATAGAACCGGTCCCCCGTCGGGAAACTTGGAAACAATGGGCTGCTGGGGTTCAGCAGAGGATTGAGAGACCTCTGATGAATCGTCTGTATATGGAATACCAGTAGAAGAAACTGAGGGTTCTACCACTGTGACAGTAATGACAAGAAGAAAAGATCAAACACAACACACGGGCTAAAAAATCAAGGCACACAATCAAACGGCCAACAAGCAAATTCTAACGGGGAGCGTGATCGCAGGTGATTTATTTTACCACATTTAAAATTAGAAACTTCACCGTTTCATGTTTTAAGAGTCGAGAAATGGATGAAAGGTGACTCTATCTCTTTCATTGTTGAAACAAGCGTGAAACGACAAGCGCTTGATGATCCTTTCAAATTTAAAGAGTCAGAAAAGATCAAAATGACTACTCTGGTAATCTAGGCAAAGGGTGTACTAGATATCCGTGAACTTCAATATACACCTTGGTTTCAAAATGAAAGAGAAATCAACCAAGGACTTAACGTACGTGCAGGCAATCTCCCCGAATGCTATGTCCGGTGTATCACAGGTATAAGGCGGCAGACTCGGCTTCCTACGGATAAAGGATAGAAACCTAGTGGGGTTTTCCTTTATGTACGCGACGGTATGGGGAGAAAAATTCCGTACTAGTGCTGTCTAAAGCCAAGAAGCGAACGACAACTACTAGGTTTAATGACGCCGGAACACGTCACTAGCCTAGACTTAT
Organism: Pinus albicaulis; assembly: GCA_034641835.2. Taxonomy (NCBI): domain Eukaryota; kingdom Viridiplantae; phylum Streptophyta; class Pinopsida; order Pinales; family Pinaceae; genus Pinus; species Pinus albicaulis. Next base: position 895,794,490 of record CM076579.1, read on the forward strand.
AAATATTTCGTTAATGTTTCAATGTTGCATTAAGGTAAACTGAATAAATTTTAATGTTGATCTTCAATTATGTTTCAATTTCCAGGACCTACCGAATGTTATTTCTCAAAAACTCCTAAATGCACACTACATGCCACAATGTATCATTCTGTTCGATGAATAGCTAACTACAGGAAGGTTGAGAGCTTTTCACACAATAACAAAATGATCGCAAAACAATCACTAGTGTCTCTAATGCACGCTAATGAAAACTAGAAGCTTTTCTTTTAGAGCTACAAATCACTAAAACATAGAAAAGATTCAATTTACATTAACTAATCCAGAGCAAAAGAGATTTTCTTTTTTGTATTTTCAATGTTTAAGAGCAAAGTGCACTAACAAAATGAAAACCAATGAAAAGAACAATTTGAGAAGTGAAAGCAAAAGAGCGAAAACAAGAAAGTTCAATCAATGCCAAACAAACAATCAGACCTCAAAATGATAAATAAGTCCCTCAAATCAAAAGGAATCCCAAAGACTCAAACAAACCGTGTAATCTAGGCCCAAAACGAGACAAAGCGGAATTCGAATGAAGAAGAAGCCAATCACTCAAATAACACAATAAAACAATGGACAACCACCAAACGAATGAAGGGAAGAAATAATGAAATTGACTGATCAAAAGAGGACCAAAAACTCCCACGGGAGGCTTGACACACTATAGCACCTAGATGCCCTAGGGCTAGAATGTAAAATCGATAGAAGAGGGCAAACAACCAGAGGATGAAGGTCACAGTCAGTCAAACAAGGCTTCAAAACACTCAGGCAATCAAAAAAGTGACACCAAAACCACAACCCAAGCTCAGAAAGCCCAAAAAGAAGAAAACCCTAGCACCTTACAGAATTGGCACGACTGTCAGGCTGCAACTAGCGCTAGAACAGGATTGGCATGGGTGATAAACTAGCAACATGCGCCAGCTGGCGCGATTGTCAGGGAAAAAACTGTGCAAGTCAAGTTTACTACTACAAAAGATGAAAAAGAGCAATCAAGAAGCAGATCAGGGATGGTGAGGCTAAACAAAAGTTTAACACTGAAAAAGAGCGAACCACAAGAGTTGATCAAGCAGGCAAAGACCAAAATCAACTGAAAAGACAAGACAAACTCCAATCAATGTATCCCCAGTGGAGTCGCCAGTTTGTTAGAGAGGTAAATCCCCTCTGCAGACAAAGGCGATCCCTACTAGCCCAGATCGGGTCTAGCAACAACCAAGTCACGCTAAGATGCAAGTTCCTAATTGCAAAAGACCAAGATGTGACAAGAGGCCTACCTTAAGTCCTACGCTGCCGTCATTTGTGGAGAAGATGGCGCTTTCGTCCCTTGCTTTGGCAGATCACAATTCTCCCGCTCGATGTGATCGAACACCTGTACGTACCAGAAGAAACAACAAACACACAAGCGTAAGACCTAACACATGCAATTATGTATCAGTCAGAGAAGATACAACTCATAACATAAAACATAAACATCTGAGTGGAACCATAATCGAAGTCGCTTATTATTAATCAGAACAAAGAAAGATACAACCTGAGCTCTGACGCTGGATCTTCCTTTGGCGGGTCGACAGAGGAGTACGTCTCGGTAAAGCTCATCGGGGAAAGGACAAGTCTCTCTCTCTCTTTGGTTGTCTAACAATAATCTCCTTACAATTGATTCAGCTCTATTCAGGCTAGCTTGCAAAGGGAAAATGACAAGCTTATATAGATGGTGGAAGGGGAGTTGGGATCCCTACAATGGTGGGATTGGCCCTATCCTCAAGGAAGCTTCCATGATAGGTGGAAAACCAGTTCCCCTACATGGAGATCCGGAGCCAAACCTCCCAACTAAATTTAGAGACCAGTTTAGAAGTTGGTTGGAATCAAACTTCTGCCAATTATTTTTAAAAAACACTCCTTATTAAGCCTGGCGCGGGTGATGCACTGGGACAGAGCACCAGTTGGCGCATCCTCTTTGGTGGATTTCCCCCATTGGCGCGAGGGATGAACTGGCTAGTCGCGCCAATGCTAAAAAGGCTATTTTTAGGGCTTTTCACAGGAAATTGTCTTTAGGGGAATGATTGTCCTTGTCAAGGGGGATGCCATGAAAGTGGGTTCAGGTCATGTCACTACTCACAGGTTACGGAATAATCCCTCCAATGTGCGGGACGGGGGATTGCAGGGATGGTGAAAAATTACTGTGTAACACCATATCAGGAGAAATTCATGGCATCCCCGATCCGGGTACGTCTGTTCTCCTTGTCGGTGGATTTTTGGGATCCTGAAATCTTGAAAGAGATTGGTAACACCATTGGAAGATTTGTAAAATTAGAATATTTCACATGGAGAGTATGCTACACATCCTATGATAGGATCTATGTTTATATGAACATAATAGAGCCTCTTTCAGAATTCATTGAACTGGAGTATCAAGACGGAGTTTGGCAGTACCTTTTAGATTTCGGAAGTGCCATGATTATGGTCACTTGTTTAGGGACTATCTGAGCATCAAAATGGCTATAACTAAGCAAGAATCGAAACAATAGTAGACCAAGCCACAGGAAGACAAGGACGAATTGAAACAAGTGAGTAACAGAAGAAGAAAGCCTAAAAACCCACATCAAAATGGTCAAATTTACCGACGTAAGAGACAAGCTAATAACAAAAAATACAAAGTTCTGGCGAATGCGAGCAAATAATATAATTTTCAGGGGAAATTGGAAACCGAAGAAGGAATAATGGCTCCATCGAAAGGGAATACCAAACCCAAAAGAAAAGCATAAGAATATCCAAAGGAATAGGAATAAGTGGAGGTCACAGAGGATGAGGAAACTATGGAGGTAAATGAGGTAGGAGAGGATCTTAGCACAAAGGAAATAATATTAAAAATACTGTTGAATGAATGGAGGAATCTGGATGAAATATTTATACCGGAAGACCAAAAAAATATATATATCAAGGAAATTTTCAAAAACTCTAAGCTCAACAAAGCCCATAGATGCATCGGTAGGACAAGCTCAAGATAGAATAAAGCAAGAGAGGTCGAGTATTATGATGATCCAAGAAGCAATAGTGTATGAAGCAAGACTGAAATAAATATTAGACAAGCTTAAGCTCCACTACGAAGTGATGGCACAAGATGCAAAAGGAAGCGTATGAGAAATTGAAATCCTATGGAACCAAAATGAAATAATGTTTGATGATTGGGTCAGTCTGCCGAGAATCCTTTTATGATGCTCCAAACGTGTTGGAACCAGAGATTGGGTCAAGATATCCGCGGTATATGACCCCCACGTTCAAGGAGATAAAGGAGAGTTTTCTGCAAAATGTGGAAAAACTGAAAAGCATCCAAACAAAGGAGCTATTGATTCTTGGAGGAGACTTCAACTTCATTACCTCCATAGATGAGAAAAAGGGAGGTATGAATCGCCTAGATCCATAAACAAAATTATTTAGGGATTTGATTATAGATATGAAACTAGTGGATATCTAAACAAATAATGGGACATTCACTTGGAACAACCGGCGGAGAGGTAGACACAAATTAGCATCCCACCTGGACAAATTTCTCGCTTTATACAAATTGGTAAGAAAGGATATTTTCTTTGAGGTCTCAATCCTTCCATACGCAAGGTCAAATCATTGGGCGATAAGAATGGAAATGGATCTCAAGATAGCCCCGAGGAACATGCCATTTAGATTTGAATCCTTTTGGTTAAGGGATCCCTCCTTGGTAGGCAATATGGAGACCTAGTGGAAAGTGAGCATCGTGTGAGGTAGGAATCATATGCATACATTCGAACTCAAGCTAAAGGAGCTCAAACAAATTATAAAATTTGGAACAAAAATGATTTCAGGAATATCCTTACTGATCAAAAAACCCTCCAAGGTAGAATGTAAGAGATACAACAAAGAATAATCACATATGGAAGATCAGAGGAGACGGCTATAAAAGAGGGCTAGGTGATAATCCAAATTGAAGAGAGAAGGAAACACGAGGAGATATTATGGAAACAAAATTCAAGAGTCCAATGGCTTCGGGAAGGTGAAAATAACATAATCTTATTTCATACGACAATGATCAAACATTGGCAACATAACCCAACATAAAGAGATGGACCATCTTCTTACTGATCATTTCCAGTCTCTTTTATCAGAACCTTTTCATGACATAATGGTTGCAATCCACAAAATTACAAGGCATATCCCCCAATCGGTAAATCGAGACCAAAAATTGGCACTAATGAGGGTGAACTCCCTTCAAGAAATTGAGGAAGTGGTGAAGAATAAGGCTCAGAATAAAGTGCCTGGTCCAGGTGGTTTCACCGCATAATTCTGTCAGGATCCCTAGGAATTCATGGGGCATGACATCCTGGATGCCGTGGAGGAATCTCAGAGAACACAAAAGGTAAATCTTGGTCTTAACTCAACTTTATTTTCTCTTATTCCTAAATCACACTAGTCTGAGCACCCATTGGATTTCTCCCAATTGCATTATGCAACGTCATCTATAAAATCATCACCACCATGATGGTTAAAAGACTGAAACCCCTTCTTCCCTGTTTGGTCTCATCTGAGAAAACAAGGTTTGTAGAAGGCCATCAAATTTTGGATGGGATCATTACCTCTCAGGAAGTGGTCCATTCCCTTAAGAAGCTTAAAACCCCTAGTATTATGATTAAACTTGACCTTTCTAAGGCTTATTATTACCTCAGTTGACCCTATCTACTTAACATCTTGAAAGCCTATGGGTTCGATCCGAAGTGGATCAATTGGGTTTACTCCCTCATATCCACCCTTGTCTTTCAATTTTTCTTAATGTCTCACCCTCGAAAGCCTTCAACCCTTTTATAGGCCTTTGCCAAGGTTATCCTTTGTCTCCCTTCCTATTTATCCTTTTCGCGAAAGGCCTTCAAAGACACATTCAAAATGCGATTCAGTCCTCCCAGATATGGGGCATCCATCTATGGGGAGAAGAAATTCCTCTAACCCACCAAAAATTTGTGGATGATATAATGTTATTCTGCAATGTATCCTTAACTGAAGTGAGAATATTAAAATAAGTACTAAATGATTTTATGTTGGCCTTAGGCATAATGATAAACAATGATAAATCTAGTACATTCTTTTTTAATACCCCAAAATCCATTCAATCCTTCTTGGCAAGAACCATTGGCTTTCACATAGGCACCCCTCCCATTAAATACTTGGGAATTCCTCTAGTTTTCAACTCCCTTAGGACGTCCTATTGGAAGGAGGTCAATTAGAAAATCCAGACTAAACTTAATGGATGGGCGTTCAAAGCTATGATTATAGCTAGTGGAGGTGGTTCTGTCGACCATCCCTATTTACTAATTATCAGGGATGACAACTCCCAAATATGTATGTAACTCCATGATAGATATTTTTAGAAAGTTTTTATTGAATGGGACCCAAAACTCCACAAAATGGGCCTTAGTATCTTGGAAAATTTTTATTAAAGCTAAGATGGTAGGAGGAATTGGGCTTAGATACCCAGAGACTCTTATCAAAGTGATAGGAGCTAAAATATGGTGGATATGGTTCATGGGAAGGATGGATTTATGGAAATAAATATGGACAAGAAAGTATAAAATGCCTATTGCTGAAGTTGAAAAATTAAGACATAATGACATTCCGGGAGGCTCATCCACATGGAATTTTGGCGCTTACCAATATATACCTCATCAAAAGTCACACCTTTTGGGAAATTCAGAATGAAAGATCGACCCTTTTTTGGAAAGAAGCATGGTAGCAGAGAGGAAAACTCTTTAGCAAAAAATATTTGGGAGATACTTTCCTCTTCACAAGCTCTCGAAGCTGCTCCATGGAAGAACAATTCTGGAAACCATTGCAAAATTACCCTAATTATAGATTATGGAAGGATAAGGAGGATTGGGTAAATCCCCTGGATATTATTTAGTGGAAAAACATGCTAAAGGAGCTTCATTCACGAAAAATAGTTAAACAGGAAGGTCAGGACATCCTTAAATGGGGTTATTCAACAAAAGGAATGTTTAACATAAGAGAATCTTACAGATTGGCTTCGGAAGAGCACCAGGAGGGGAGAGCATCATTATGGAGGAAAATTTGGAAGGAAAACATATGGCCAGAAATATCACAATTCCTTTGGCTTGTATGTAGAAGAAGAATCCTTACATGGGATAAAATCCAAAAAAGAGTTTGTTACGACCCTCTTATTGCGTCCTTTTCACCCAATAAGAGGAGGACCTAGAACATCTTCTAAACAACTACATATATGTGTGTTGAGGTATAAAAGGTGTCTTTTTTAACGCCTATTTTTCTCACATTAATTATCAATCCAGGAACGACTTTTTATTTCAAGAGTGTACTCTGTCTGAGGCTACAATTCAATCTAACAGTAATTCCTTGCAATATGTAGTACAGTGTTGTAAATACAAGAGTAAACAGATGCTTGGAAAATAAATCTAATTACAATGACGTGAACTTAAATGCTCTGAAATCCAATCACTCACTCAGCAAGTATCAGTCAAGGATACAATAATGATAACTCTTTCCTTTAGAAACTGATAAAATCAAATAACAACAAGATGATCAATCTGAGAACATGGGAGCAATAACTAGTATTCTTTACAGTAGATGATCTCACATTAAAACAACTAAATGAAAATAGAATTTGAACTAAATTTTGCTAATGAAAGTAAAATATGCAAGCACTTGTAAAAACAAACTCTTTGCAATCTGTAAACTAATAAATCGGAAATGAACAACAAACTGGAATTGAACAATAATGTAAATAAGCAGCAATCTCTCTTGATTTTCAATATGAAATGAACAACAAACGCTGAACAACGAAGCTCTGTGAAATAATATAAATGACTCAGGAATTAAGATTCTTGTTAGAACGGAACATCAATGCAATTTATCAACGTAACGCACTGATATCAATAAGCAATAAAACAATGAACCAATTAAATTACAAATGGTAATGAAAACAAATACAAACTGTCACACAACGATAGCTGAAAGGTAACAATACAAACAACAGATCAATCCACCAGGGCTGGGCCTGTAACCACCAGTGAAACGCTGATGGAATTTACTCCAGAGTTAAGAAATGGAACGAAAACACGTTCTTGTATTAATCAGACATAAACAATGTTTACATCAGTTTCTCTCTGACCACGAGAGTTCAGAAATTACAGAGTTACAAAAAGAGTGTTTAATCATAAAATCATTGTCCCAATACATAATACATGTTCTCCTTTTATAATAAGAAAGAGGAGAAATTAAATAGTAAATATGATCCCTCATAACAAGATTGGATTGTCCCCAACAACTTGATCAACAAGAAAAGATATTTCCATCAATAATTCAACAAGAGAAAGTCGAATTTGGATTTGCAGCTGAGATAATTTGGAAAACGGCTGCAACAATGAATCTAGGAAAATCATCCTCAGAGAACCTTCTGTTTCTCTCAATACAGGCCGAATTTGGGAAAACCATTTTATGGTAAAATTAATTTGGTCCGTTCGGGACAAAACCCATGTTCCGAATTTTCCAAATTCTTCTCCATTTTCCTAGAATTTCAACCGCAAAACTGTCACTTCTTATTCCAATGAATTTCTGAGTTGGAATATTGAATGATGTGCTGGAGATCAAATCTGCAATCTAGCAAATATATTAGAGGCTAAAATGGTGAATGTTGTCACAAAATATATTAATAAACCATCATTAATAAAATCATGCATAATAATCATCAATTTATTAAAAATAAAGGAGAAGAAATAATATTTATCCATAAGAGCATAAATAATTATAAAATGGATTTATATGATAAATTATGATAAATGATGTGATAAAGAAGAGTAGAAATGGATGAAATAGGTATTAAAAAGCGGTAATAATAATGGCATATTAGCGGTCCAACATACCCCCAAACTGAATATATTGCATGTCCTCATGCAACCCAGAACTGAATATATTGCATGTCCTCATGCAACCCAACGACAAAACCATGTGTTAACCAAGCAAAAAAATTGTTCATCCCAACTCATGAAATAGATCGAACAAATGAATTTTTTCTCAAATAATGAATATTCAATTTTAGCAATCTTGATGAAGGCATAAAATTTTTTATAGTTGAAGTTCAACTATATGTATATGAAGTTGCAGAAAAATGTGATATAAGTAACAACAAACTTCATTAACCATTTTCTCAAAAATCAGATCGTTTTGATGCACGGATCATGAGATATACAAAAAATGGTTGTAGGTGATAGTGCATAATTTTCAAAATTTTATGAACTAATTTAGCGTGAAATTATCTGGGTTTGTGTATTTTAATGATACCTCTTTGTTATTCAGAAATCACGAGAATTCAGTTCATAGTTTTAAAGATATATGCAAATCATTTTATGCACTGTATAAAAATGAAATTGTATGCCTTATACAAGAAAGAAAGTAGAAAACATCCATCATGTGTAGCAATTCCACACCCCCAAACTGAATATAGTGCATATCCTCATGCAATGCTAGAAGACAAAGAGAGGTGGTTGCTACAATCTGTTGAAATCTATGCTTGGTGTAAAACAACATGGAATAAGGGAGGTGTTGAGAATGAATAAGAATATCAATGGATGATAAAGAATATTACTGACATGGTCATAAGAAAGAAATGAAAGAAAACAACACTCCCCCAAACTGAAAGATGACATGTCTCTGAAAAATGGGAAGTGGTAAAGATGTGGAATGAATGATGATAAATAATGCCTAATGGATTTTCATGAAATTCTCCTAAATTCGTAATAAATCAGAAAATTATGCTATTTTATCGCAAGTGTTACCTCTGAAAAAAAAATGTGGAATGACATGTAGGAACTGGCCTTTGTTGAAGCTGATGTAGGCTGAGCGGATACTGAAAGTGATGCAAAAGGTGGGAGCCATGCAAGCACATCATGTCTGAAGAATTGTGCGCGTTCACGAGTTGTTGGAGCCTTTGCTGTTAGTTGCAATAGTGTGGTCGTGTTGTGAATAGAATTGTCCCCCCCATACTTGTTGTTCTCCTGTAAACAAATCACGATTTTGCATGAAAATTTCATGAATCCACAGTTTTAGTTTTGAATGGCAACAGATAAGATGCATGCAAAAATTTTAAACCAAAAAACTTGTGTAGAAATGCAGTATGAATATTGTGGCAAATAGAAAAGCAGCGTACTGCACAGCATTTGTGCAACATGGAAAGGCATACATACTTATGATATCATCAACAAATTATCGCATTACTGAAATCAATGCATATTTTGAAATCGTGAGTAGATATGGAAATGTTTATGTAATGATTCAAAAATAAGGAAAAATGACAGCTGATGTGAAAAAAGTACTTATGCGGTCATTATCCACATAAACCATTATAATTGATTTATAAATAAATTTCATGCATAAGAGGTTTCGAACAAAGGGTTTAGGAGCATACTATGATTTGACATTAGATAAAGGTATAAGAAAAGGGTTTATCATTACTATTGATTTGTGAAAAATATGACTCCAATACCATCAGTAGAGCTGTGTTGCCCACAAGTGTCTATAACCTTGACAGAGTTGCTTTCTCACCCTTGGAACCATTATCCTTTATTTATGCCTAGGGAAGTGCTGTGTGATGTCATGATGGAGGCCACTATGCTGGCTTGGGAACTAGATGAATCACAATGCCATTCACCAGGAAGGAGTGAAAGGTGGGCAGGCCGGCTCGTGATGAGACCTCTTGTTTCAAGGACTTTTTATTTTTCTAAGTTGTCCATTGGATCATATCCCTGGTGTGGTGGCCATAATGGGAATGACACTTCACTGCTCCCTTATGATCATGGTGGGCTGGCTCTTGATGAGACCCCCTATCCTCCATCTGCCATATCATAGAATTGTTAGTAATCATATAAAGATTTTTAATTTTTAATTTTAATTTTATTTTATTTTTATGTAGCACTTCCATATTTATGTATAGAGGATGGCTCAACACTCCTTAAGAGTAGGGATGGTGGAAGAAGTCTGAACATCTCAATACAGAAAGTATGCCCTTATTCTTATTCAATAAAAAATCAAAGAGAGTTATGAAGATTTAGGGAAGAACCAACATGATAAAGATAACCGATCATATTAATTTTAGTGAAAATAAAGACAACAAAGTGATATAGATGGTTGTGTCCTTTCCTTTTCTTATCACTACAAAACAATTTCTTAAAAAATACAATTTCTCTTGATTTGCTGATTCCAGTAACCTCTAATTTTTGTGTCCTTGCATAAATTGTATGTTTACTTTTAAAAGAGTCATGAAGAATTCACAAAAATCATCAAAATGTTGTTCTAAAACAAGAAAAATGCACTCAAAAAGTGCTGTTCCTTAGATGGAACAACTGCTATTCCTTAAGAGGAACAACAAAAAATTGCCTTCTGCAATTGAAACTTGCATGGTGGGGTCTTTATTGTTCAATTACCATTGGAGAGGAAACTACAATTTGAAGGGATCAACACCTGAAACACAAAAACATAAAAGAAATCAGAAAAGAAACAACACTTTATTAAGTTACAACAGCTATGATATTATTTCCTAAGGGAATATCAATCTGTCAATGGAAAAAAATGATCTTTTTGAAAAATGTTTTGGCAGCAATGACATGAATCTTCGAATGGAAACCAATTCTTCATTTCTTATGTTATGAATCTGTTAGGTAATGAACTGGATGAAATGCCCTTGTTTCACTGAAATTTCTTTCAAGAATCGCTCGTCCATAAATTGAACTTCTTTGTTCTCCTAAGACTTACAAAAAAACAAGTGTTTACCTGTAATAAAACATTAAATCATGGAGAAAGAGAGGTGATCAGGCTCCCCTAATCCAAGAATTATGCAAAAAAAACTAACAAGTAGTTACTCTGTAGAAAAAATCCATAGAAAAAAAATTAAGTAAAATTAATTTATTACATGCGGGAGAGCAGTGGCCAATCATGCTACCCTGCAGTGTTTCAAATATAAATTATTTGTTTTTAGTCCGATTTGAGTGATTCCAAATCCAAATGAAAGTGAATTCAGAGATATTTCTCCAATAGAAACAGGTTTTAAAAATTCCATGTAATGGTATGTTAAATTTTCTTAGAACAACCTGCATAATAGAGTCATTTTCGATTTTCCAGCTCAGACCAACAATTGATATTTCAAGCATAAATTATTATTTTGATGGCGGATTGAACTGATTCAAATTGGAAGTTAAATTATATTCATTTATTTATCTCCAATATAAATAGGTTTTTAAGACAAGAAGAATTGATGGGTCAAATACGCTAGTGAACAACCGAGAAAACAAAGTTTCCAGAGTGCTGATTTATGACAAGCAGTCAGCATTTTGGTCATAAATTCCTCATACGATATCAAATAGAGTGATTCAAATTGAATTGTAAACTATATTCATATAGTAATCTACCATAGAAATAAGTTTTAAAAATATAGTCATTTAGGCCTCCAAAAACTGACTGTCCCAACTCTGTTCCTAAGCTGCCTACTAGAATCCCTGTCAATGTTTTGGTTCTAAATTTTTCGTTTCAAATCCAAATATAGTGATTCAAATTGGGTTGCAAAGTAGAAATCAAGGGCTAATTAGGATAGATACAGATTTTAAAATATTCATGTTTGGTCTCTCAAAACATGACTGTCCCAACTCTGTTTTTCAGAAATTTCATCAAGCCCGCGAGCCAAAAAATATGATATTCAAGCAATTTTTCCATATTGGTGATAAAAATGAATATAAGTGTTTGTAGAATTTTTATTTTCAATATAATTCATCTACATACACAAATAAATTGAAATATTTATCATCGATGTTGATTTCCACAGAGTGTTGCAACAAAAACAACTATTTTTACAAAAAAGGAAAAAAAAAAAAGAAAAAGAAAAAAGAAAAAGTGTTTATTTTAATTTTTCACTAGCCTACTCTGATTTGGAAAATGAATATGATTATGTATAAGAGTACTTCCAGTGGATCCATTTTCGAAATAAGACTTCAATTATGTACATACCCAAATTTGAAAAATGCATGTTAATAAAAATTAGGGTATGAGAAGCCAACTTCCCTTGAAAAGATGGTGCCAAAAATTGTTGGAGCATGGAGTGATGCTGCAAACAAATGGATTGAAACCAATTTTCAATGTATCCCTTACTTTCTTGATTTCTCATAGCCGTCATATCATGAAGTTCTTGAGTGTTTAAAACAGCTTGTTGATGCAGGCTAGAAGAAACCTCATTTTCTTTCATAATCTCCACAATTTTTGGATTTGATACATTCTGAATCTCAGTATAAGTTTTCTCCAATGGTGCATGTGAGATAGAATGGGTGGGAAGGGTGGGTAAATTTTTCAGTTCAACACTGTAAGCATGTTTTACTATTTTATTATGGTGAAGGTGTGGAATGAGTTGAGCAAGAAATTGTGTAGGGAATGGAGAATTTTGATGATGTAGTTGATTGGGATGAATGGATGATTTTGATAGGCAAGTAAGATGTTGTGGAAGAGCTGGTGGATGTGTTTATGCTACAAGATGAGGGAGAGTAGTCATGCAATCATAAGATGAACTATGCCAAACTTGTAGACAAGATTGGCGGTGGTTATATTGAGATTGGCATGGCTGCCCTAACATATGAGTATTCCATAATGGATTATGCAAGTAAGAGAATGGAGAGGAAGTGTTTTGAACCATACCTGCAGGCCACGATTTCCGTGGTTTTGACCTTGTTGCAGCTTCCCCATGTCTTTGATATGCTACTTCCATCCTAGATAAGGAAGAGTGAGTATCTATGGGATGCTCCTTTCGGTAATGAGGGCAAAACACTTCATCAAATTCTTGATTTTTCTGAACCTGTAAAACATTCAATTATGAATTTAAAGAGCTAATAAAACCATGTTTAAAATTTTCAAATAAAACATTGATTTCAGCTCTTATGTCTCTTATTCTTGTAGTGAATTTGGAAAAGAAAGAAGAAACTTCTCTAGAATTCTTACCAGCCTTGGAAATTCCTCTTGAATAACTTGTGCACAATTCACAAACATCATCATATGATAACTAAAAAACATCACATTTTCCTATCAGATTTAAGAGTTCTAAAAATTCATCTTTGATTTCTTTGATTTTCCAAATGCTTATGCTTTGATTTTTGAAGGTTATATTGAAATCGCTCTACATAGCCCTCCAAGCTTTCATCTTCCCCCTTTATCATACCGAAAATATCTTCATTGGATTTGCAGTAGTCTTGGTACTTCTTCAAGAATATGTTCTTCATGTCCTCCCATGTTTGGATGCAGTTCCCACCTAGGCTCATGAACCATCGGAGAGCTGCTCCTTTTAGAGTAAGAGGAAACACTTTCAACCTTTGATCATTAGTACAATAATCATATCCTCTACAAAGTATTTCAAACTCAAATAAAAATGTATCAGAATCTTCATTTGTCAAACCATGAAAATTTGGTAGAGACGATGGGGGAATTATGTGCATTTGTGTCACTCCTCCTAGATCTTTGATAGGGAATTCAAAAGTTGCAATGTGAGCCATTTCTTACCATAATGGAAGATGTGTTTCATGTGTTTCTTTGAGGATCCTCCTTCAAATGTTCCTGTCAATTGGTTAGTGAAATGGGTGGTGCTTACATCACCACTCGAGTGGAATTACAAGATTTTTTCAAAAATTCTACCTCTAAAATTCCTACTTCAATTCCTACCTTAAATTTCACTCAATTCTGCTGTGAAGCGGGCCAATGAATGAGTATGTTCCTCGCTCGGTACGCAGGTTCTTACCTTCCATTTTTAATACCCAATTCTTCCCTAGCAGAAAAAAATCAAATATGCATCATTTTTTCTAAATGGCATACACTCTCCCCAGTAACGGCGCCAAAATGTTGAGGTATAAAAGGTGTCTTTTTTAACGCCTATTTATCTCACATTAATTATGAATCCAGGAACGACTTTTTATTTCAAGAGTGTACTCTGTCTGAGGCTGCAATTCAATCTAAGAGTAATGCCTTGCAATATGTAGTACAATGTTGTAAATACAAGAGTAAACAGATGCTTGGAAAATAAATCTAATTACAATGACGTGAACTTAAATGCTCTGAAATCCAATCATTCACTCAACAAGTATCATTCAAGGATACATTAATGATAAATCTCTCCTTTAGAAACTGATAAAATCAACTAAGAACAAGATGATCAATATGAGAACGTGGGAGCAATAACCAGTATTCTTTACAGTTGATGATCTCGCATTAAAACAAATAAATGAAAATAGAATTTGAACTAAATGCTGCTAATGAAAGTAAACTATGCAAGCACTTGTAAAAACAAACTCTTTGCAATCTGTAAACTAATAAATTGAAAATGAAAAACAAACTGGAATTGAAAAATAATGTAAATAAGCAGCAAGCTCTCTTGATTTGCAATCTGAAATGAACAACAAACGCTGAACAACGAAGCTCTGTTAAACAAGATAAATGATACAGGAATTAAGATTCTTGTTAGAATGGAACAACAATGTAGTTTATCAACGTAACACACCGATATAAATAAGCAATCAAACAGTGAACCAATTAACTTACAAACGGTAACGAAAACAAATACAAACTGTCACACAATGATAGCTGAAAGGTAACAATACAAACAACGGATCGATCCACCAGGGCCGGGCCCATAACCACTAGTGAAATGCCGCTGGGCTTTACTATAGAGTTAAGAAATGGAACTGAAACACATTCTTGTATTAATCAGACATAAACAACGTTTACAGCAGTTGCTCTCTGACCACGAGAGTTAAGAAATTACAGAGTTACAAAAAGAGTGTTTAATCATAAAATCATTGTCCCAATACATAATACATGCTCTCCTTTTATAATTAGAAAGAGGAGAAATTAAATGGTAAATATGATCCCTAATAATAAGATTGGATTGTCCCCAACAACTTGATTAGCAAGAAAAGATATTTCCATCAATCATTCAACAAGAGTAATTCGAATTTGGATTTGCAGCTGAGATAATTTGGAAAACGATCGGAACAGTGAATCTAGGAAAATCGTCCTCAGAGAACCTTCCATTTCTCTCAATACAAGCCGAATTTGGGCAAACCATTCTTAAATAAAGTTAATTTGGTCCGTTCTGGACAAAACCCATGTTCCGGAGTTTCCAGATTCTTCTCCATTTGCCCAGAATATCTACCGTAAAACTGTCACTTCTTATTCCAACGAATTTCTGAGTTGGAATATTGAATGATGTGCTGGAGATCAAATCTGCAATCTAGCAAATATCTTGGAGGCTAAAATGGTGAGTGTTGTTACAAAATATATTAATAAACCATATTTAATAAAATCATGCATAATAATCATCAATTTATTAAAAATAAAGGAGAAGAAATAATATTTATCCATAAGAGCATAAATAATTATAAAATGGATTTATATGATAAATTATGATAAATGATGTGATAAAGAAGAGTAGAAATGGATGAAATAGGTATTGAAAAATGGTAATAATAATGGCATATTAGTGGCCCAACAATGTGGATCAACTATGGAGTAAATTAGATAAACTATTTGACCATATAGACAAATATAAACATAATGTCATCGAGACAATTGATATTTGGAGGAAGGGGCCTCTCGATAGGCTTCCTCCTGTGGGTGAAATGGAAATGTAGTGTCCTACCTTGGAAATGTTAGTCTTGTGACACTCGGAGAGGGTCATTTTGATGTAATGATATAACATTATTCATGTCAGGCTTATGTATATGCTTGTATGCTATACCTAGTTTGGGTCACCTGGGTCACCTAGTTGTCGTGTGCTCATGATAATATTTATGGTTGTGTGTATAAGACTGATTTTGGTTAAGTACATATTATCAATGTTTTCTATTTTGGTGTCCCAATTTTGAAATAGGTGTATGACATGGATGGTGATCTAGGATTGTGACACATAAATATGATCATGGTTATGTGGACATGGATGATCATGGTTATGTGGAACATATGGTTAATTATGATTTATGGATGATGCATGATTGGTATGATTATATATGCTTAATATTGTACTAAGCAGTATGTGGTAGGGGACTTGGTAATTTCTAACAAGGATGCTCGAGTTATAAATGAATGTGGATGTCATTTATCCAAACCAAAATGACTGCGGAAGTCATGCACTATCCTTAGTAAAATGTGAATAATTTAATTATGAAATTCATTTGATCTATGAGATTGTGATGTGTGCATGTTTTGGAACAAGAATTTACCAACAAACCATCAGATGTGTATGAGCTCACAATCAAGACCTTAAGGTGAAGCAGAAAGTTTTTAACAAAGTAGATGCGAAGCCATGGAAATTAGGGCGCAAAGTCTTAAATCCATAAAAGATAAAGGCATGGAGAGTGTTGGATCTATAATAAAAGGATTAGGGTGCAGAGTCCTAAATCCATGAATGATAAATATGTGGATTCTTGGATCTATAATAAAAGGAATGAGACGTGGAGTCCTAAATATTTAAAATATCAAGGTGTGGAATCTTGGATCCTTAGAGTAGATGAGGGTGTGAAGTACTCAATGTACTAAGGCACAAAGATGCATGCAATAGGGATGCAAATCCCTATTCTCCAGAAAAAAATACCACTCATGGGCAGCTTAGGGATGAATTTATTTAATAAAATATCATTTCTGACAATTTTGGAGTGACTTTCTAAAAATAGAAATTCATGTCTAGCATCTCAAGTATGACTTTCCAAAAATAGTAAATCACCTTGCATAAATTGGCAATCAAGCATAGTTGAAGGAAAATCACTTAACTTATCATTAATCAATCCTAATTGTTCAATCTCGACTTAATCCTCAATATTATTAATATTAATATTATATTTTATGAGACTATGATATTATTATTAAAAGGGAATTATAAGCCACCTTCATATCCTCAATCACTTCACACCTCTCTCCTTGATGATTCTCATGGACCTATGTAACACTCTCTCTCTTTTAATAATACATTTCACTCTCTTTTATGCACTCATCAAAGAATGACATATTCCTCTTAAACTCATTAAAGACATGTCATAAAATATTCCACTTACGCTCTCTTTAATGCATATGTTACCCTCTTCTTAGCTAAGGCATGCATATCTCTCCTTAAAGGCACGAGTTACACTCCTATAAATGGAATACAAGGCATACATATGACTTCTCCTTTATGACAAAAAATGGTTTCTACTCCTACATATGTGTCTCATGTCTTCTCACTTTGGGGGGGGGGGGGGGGTGTGCATTGTGATGCCAAGAGTATGAGATACTTGAGGAAGATTATGAGCGGGAGAGATATGGAGAGTAACCAAATGTTGTTGAAATGAATTTGAGACTCTTTCTAAACTACTATGTAGCTCTAGCTAGTGTAGTTGAATATGAGTGGTATTGAGAGGAAGTGAAAATTATCTTCCTTAGTTACCTTGTATATCTCTCTACTGTTGTGTTTTTGGTATTGCTTGTAATCTTTTACAACTCAGGGATTCCAGGGGGATAATTTCTTCCTGGATATGGTTGGGTGGAAAATTGGATGGTTCAAAATTATTTGGTAAGTAGATTGGAGCTAGTGCAACCTCTCATCTAGGACATTGTAGTTCAAGCATACTCTCATCTAAAACATTGGAGCTGGAGCATACTCTCATCTTTGGAGTTGTATATATACACTATCAAGTATATTCATAAACATTCTTGAAATTCTAGTTCATTATTAGTTTAAAGTGTTGTAGAAATTTCAATTTATGGGGAATTGCTACTTGTGAATGTTTATGTTATGAGCTAACCAATAATGAATGATAGTTATAGATGGGAATGTACATGCAGAGGATTAAAACAAGAACGTGGTCAAAGTTTTCAAGTTTAGTTTATAATGAATATTTGTCCATAACAAGTCATATCTATTATCCAAATTCAATATTCTATGTTTGATAGCATGGTTTTTTCTTACTGTGAATTGGGTTGTCAGCTGAAACTTATATGTATATAAAATGTTGCACACTAAATGTTTTAAGAAATTCTGAAATAGTTGTAGTTCATTTTATGTAAGTTTTTTTTTGTATAGTTTTGTTGCAAACTAATTAACAGGTCTTAATGGTTGAAGCATTCAGGTTGCCATGAGTTTGATTAAAATATCATATTAGCATAAATTTGAATTTTCTTTTTCCATGTATAGTTGTAGATGAAATTTACATACTTAATGTTTGATACAAGTTGTAAATGAGATACCATATGGACATGTAACTCCTAACTTTGTAAAAAAAAACACTTTTCAGAACCCAAATCGTAAATATGAGTGATTTTGCAGATTTCTACTGTCAATTATGTGCGTCTGTTGTCAAGTTGTTGATGAAAGACTAAGATTATTTAGTCCTTTTTGTAAGTTTCCAACATTTGAAGTTTAAATTTCCAAATTTTATGAGTTAAATAGGTTGAAGAATAATCCCAAATTCATTGCTGCCAAGTGTGAGACAAAATGCCTCAATGGCTGTAGATTACATGCTCGCAAAGTGTTTGAAAAAATGCCTCAATAACTGTAGATTGCATGCTTGAAAAGTGTTTGTCAAAAGGCCTCAATGGTTGTCGATTGCATGTTTGCAAAGTGTATGTCAAAAGGCCTCAATGGCTGTAGCTTTTATGCACATATATCATTATATTAAATGTCTTGATGGATGTAACTTTTATATATTATAAATTTCAATAGATATAGCTTCCCATGTCTGCAAATTTTTATATGAATGTAAAAATCAATTTAATAATGTTACTGAAGTGTAAGTAGAGAAAATTTAGTAGGACAGTTGTTGCTTTTATCATCTAAATCTAACATGAAAAAAAGGGGGTTGTTGTTGGAAACAATTTTATAGTGACCAATTCTGTAGGATTTAAGTGAGCAGAATAAATTTGATTGAGTTGCATGTATTCATGGGTGTAATATTATTCTTCAACGGTTGTAGAAAATAATTATTTGTGCCCAATTTATGTAGGTCCAATGTTTTACTTGGCACTTTTTGAAGAATAATATGCTTCTGAATTGGTAACAATAGTTGCTCTTGCTGCAACATTTATTATACAATTCTCATGATTGAAGCATTTCCTTAATAATTGGGTTTGGGAATTTTTAATTGATGAATTTGGAAATGTTGTTGGTCAATATATTTTGTGATTCTATTTCATAAACATATCATATTTATTAGATTTATTGATGAAGAGAGGCATATTCTTCCCTCAATTACCTTGCTATAGGTAGGTTAATACTTATATGTGACTTTTGTAATAGAAGCATGTTACTTTTGTGGTTATGATATCAAGAGTCAATAAGTGGAGCTTATTTAGCATAATCTAGGAAATAAAATAGGTTGATCTAGCTTAATGTTCACACATGGAATTATGGTGGAATTTATTTCTATTCTTAATTAGAGCTCATGGGTAAGTATGAAAAGAGCACATGCTACCATCTTTTAAACTTGAGAGGAAATATGTTTTGGAATTGGTTTTAAGGTAAATCTATCCCTGAATTCTTATGTTATATTCTTATATTGAAATAAATGAAGGAAAATGATTACATGATAACTAATTTAGTCATATCATTAAAAAAAGAGAGTATTAATGTTCAATGTGACCTCTATTTGTCTATATTATTAATGGTTGGTAAGGTGGGACCTTATAGGAAAGAACATGACTACAAAATATTCATGACTAAGGGTAATACTGATGAGATAATATGGAAAAGAATAATCCATAATATTAGTGAAACTATATTGGAGGAACGATGGCTTCCAGTTGATTGGCAAGTAGCTCCTCACGAAGCCAGGATACTTCAACAATTGAATCTGGCTCTCCCCAAATGGTATTCCCATCCTCATGGAAACTCATGGTCTCCTCGTCATCTTATCAAAATAAATACTCACCCCCTCGGGAGGTATTAATGAAGCTAAATTTGATTGGTGCCTCTAAAGACAACCCGAGAGAAGCTGGGTATGGAGGGGAAATCCGAGATTGGAAAAATTAGACCAAAATCATCTAAGTGGCAGACTATGTATTTTCCATCAATAATGAAGTAGATTTTATTGCCCTAGAAAAAGGCCTACTCCTAGCATAGAAGGAAGGGTATAAGAAACTGGTGATTGGAGGAGACTCTCGTCTGGTGATAGATATAGTAAAAAAACTGAATCAAGGAACCAAAAGTGAGAATATCAGTCAGAGCTGGAGAATATCTCGCCTGATCCAAGTCGTCAGAGATATCCTTAATCAATTTTACTATTTGATTCCATCTCACATCAAAAGAGAGGGCAATAAGGTGGAAGATTTCTTGGCTAATTGAGGATGCTGAAATATGGGAAAGACATTGGAATTCTAGTGGCCAGTAAACAATCTCAAAGAGGATAAAGAACTTATAAACCAGATCATGGAAAAAATTCTAAGGACAATCATCTAATTTGTTTATATTCAACAAGAAAATTTCAGCACCCACACCTAGTGCATTAAGCACCTACACTAGGGTGGGGTCCACAGTGCTATTTTGGGTGCATGCCAATTTTGGTTATCCCTTAATTAAGATGGAGAATAAACTGTAATCTATTCTCAATGATGAATCGAAATAGTTAAATGAGAGTGATAAACTCAGTTAGCTAGTGGATTTCAAGTTAGAGGTAGTTGGTGAAGCATGCAGAGTAATTATAGTTGTAACAGAGTTCAAAGTGGAGTGGTGCATTAGTTAATGCAAGTTGCAATCAGTTTAACTTAGTTAAGTGAGTTAAACTCAATTATGCTATTTGTAACTGAAGATACACTAGTGAAAGATCAAGTGAATTAAATATTTATTAATTCACAATCAATGATCTCACATGCAACTGAGGATTTACTATTATTAGCTGCATGCATGTTAGATCCAGTGGAGACCTAGTTAAGTTCTAGGTGAAAGGGAAGTTGAATATCAGTTGTAGGATTATTGGGTTGCACACGTGTAACAAAACACCCATTGGAGTGCCCATGATACTTGCACAGTCAATGAAGGCAAGAATTCCTATCTTTTAGGGATTGTGTAAGCAAGGTAGGATGTTTAGAGGCTGAGAATTGGCTATGTGTTGGTCAGTTTTGTTCATGATAGAGTGAAACAATTAGCTGAGTAATGGAGGGATCTTGTGAGAAGATTTTTGTATGTAATTTTTTCATGATCCATGCTAAATATACAATAGAAGATAGTGGGGTTTTTAGCTATAAGCTTTCCCCGAGAAATTATATGTGTTGTGTAATATTTTATTCTTCTTCATGTTCATGTGATTAGCGATTGTGTTTTTAATTCCACAAAATAATTGTAGAAGCGATTCAGTATTTAACTTTAGTACATTATTAGATCGGGTGGATCCAAGATATACATGAATTTTTTATAATTTCTACATGGTATAAGAGCACAGGAAATTACAAAAGTGAAACAGGAGTTGAGTTTGTGACTAGATAGAATTTGAATTTTCAGAGAGACTTTCTTGGTGCTACATATGATTCAAGATCGAAATGGATTTCAATGGCTTGAGGTTGGAGTATGTACTCGAGGGCAGCTCAAACTATATTTCTTGGAAGGGCAAGATGGAGGCAGTACTCGAAGATAATGGCTTGAAGGAATTCATTGACAATGATGTTCCTAATCTGCAGTGGCAGATGCTGTAAATATTGATGCATGGCAAAAGAAAGTGGAAAAGGCGAGGAGGATCCTGTTGGAGGGAGTATGAAACCATATTGTCTCAAGCCTCCATGGGAAAGCCACACCATATGTAATGTGGAAGGCTTTGACACAGCTATTCCAAAGCAACAACGACCATAGGAAATTGGTGCCCAAAGATAAACTCAGGAATATCAATATGGAAAAGGTCGACACCATTCCAAAATATCTAATAAATTTTGTCCAATGTCAGGACGAAATAGGGAGTGTTGGAATAGCAGTCGCTGATGATGATTTGGTGAGCTTGGCTCTCTTACGACTTCCTACAAGTTGGCACAATTATCAAGAATCTGTTAATGGAAGGGAAAAATTTCCAGATTGGGAATGAGTGTGGTCGGATTTGGTGCAGGAGGACTTCATACGGAACACCAGAGATGGATCTTCAACTAAGAATGAAGATGAAGAGGATTGTGATTTGGATGCCAAGGTAAGGAAGGGGAAGGGGAAGAAATCCCATTCTAAATATGAGTCCAAGAATGGAAAGAAGCAAAAAATGTCCAAGGTGAAGTGTTTTCACTGTCACGAGCATGGGCATTTTACTACTAATTGTCCACAAAAGAAGAAGAACAAGAAGGTTGGAGGATCTACAGCTGGTGAGGCCATTGCCTCGCAATATGATCTTGACTTCTCATTGATCGCAGGCATGGTGTCAAGTGCATTGGGATCTGTGTGGTATTTGGATAGTGGCGCTTCCTTTCACATGACGGAAGACAAGGAAGTTTTCAGTGACTTGGAGGAGAAGGATCTCTAGATGAATTTTGAAATGGGGGATGGTAGGAAGTATAGTGCTACTAGGATTGGTACCATTACCTCTAGAGGTAGTCAGGTAAACCCTTTCAATTAAAATATGTAATGCATGTACCAAGTTTGAAGAAAAAATTAGTTTCAGTTGCAATGTTGGATGATAGAGGCTATG
Source organism: Pinus albicaulis (assembly GCA_034641835.2). NCBI lineage: Eukaryota > Viridiplantae > Streptophyta > Pinopsida > Pinales > Pinaceae > Pinus > Pinus albicaulis. The sequence continues at coordinate 895,817,208 of CM076579.1, forward strand.
ATGTTGTTTTTAGTGAAGGAAAAGCTTTCATGCAACATAAAACAACAGGACAAGCTAAGAGGATAGGGATTCGAGTTAAGAATCTCTACAAGCTTGAGGTAGATGGCTGCGCAGCAATAATGGGAAAGGAAGATCAAGTGGTGGGTCAAGATGAGGGAAAATTATGGCATAGGAGATTGGGCCATCTTCACCATGGAGCCTTGAAAGTCATGCAACATATTTCTACTGGTCTTCTCAAGGGTGTTATAGGTCAATTTGGGCATCATTCCCAATGACCTGGTTAACTGGGCATCATCTCTAGGACCAATGTATAGGGTCTGTCATCCCCTAACATTTCAATTTCTATATGCCCTAAGACAAAGAACAAGACAAAACAATCAAAGAATTTCATCTGCAAAGGTTTCTAAGGTTTGAAGTTTATAATATATCATATGAGAGCTCACAAAAACTGCCTCTAAAGGGACTAAGTGTGTTGAATATGTAGGTAGCCCCATGCAAGGCTGCTCTGCAAAGCACTTCCCGACATCTATGGGTGCGTTGGTCACATTGGGAGCGAAATTCTCATTGTTCTGGAATCTCCACTTGGCCAGTGCCTTCTAGAAGAGTTCACATGTGTCAAACTTCGAATCCATGTGTCCATTTGACATCTATAAGATTGGGAACATGTCTTGCCTATTATTGGAAAGTCATTGATTGTAAAACTACCTCAGATACTCTATAAATTGAGCACAGATCTTAGTGTTTGAGAAGGAAGAATTTGTGTAGAGAAATGCTAGTGGATTTTTCATTGAGGAGATTGATTTGAGTGACAGTTTTCTTGAGATATCTACATTGTGATGAGGTTGGGATGCTGCTGGAGATGGAGACACAAAATTAGTCATTTGGTTGTAACCTCCCCTTCTATTATTAATAAAGAATACAACTTACTTTTCCCTATATGCATCTGTATTAGCTTTGCTTTTCCATATTGCAAGATATTATTTGATGTATATGGTTTATTCTTTACTGATTTAACAAACTAACTTGAATAGACATCTGTATTATTGCTATCTTCTGCTATTTAATGTTCATTCTTGCAGGAAATATTTTGCACAACTGGCTGAAATTTGAAGCTACAATGGAAGCGATAGAAGGAATCATTTGGAAGCGCTTGGATTCTAATTAAGCATCTAATCCATTTTGTGTGTCTATTCTTAGTTAGGAAAAGTAGACGTATAGTCTTTAACCTTTTGTTCTAGATTAGCACCTGTCTAGGGAAGCGTGTTTTATCTGTAATTCACAATTCTGTCCAACAAATTGGCGACGCCACTGGAGAGATTACTCTTTATCCTAGGTGTTTTAGCCTATGATTTTCTCTGTTTATTCACCCAGTAGTTGTTACTCACAAAGATTAGGATTTTTAAGATCCAAATTTGCAAAAGAAGTGTGTTAAAAAACTGTGTTTTTCCTTTGACACTGCACCCAACACACTCTTGGACAGGAAAAAGTGCTTTGCATAGCACTGTATCCCTTTTAGGCCTGCCTTGCAAAGCACTATCTCTCTTTAGAGACCATGTTGCCTCCTGAAGCCATCCAAATTCCCTTGAATTTGTCTTTGCAGTTTGTTTTAGTTTGTTTGCCGATGTGTTTTGAAAAGCCTGAGCCTCATATTGACTAGTGAATTCATCTACCTCTTCCTCCTTTGAAAGAAAATTTGTTCAATGTTTTTTTAAAGCATTTTTCTTTATCATTGGCAAGTTAATTTCAAAGTATTTTTATTGTCGCATTAGATCCATTTGCTTTTGAAAAAGGAAATTGTCGTAAATTATTCATTTCCGGATAAGAGAAATTGTTGTTTCATTCCTCATTTTTCCTTCAAAAGAGAAATTGTTGTTTGTATTCCTCATTTCTCAAAAGTAAAAGGCATTTGATTTTATTGATTTAGTGCACTTAGTTTCTTTTCTACATTCATAACATTAAAGGAACTGAAAAGAAAAATCTGCATTTGCATGTAGTGGTTTGTGTGTTTTTCAAAAAGGAACAATTAGGAAATATGCATTTAGTTTGTGTTCTCTGATTTTTTTGCTCGCAAATTGATTGCTCTTTCCCTCCAATAGTTAGGATTTTCATTGAAAAAATAAAAGTGAAATATTTCTTATCATTCTTAGTTGCATTTTAGGAATTTTCCAATATATCATCACGGTGAACCTTTGAAAGGTAAATTGTTAAGCAAGATCAACATAAAATTAATCTCAATTTACCTAACAAAGCATTGGAACCATAACGATAAAATTTAGAAGGTCTAGGCTAGAGATATGTTCTGGCATCATAAAACATAGCAATTGTCGTTAACTTGTCTGCAATACATTTCGAGTGTGATACCTCACTCCATTTACGTAAGTATATCATAGCTCGTCCACGTACTTTTGGGTATATCGGCCTGTGTTACAGTACGATAAGTATAAAGGGGTGCTCTCACTGTGCGGTTTCACATCAGACAACGCTAATGCAGACTTGGGCCTCCACGTACGTTCAGGTATATTTGGGAGGAAAAATTTTAGGTGATATCCATCCATAGTGAATTGAGTCGACCACATTATAAATTGTGATACACCGAACACAACATTCGGGGAGAATGCCTGTCGTACTTCTTGGTTTGCCAGGAGGTATTCTGCAGTTCAAAGTTTCTTGGTAAACCCTTTTTCCTAGCATTACCCTTTTATTTTGTTTATTTGTTTTTTGTTAAAATAAATCAGTAATCGTGGAAGAACAAAAACCTTTCCCCCTTCGTTCACGTAGACTAGCGTTAAAACGACCTTTACCACCAGAAGTTACTTCTAGCAGGCAAAGGCGATCATGATCTGCCGAAACAAGTACAATTTATACCTCTGGTGAAACATCATCTTTCAATAAACTAGAGTTAGCTCAAGTTGTTTCTACACATCCTGGTTTGTCTACTGTTGTCGAAACAAAGTCTTCACAGTGACCCGTGGTCATGATCCATCCAATCAGTGAGACCATACCTCCTAGACCCGACGTTGTTCAACTAGAAACTGATATAGATCCTGTCTCTTCTTTGCCAGAACATCTGAATCCTGAAGTCAAACAACCGAAAGTTGTTCCTACCTTGGTCATCCCATAAATTTTTGTAGGTCTTGAATCTCTCATATCACACAGTCAACCACTTGAAATATAATTTGTGCCTGACGGTGAAATACTTCCCCCTGGTTTAATTGCGATTGAATAAATCCCACAAGAAGAGGCACCTTTAACTCCAACCCATTTTGGGGAATACCTTTACCTGTACGAGTCTTTTTCTCAATCGACACCATCTGATTTTGATCCTTTTCCTTTTCAAACTCCCATCGATTCAAAAGGGTACACATTTGGTCAAGTAACCATGTCTGAACCAACATCTTCGGTTGGGCCATCTGTTCCAATTGCATCAGCTCCCGCCCTAGCTACCCCGTCGATGTTTACTACTTCACCAGAGTCATATTTCGTGGTGGCCCTTTGGTCCCATCAGGTTACAGATGATTATCTGGAATTTTATCTGGTGCATCTTCAAACCCATGGACTTTACCAATGTCATCATCCGGTATTTTAACTGGTAATCCTATAGTAAGTACTGAATGACTTGACTCATTATACACATCTTTAGGGCAATATCAAGCCAGTCCTTCTGGGTCTATTCCTTCAAGTATCATATCAACTGGACTCCCAACATTTGGAGAGCAATAGTTTCCGTCTTATTATCCTCCTCATGCTGGGGGGCAACCTTTGGTCACCCAATATGACAGTACTCCGTCACTTTTTGGTCAACATAATGTTTAAATGAATGTTTGTCAATGGTAGCCCACTCTGCCTATCCAACCACAAATGGTTGTAAACTCGTATCAATCGGTTCAACCTGTTACACCCACATCATTTCCACTCGTTAATAAATCTTTACCCCTGTTACAGAATCAAAATGTTGTACAACCTTATCAGGCGGGTCCTTCAACTCAATATCCTCAAATTTTAGGTCCACAAACTCCAAATCCTTTGGTTAATTTGCAACAACCTGTATTTAGAATCATGTATTCACAAACTGGTTTACCATTTTATGGGATGTCACAATCGGAACTTGGTTATACCTATCAACCGAATCCAATTTATCTTAATCTAGGTTATAACATTGGTGGACAAGCTCCTTGGAAGCCACAGGCGCAAATACCTCAAAGTTGATTTCAACAAGTATCATATCCAGGTTTCAGTCAACAGAATCATTAATTTTCAAAACAACCCCTATTTGGGTTACCAACATCAGATTCCTTATGCTGGTGCTCAAAGGCCTGTTGCTCAAGCAATTCCATCTTACCCTGGCTATTATCAACCTAACCTTAATAGACAGTTTCCCTTTGTTGCAACTTTAGAGTTACCATATTTAAATCTACTAACTAATGATCCAATTAATTATGCTCCTTGGTGGCTGGTGATACCTCATAAATTACCCTCAGATATTCCTAAGTTCAATGGAAACCCTGGAGAAGATCCGTCGACTCATGTTATGACTTATCATTTATGGTGTTCATCAAACTCCCTGAATGATGATTCCGTTTGACTACGTCTTTTCCAGCGTACGCTCATAGGTCCAGCTGCAAAATGGTACATTTAATTACCTAGAGCTTCTTTTGATAATTTCACAGCCCTTGCTATTGTAGTTTTGACTCATTTCCAGTTTCCCATCAGATATGAAACTAGAACAGAACTCTTGACCAATTTCAAACAGACTAATGCTACTCACATCTCTGATCATATTCATGAGTGGCATCATCATCGTCGAATGGTTAAGACCTTTGTTCCAGATCAGCTCCTTGCTGAATGGTTCATTAAGTCCCTGTTACCATCTATAATTGAGGATGTGGCTAAGGGTGGCGTCGTCATAGAAGAGAAAGTTATCGCTCGTGCCCAATATTTAGACTTGATTTACACTCAGTCCGACACGCTCTATGAAAAATTCCTAATGCACCGAGATCTAATTTTACTGTCCTCCTCAATTAAAGGACTCTCATGCCAGATATGGCTTGATAGGCACTGCAAGCACACATCAATCTACTGCATCTGATCCTGCTCCTTCTTCCAAAATTAATTCCGTGTCATTTGACAAAGGAAAAAGTGACAAGCAACCGGAAGTAAGAAAAAGAGGAAATCTAAGAAAAATAAAACCTCTAACTTGCAGGAAAGATCATATGATCAATCGTTTGGACCTCGAAAACCTCGTTATCCATGCATAATCTGTAATGAGGAACACTTTGTTAGGTATTTTCCTCACCGCGTTGAAGTCTCAAAAATCATCAAGACTTCCCATGCGTCAGCTGTGTTGACAGACCCATTTCCAAATCAAGACACAAACATGGTTTCTACGGATCCAGATCCTAGTTCCCAAGTGTTAATGTTATCTATCAAAAAACCTTCAACAAATATTTTGGTGTCAACACGTAATAAAGATTATGGTAGTCAGGCCACTGATCAACCTACTACCTCAACAACGAACCCGTCTACAAAATCAATATTTCCTACTGCTATTCCTGAATTGAAAATCAAGCCACCAAAGGGAGTAATTCCAAATTCGACATATAATCCTAGAGCAAGAGCTGCAAAAACTATAATACAGTTGAAGATTTGGCTCAATCCCCTTCAGCTATGTCTGCTCTTTAGGTATTACAAAATTTTCCCTCCCAAAAATAGGCTTTATTTTCGGCTATTGGTGGAATTGATCCGACTGATTCTAATCTTGTTGTCTTTAATCATACGGGCTATGTGCCGCAATTACCAACAGAATTGGAATTCTCCATACAAGTAAATGTTCTCAATCACCTTTTTCATCACACTATTATTGATGAGGGAGCATCTACATGCATTATGTCTTGAAATTGTTGGAAGTCACTTGGCTCGCCGCATTTATCACAATCATCAACGAATTTGAAGGCATTTGATGGACGTACATATAAACCTTGTGGTATTATTAATAACCTGCATGTTGAACTAGGGGGAAAAATAGAGAATATTGATGTTGAGGTTGTTGACGGACCCCTTGACTATAATATTTTACTTGGAAGGACATGGGTATATGCAATGACTGCAATTTTTTCTACATATTTTAGAATGATTTCCTTTCCACATAAAGGTACTATCACAGCCATTCATCAAATATCCTTCTTTGCCTTCGCTTCGTAGGTAAATGGAAGCATTCCGTTCATTCACCTACCCCAACTAGAACTTTAGAACATTGGTGTAGGACTCTTAAAGGATTCCACTTTAATGGGAACCTTTGCATTACCGCCACCTGCGATGTCGGCAGAAATTTCAAGTATAGAGACCTGCTACATGATCTCTTCCACTCTATCTGGCTGAAGGGAGAGTATGGGTGATTCTGATATTTCTATGTTGGATGAGTTTCTGCAGCCCAGCCCTATTGACCTAGCATAACAATCAATCTATCTGGATTAGGAGGCAAATCCGAAATCAGTGTCGCTGAGTGTTTGGGTTGATCGTTCCTTAGATTTTGGTACTCCATCTGATCCATTTTCCTCAAAGTTCTTAACAAATGAGAATATTTTGGAAGCCATGATGTCAGAAGGAGAACCATGGGAATATTATCATCATCATTCCCATCTTCCTGATTATGAAGAAAATAATCTTAGTAAACTATATCACCCATCCATCAAAAGTTTCTTTTCAAATTATTTACCCATTAATGCAATCGATTCCGAGCAAAATCTGTCAAATATTGAAGAAACCATTTTTATCGATATTTTGACCAAACCTGGAGTTGTAGAAAATATTCATGTCAGTGTATCTTGTTCTCCATTAGAACTTGAATCATCTCACTCTATCTTTCATGAATTCCGTGATGTTTTCGCTTGGTCTTACGAGGAAATGTCAGGCATAGATACTAGTATAGTTGAACACACTATTAATATGTATCTTGATGTCAAACTAGTGTGTCAAAAACTTCGTCCTGTTCATCCGAATAATGCCGCTACCATCAAAGCAGAATTTGAAAAAATTTTGCGTGCTGGTTTCATATACCCTATTCCGCTAACTGAGTGGGTTTCTAATATTGTTCCTGTCATGAAAAAACAAGGAAACATTAGAGTGTGCGTCGATTATCGAGGTGTCAATCTTGCTTTTCCAAAAGACAACTATCCTACTCCCTTTATCGACCAGATTATTGACGATTGTGCTGGATGTGAAATATTTTCATTCATGGATGGATTTTCCAGCTACAATCAAATCAATATCCGCCCAGATGATCAACATAAGACAACTTTCATCTGTCCCTGGGGCACATTCGCTGATAGGAAACTACCGTTTGGTTTAAAGAACGTTGGGGCAACTTTTCAGAGAGCAATGGATTATGCTTTCAATGACATCAAGCACATTGTTCAACCATATCTATATGATTTACCAGCGCATTCACAAAATCAGACTGATCACTCGATTCATTTGAGAGCCATTTTATTACGCTGCCGACACCACAAAATACGCCTCAATCCACATAAATGTGTGTTTTGTGTTGGTTCTAGTCATTTTCTTGGATTCGTAGGCTCAAAAGAAGGAATTCGAATCGACCCATTGAAGGTTCAGGCCATTATTGATTTGCCTGCACCATCAAACTTACTTCAGATACAGAAACTTCAAGGAAAAGCCAACTTCCTAAGAAGGTTCGTTCCAAACTACGCCGAAATGGCTAAAGGATTTACTCGACTATTGAAAAAAGGGGTTCCCTTCCATTGGGACCAAGTTGCGCAAGCTTCTTTTGATGCTGTCAAGGACACTCTTGTCCGAGCGTCATTAATGTATCCCCCTAATTATCAACATGATAAAATGACTATTGCTATGGTATTGGTTCAAGTAGAAAATGGAATTGAACATCCGATCTATTATTTGAGTTTTAATCTCAATGATACAGAAGTTAAGTATTCATATGTAGAAAAGATTGCCTTGGCATCTGTTCAAGCTCTCCAAATATTTTTCCATTATATCCTTCTCCGAAAAACCACTATAGTTTCGAATTGCAACCCCATGACTCATATCTTATCACGTCAATTTATGGGGGCAAAATATTCAAAATGGATTGTCATTTTGCAGGAATTTGATTTGGAATTCATCAAATCCAAGTCAAAGAAGTCTTTAGTTTTGGCTGAGCTTCTTTATGACCTTCCCTCTGATAGTACTGCAACTATGTCGGAACCATCAATTCCAGACGAGTCTTTGTTTCTAATCGGATCTTCTGATCCTTGGTATGGGGCTTTCATCTTTTATCTCCAAACCCAAACTTTTCAACTTGATACCTCTCGCTCTGAACAACAACGTATTCGATACCAAGCCAAAGTTTATCTGATCGTCGACAATACACTTTATCGTCGTGGTGTCGATACCATTTTAAGGAGGTGCCTCACTCATAAGGAGGTCGAAAAAGTGTTAAATGATTGTCATGCTGGGGCATGTGGTGGAAATTTATCTGGTTATGCTACCGCACAGAAGATACTCCACGCCGATTACTTTTGGCCTACTATTTTTCGGGATTGCATCCTCGCGGTCAGAAGTTGTCATGCATGCCAGCTTTTTGATCGTAAAATTCACAAACCGCCAACGCCAATGCATCTTGTTGTCTCTATTGGACCATTTTCGAAATGGGGTATTGACTTCATGACCTGTAACCCTCATTCGTTTGAGGGGCACGGTTATATTATTGTCGCAGTCGACTATTTTACCAAATGGGTCGAAGCGATGCCTACATTCAAGAACACAGGACATAAAACTGCATTATTTTTATTTAATAATGTTATTGCATGGTTTGGGGTCCCACAGGCTATAGTTACAGATCATGGGAAGCATTTTTGCAATCACATGATGGCTAAATTAACTGCCAAGTTAGGATTTTCACATGATAATTCTACTCCTTATTATCCACAATCAAATGGACAAGTTGAGGCTATCAACAAAATTATGAAACATATGCTTCAATGAATGATAAGAGTTCGTAAAAGAAACTGGAATTTGATCCTGTACTCTGCCTTGTGGGCGTATCAAACCTCGGTGAGAAACGCAATTGGATTTACTCCTTTTCAATTGGTGTATGGTATGGAAGCTATTTTACCAATCCAATGTGAAATAATGTCGTTAAAAATCATGATTGACTTGTTACCTGACACCTCAGAAGAAGAAGCACATCTCCTTAACCTCATCCATCTTAATGAAATGCGTCGTGAAGCCCAATTGGCAAACGAAGCGTATAAGAGACGTATAAAGGCACAATACGACAAAAATTTCCAGCCTCGCATTTTCTCGGAGGGCGACTTGGTCCTTCTTTACGATCAAGAAGCTGATGTAATAGGTACAGGAAAGTTTGAGCCATTATGGCATGGCCGCTATATTGTAAAAAGAGTTCTTGCTAAGGGCGCCTATGAGTTGGTTGATTATGATGGAATTACATTGGCGCAACCTAGAAATGGGTTGTATTTGAAACGTTACTATGCTTAATCATGAGCGTAGTAATTTTTTGTATTATATTGTATATATATGCCGTTGATTTGAATTCACTATCTTAATTTGTTTTCAAATTTTTCTTGACGTTAGTAATCCTCTTTACATTTCATCACAGATGTCTGAATCTTCGAAACCCTTTGTTGGATATGTTGATGGTGCTAGTCATAGTACGCATAATCTATCCTCTACAGCGTGGGCCATTTTCACTCCGAACAGTGAGTTAGTGAGTTTTCAAGGGATATGTATTGGTAGATCAACGAATAATATCACTGAGTATAGTGCATTGATCGAACTTCTCTCTGATGCCATTTCATTCGGTATTAACCATATCATCATAAGGTTAGACTCACAACTTGTGGTATTACAACTTACTAGTGTTTATACTGTTAGAAATCCAACATTGCATAGATTGTTCCTTAGAGTTCTCCTTTTGGAAAGACACTTTGATTTTATTCAATATCAACACATTTCCAGAAATTTGAACACATTGACTGATTCATTAGCTAATAAAGTTTTAGACATACATTTGCAACATATGTAAATAAAACATTCACATCATTGAATAGGATTGCACAATAAACATAGGAAAACACTGAAATCATATAGATAGATAGTTATAGGTTTTTACAAAATTTGCACCCAAGACACATTGGTCATCTGACCTCAAAATATATGCAAAATGTCACAAGTAGAATAGTGGTGTTCATGGTAACATGTTATAGATATAGCTATCCTACGAAGTAACCGCATCTATCGGTTAGGAACCCCAATAGTGTGTCGCTGTAGTTGTATAGGAAGCTCTTCAATCCAACAATCCGAAATCCTGAAGGTAAAACCCTCTATGTGTTGTTGAAGCTCAGTCAGAGTCTAAACCATATCAAGATCTTGAAGGACTGCTCTCCCGACAGCCCTCTCTGCTAGCACATCTGCTTCGTGCTCCGGTTCCACTACTGGTTGAACACTACCAACATCTGCATTACATAAAACATTTAGTTTAGTCTTAGGAAACCATCAAAATACAAAAAAATTGTATAAACCTTAGGAAAATAAAAAAAATGGTCAAAAAAATTCTTACCTATTGCACCCCGCTGAGTGCCTTCTGGTAATACTAAATCTGGGTCCCCTCGGAAATCGACGCGTGCGTATGTACACTCATCGATGGTGACAATATATCGCCTGAACCAGGCGAAGAATGCACAGAGAACACAATAGTAGATTGGCCTGTGTGCTGACTCATGAGTTCTACCCATCTCTGCGTCCGAGGATCTCTAGGACTAGCTATATCCAGTGTCACATGTTGTGGCTGCATCAGTGGAATCCGTTCCAAGGCAAAGGTTATAAGGATAGAACCATAACTGAAATTTTTCTTCCTTCATCCCTTTGATTTATTTAGTTGTTCCTTTATATGAGATAGAAAAGCTTCAGACTAGTTGAAGACTGTTGGGTTCATACACTCTAGCGCGTACTGCATATACGATGTATTAACTACATGTAGTGTAATGGTGCCAACAAGTTTTGCGATCATGAAAAGGATAGTTCTCAAGGGAAAATCTCTAGCATCTGAAATGTGTATCTTTCCATCTTTTCTTGGCTCTGACCCTAGATAAAAATGTTGCAAAACATAATCTCTCACTGTCTCTCGTCCAACAATAGACCTTGAGAGCGAAATGGGCAAGCCTCTCCTCGACAAACCTGTAAGAAAGTACACATCCTCTACTGTTATAGGAACCAGTTGGTTCTTAATATGAAATGCCTCTATAGTTGGATCCCATGATCGAACCAAGAACTCCAATAGTTCTATTTGTTGCCTCATCCCAGACAATTTGAAGTACTTAAGCAGTCCGCAATCTCTTAGGGCTCTTACTGTACTCGGATCATTTAAGGAAATCATATCATGTTATTCATGTTATCTTTCCCTCCATCTAATCATCAATATAATCCGATGGAAACTTGAAATACAACCATAAGATCCATTAGATTCCATTCATTGCAAAAAAACTAGGAAAAATTTGGGCATAATGAGAAAATCAAAAACTTAGATTGCACCCAACGCACTCCCTAACAAGAGACAGTGCTTTGCATATGCAAGTACCCTTCACTGTACTTGCTATGCAACATAGGTTTCGACATTCAGGGGTGCGTTGCCCTCTTTTTGGGCAGAATTTACCCTAGGGGCCTTAAAACCATAAAAATTTGCAGAAATTGGAAAGGAAATGAGTAATAAAGGAAATAGGATGTTCATATCACTAACCTGGATCAAACGGAAACTAAAACCGTCCACAGAAACGATCATAATCAGCAGCTGAAGTTTGGGGGAAAAATCAGGTTAAGAGCTCCAAAATGCAAATGGTAACTATGGAATGGTAAAAATGAATAGTGAAACTACTTTTAACAGTCATTTAATTATTTGCAAATTGAATATATTGCTATGACTATAGTTTTATTTTGTTTTTTTATCATGAAACAGGTATTTTTAATCCATTTTATGTTGTTCTGAATAGGATATACAACTGATGAACATATTAGTCGTGCAAATTTATTTCAAATAATGACTTGACCACAATGCACACTTTTTCTCCTTATTTTTCGAGCTTTGTTAAAAACGAAAAAGGATTTGAAGCGCACTTTTATCTCTTTTTCAAGCTTCGATAAAAGCTAAAAAGGAACCCCTGGAGTCTTCTTTCAGCTCTTTTCATACTCATATAATGTGAAAATATTGCTGAGCACTTGTCTTTTCGAGCTCTTAAAAGTAAACAAATCGATATCTACTCAGTATAAGTTTAACCCTTTTCTAGACTGAGAGAGATTATTTACGAAAAAGGAATACCTTGGTTAAACATGACCAAATAGGTTCTCTCAGATATTATTTTACACATTTTCGGATCTGAGTGAAAAATTTATGAAAAAGTACTTATGGGGTTTTCTTTCGTCCTCTTTTTCAAACTCTCTAAACATGAAAAAGGATCGGGCTGTCACTGTCGTTAAGCTCGTTAAAACATAAAATAGCGACGGGCTTGTCGATCATGGCAAGAATCGAGTTTCATTCATCGCTAGACTAGTTAAATTATTAAATAGCGATACTTTATTTGCTCGAAGGGTTGAATTATAGATCAAGAAAATGTTATCCTCCTCAAGCTTGTTAAAAAATAAAGAGGTACTGGTCGACAAATGACCGGGGAAAATTTGGGAAAAGTGAGCAAAAATTATTTATGGTAGCAAGTCGCTCTTGAACATGACACTTCCTTCACTCCATGTCCGAGACTGTTTGGGTTGGGTAATCATATTGATGGTTCATTCATACCTATGGTTCATCATACCTTCACTTCAGTTTTGGGTCAATGCTTCAAACTCATCACAATGTCGTCGATATGTTCAAGAGAAGTCATCCAGTGAATAAATCATCCTTCTGCAATACTCGTAAACCTTTATTCTCATGACTGTCATCTCTGTAAATTTCTATATCAAGTCATACCCTTGTCTCCGAAATCAGTAACTCCCATTTCGCAATAAGGTGACTTCCTGTCGACGAAAAATAATTATCCAGAAAGTTCACTTAGAAACATCGAATTCCAGTACCATGAGGCTTGTTACAGCATCGACAAGATCCTCACTTTCAGACTTTTGACCGAAAGATTTTGTTTGACGTTCGTCATCAAATCATCTATTCATGCCTTATGAAATGTACTGCAGTACCTTGAGGGCCATTTTCATTAATGGTGGTTCTCTCACATTTTTTAATAGCTCACATCATTGGCTGATAATCAAACGATGTATTTCCATGTTTGACGACAAATCATATATTCACATGGCTAGACTTGTACCCGAATGATCGAGTGAACGAGATAAGAATACCTCGGATCTAGTTTCAGCCATTCAAGCTGTGATTTCAGGATTTTTGTACACATCATCTGTACGGTGACTTTACATACATATCGTCATCCAAACATGGGCCTATATCTATAGGCATGTCTGCATTGGGCAACATTCCAATGTCGACGACTTTCTGAATTATGTACATGTTATTAGATTGTTTATGTGTTGAACATGGGAATGCCTACCCTCAACAATTATGATCAAGAGGATATATCATGATGTAATGTATTGTAAGATTGATGCAAGTCGCCACTCCACTTCATATCCAACTCATCACAGTGTAAAGCATATCAATCAAAATATTGTTGTTATTATTCTGAATTCATGCTTTAGGGGGAAATTGTTATAGGTCAATTTAGGCATCATTCCCAATGACCTGGTTAACTAGGCATCATCTCCAGGACCAATGTATAGGGTCTATCATCCCCTAACATTTCAATTGCTATATGCCCTAAGACAAAGAACAAGACAGATCAATCAAAGACTTTCATCTGCAAAGGTTTCCAAGGTTTGAAGTTTATAATATATCATATGAGAGCTCACCAATGCTACCTCCAAAGGGACTAAGTGCGTTGCATATGCAGGTAGCCCCATGGAAGGCTACTCTGCAAAGCACTTCCTGACATCTATGGGTGCATTGGTCACATTGGGAGCGAAATTCTCATTATTCCGGAATCTCCACTTGGCTAGTGCCTTCTAGAAGAGTTCACATGTGTCAAACTTCAAATCCATGTGTCCATTTGACATCTACAAGATTGAGAACATGTCTTGCCTATTATTGGAAAGTCATTGATTGTAAAAATACCTCAGCTACTCTATAAATTGAGCACATATCTTAGTGTTTGAGAAGGAAGAATTTGTGTAGAGAAATGCTGGTGGATTTTTCATTGAGGAGATTGATTTGAGTGGCATTTTTCTGGAGATATCTGCATTGTGATGAGGTTGGGATGCTGTTGGAGATGGTGACACAAAATCAGTCATTTGGTTGTAACCTCCCCTTCTATCATTAATAAATAATACAACTTACTTTTCCCTATATGCATCTGTATTAGCTTTGATTTTCCATATTGCAAGATCTTAGTTGATGTATATGGTTTATTCTTTACTGATTTAGCAAGCTAACTTGAATAGACATCTGTATTATTGCTATCTTCTACTGTTTAGTGTTCATTCTTGCAGGAAATATTTTGCACATCCAACTGGAATTTGAAGCTACAATGGAAGCGACAAAAGGAATAATTTGAAAGCACTTGGATTCCAAGTAAGCATCTAATCCATTCTGTGTGTCTGTTCTTAGTTAGGAAAAGTAGTCCTATAGTCTTTAACCTGTTGTTCTAGATTAACACCTATCCAGGGAAGTGTGTTTTATCTGTAATTCATAATTCTGTCCAACAAGGGGTACACTTGCGCAGTCAGGCACATGCAAGGGATGTACTATGGGAAAATATGTAAAGGCCACCTTTCATGAGAAGGAGAACCGAAATTTTGGGATCCTTGAGAGAGTTCACACAAACGTGTGTGGACCATTCTCTGTTGCTTCGACAACAAAACATAAGTACTATGTAATATTTGTTGATGACTTTTCTTGTAAGTGTTGGATAATATTCATGTAGAAGAAAGATCATACATTCTCTAAGTTGGAGTTTAAGGCACTGGTGGAGAAAGAGTCAGGGAAGCAAGTGAAGGCTCTTAGGAGCGATAATGGTGTAGAATACATCTCTAATGAATTCAAGAACTTCTGCAACAAAGAAGGAATTAGAAAAGAAATCATAGCACCTCATAACGCACATAATAATGGGGTCACAGAGAGGAAGAACAGAACTATTGTAGGTGCAACATGAGCGATGTTGCATGATCAAGGAATACCGATGCATCTGTGGGTGGAAGCATGCAGAGCCATCCATCAGAAATGGCAGAAGGCGCACCACGAAAGCTAATAGATTGAGACTTGATGCTGTAGAGAATGTAGGAGCCCCTACTTCACAATGAAGATAGAGATAGTCTCCTGACCTATTTACTCGATACATGACTCTTATGAAAAAATTTATTGTGACTAAACCATCTTCCTTTCAAGAAGAAGCGCAGAAAACAACTTGGGTTGATGCAATGGTGTTGGAGTATGACTCCATTTTCAAGACAAGTGCATGGGAGATAGTCCCATGGCCGGTCAAAAAATCAATGGTTGGATTGAGATGGATCTACAAGGTAAAGAAAGATATTGATGGGAGTGTGGAGAAATAAAAGGCCAAATTTGTGGCCTAGGGATTCTCAGAGATCAAGGGGATAGATTATGATGAGACTTTTGCACCTGTTGCAAGGTACTCTTCCATAAGATCCATCCTTTCAATCTCATGGCAGATGGGCTGGCGCATTCATTAGATGGATGTGAAAACTTTTCTCAATGGGATCATTGAGGAAGAGGTGTACATAGAGAAGCCTGAAGGTTTCAAGATCTTCAACAGTGAGTCACATGTGTGCCGACTCAAAAGAGCACTGTATGGGCTGAAGCAAGCACCCCCTGCTTGGTACACTCGGATAGATAGCTATTTCACCGGACTGGGCTTCACCAAAAGTGAAGCAGATGCAAACATGTACCAGATTGTGGTTGAGGGTAAGCTATTGATCATTTCTCTTTATGTTGATGATCTAATTTTGACTAGTGATGAGCAGATGATAGACTCATGAAAGGAAGATATTGCAAGGGAGTTCGAAATGAAGGACATGGGACTCCTTCATTATTTCCTTAGATTGGAAATATGGTAGTGGGATGGTGAAATTTTTGTGTCTCATGGGAAGTATGCAAAGGATATACTGGTTAAGTTTACCATGGAGAGCTACAAACCCATGGATACTCCTCTTCCAGGAAATTGGAGGAAAGAGGATGCTACTTCTGGAGAGGTAGTGGATGCTACTGTCTACAGGCAGTTAGTTGGTTCACTGATGTATCTAGTGAACATTAGACCAGAAATTTTCTACGCAGTTAACCAGCTGAGTTAAGCTATGGTTAATACTACCAAGCTCTTTTGGAAGGCGGGGAAGCATGTCTTGAGATACCCGAGGGGCACGTCAGAGTATGGTCTATGGTACAGACAGACAGAGGGAGTGAAGCTTCAAGGCTTTATGAATTTAGATTGGGCGGGAAGTTCATTAGACAGAAAGACCACATCGAGAGGGATATTTAGCATAGGATTGACAACAGTTTCCTGGTATAACAGGAAAAATGATCTGTGGCACTCATTTCTGCGAAAGCGGAATACATGGCAGCAAGTCAAGCTGTATGTGAGGCTATCTAGATGAGAAAGATCTTGGTTGGTTTGTTTGGTTCTCAGATGGATTCGATAGTGATTCACTGTGATAATCAGAGTTGCATTAAACTCTCAATTAATATTGTGTTTCACGATAGGTCTATTGTGAAACCAGCTCCAAAAATAGAAGAAAAGATATATCAACGCCTTATAAATAAGCCACTTCGAGGGGGAAACCTCCAATACATTACATGATTGAAAAATTCTTGGATAATACAAATCACAAAACCTCCTTTCTATATATAGGAGTTCATAAATACAATGTAATCCTAGCCGACCTAACAATAATAATTTAAGGGCACAATAATAACAATATGGGGGTTACAGGGGTACAATAATAACAATAAGGGGGTTACACTAACAATAATAAGGGACTATACTAGTAATATAGGGACCTAACATGCCCCTCGCCTTAAAAAAGTGTTTTCCTCAACGCTTTAGTAGCTCTAGGTGCTTCTGTATAAAATTCTCATCCTCCCATGTAGAATCTTCAGTGGGTAAGTTTTTCCACTTGATGAGATACTCTGAAATTGATCGATTTCGTAGCTGTCGAGTTCTTGTTTCCGTGACTGCTTCAGGTTCCAATATGATTTTTCCTTCCTCATCAAGTTCGGGCAATATTGTTTGAACTGGAAGATTTTCACCTATAACCTTCTTTAAGCATGAAACATGGAAAATTGGATGCACTCGTGAAGAAGCAGGAAGCTCCAATTTGTATGCCATAGTACCAATATTTTGCAACACCTTGTAAGGACCATAGTACTTTGGTGATAATTTATTATCCTTCTTATCTTGCTTGAGAGACATTTGTTTATATGGTTGTAGCTGTAAAAATACCCAGTCTCCTAAATCAAAACTTCTCTCACTGCGATGTTGCTCTGCCTGTTGTTTCATTCGATTTTGTGCCAAATTCAGGTTATCCTTTAAGAGTTGGAGAACTTTTTGTTGATGCTCGATGTGATCTTCCACTGATTGAACCTTCGAATTTTCTCTTAAAGATGATGTGATAGACGGTGGATGATATCCATAAAGTGCCATAAATGGGGTCATTTTTGCTGCAATATGGAAGGAAGTGTTATACCACCATTCAGCGAGAGGTAACCACTTGACCCATTGTGTTTGTTTATCAGATACAAAACAACAAAGATATCCTTCCAAACATTTATTTCCTATCTCAGTTTGACCATCAAATTGAGGATGATAAGATGAGCTATGAGCTAATTGAGTACCCAAACAAGAAAATAACTCCGTCCAAAAATTTCCAGTAAAAATGGGATCTCTGTCGCTCACAATAACCTTTTGGGTTACCATGTAGCTTTTGAATTGTTTCCATAAATGTAGTAGCAAATGTACTAGCTTTAAATGGATGAGATAATGCACAAAAGTGTGCATACTTGGTAAGTCTATCAACTACCACCATGATGACACTCTTTCCTTCGGACTTAGGTAAACCTGTGATAAAATCCATTGAAATCTCCTCCCAACGTTGGCTTGGAATGGATAAAGGTTGTAGAAGACCCGGGGTCTTAATTGTCTCAACTTTATTCTGTTGGCAAACCAAACATTCCGCCACAAACTTTTGAATATCAGATTTAAGGCCATCCCAAAAATATTCTTTCTTCACCCTGTGGTAAGTTTTTAAAAATCCTGAGTGTCCTCCTAAAGGAGAAGTGTGCAATTCCAGAAGAATCTTTTGTTTTAGTTGGGAATCTTTACAAAGATATAAGCGATCTTTGTACCATAAGGAATCATTTTTCCAACTAAATGTATCAGATGTACTAGGATCTTGCTGCAACTTTTGAATGAGTGTCCATACATCTTTGTCCTTCTTCCATTCATCTCTTGCTTCGGTTATCCAATCTGGTTGGATAATAGAAATGGCACAAAGCAATGCTTCCACCTCTTCTTTCTTTCTTGAGAGTGCATCTGCAACAACATTTAGCTTCCCTTTTTTGTAGATTATTTCAAAGTCATAACCCAACATCTTTGTGACCCATTTTTGTTGCTCTTCTGAGGATAGTCTTTGTTCCAAAAAGTGTTTAAGACTATCATGATCAGTTTTTACCTTGAAGTGTCTTCCCATTTGGTAAGGTCGCCATTTCTTTAGTGCATGCAATATTGCTAACATTTCCTTCTCATAAATAGCTTTATGTAAATAATTTCCTTTGATTGGACGACTTTCAAAAGCAATGGGTATTCCTTCTTGCATTAAAACAACACCAATTCCATTTTCTGAGGCATCACATTCCACAATAAAGGTTTTTGTGAAGTCTGGCGTAGCTAAGACTGGTGCTAGGCACATTGCCTCTTTAAGATGTTCAAAGGCCTTAGTTGCTTCAGGAGTCCATGAAAATGCATCTTTCTTCAATAATGTTGTTAGAGGTGCTGCTATTCTCCCATAATTTTTAACAAACTTGCGATAATACCCTGTTAACCTGAGAAATCCTCGCAACTGCTTTATGGTTGTGGGGACTTTCCATTCCTTAATGGCTTTAATTTTGTTAGGGTCTACCTTAACACCTTCGTGAGATACAATATGACCCATATATTCCACCTCTTGTACTCCAAAGAAACATTTGGATGTTTTTGCATATAATTGTTTCTCCTGCAATAGTTTGAGCACCTTGTCAACATGTTGAACATGATCCTTCCAAGACCTGTTATAGTTAGTATATCATCAAAAAATATTAGCACAAATTTTCTAAGGAAGGGTTTGAAAATGGAATTCATCAACCCTTGAAATGTAGAAGGTGCATTGGTAAGGCCAAAAGGCATGACCAAAAATTCATAATGACCCTCATGAGTTCGAAATGCTGTTTTTGGAATATCTTGAGTCTTCATTCTAATTTGATGATATCCTGAACGAAAATCCAAATTGGTAAAATAAATTGCTCCATGTAATTCATCCAATAATTCATCAATCACAGGAATGGGAAATTTATCTTTAATGGTGAGCTTATTGAGCTCCCTATAATATGGACACATGCACCATGATCCATCCTTCTTGTGTACCAATACTACAGGAGCAGAGAAAGAACTTTGACTAGGTTGAATTATACCAGCCTCTAACATTTCTGCAATCATACGTTCAATTTCGCTCTTTTGGACATAAGGGTATCTATAAGGCCTGATGTTTGGAGGAACACTTCCTTGAATCAAATGAATAACATGATCATGATCATGAATAGGTGGGAGTCCTTTTGGAGTTTAAAAAACCTTGGAATGATTGTCCAAGACTTTTTGGAGATTTGCAGAAATAGACGATTTTGATGTTGGAACTTCTAGTGAGCATAATTGTGAAATTATGCCTTGTTTTTCTTTCTTTAGAAGCTTTGTCATGACATTAGAGCTTATTATATTTCTCAGATTCCCTACAATACCCCGTAATTCAACTTCCTTTCCTTCGGAAAAAAATTTCAAGAAATTTTTTTGAAAATTAAAAGCTACTGTCCCCAAAGATTGTAACCATTGTACTCCTAGTACAACATCAGCACCTCCCATAGGAATGGAAAGCATTGGACTATTCAATACATATTCCCCCATGGTTAGCTTGATATTATGGAATTTTCCAGAGAAATTTATAGTTCCTCCATTTGCAACCATCACTTGACATTCTGGTGCTGCGTATAGGAAACAATTCAATTCCTTGGCTACCTTACAATGAATAAAATTATGGGTACTACCTGAATCAATCAACACTATTACCTTTTTCTTCTTGATATGTCCTTCTATCTTGAGAGTTTGAGGAGTGGTAATTCCTGCCAATGCATTACACGATATGGTAAGACTCATTTCTTCCTCTTCTTGGGTTGGTTCTTGGTGTATATTCTCTTCTTGTTCATTTTCTTCTTCCTCTTCACAATCTATGTAAAATATTTTTTTCTCAGCACACTTACGACCTTTAGTGTATTTGCAATCACAACTGTATCAAAGCCCTTTTTCTCATTTTTCTTCCAATTATTGTGGTGTCAACCTTGTAGGTTGTGGAAATCTAGGATTAGCAACACTTCCCTCTTTATAGAAGTGAGTGGTAGGCTTCCTTGTCGCCATAATTTTACATTTAATTTTTCTTGCCAACCTGAATGCCTTCTCCAATGAATCAAGTTCCAAAATGCGAACTTCATGTTGGATGTTATCCTTTAAAGTACCTATGAAGAGATCAATCATGTGTTCCTCTAGAATATCAGTTACCCTTATATTCAATTTTTGGAAGTCCTCAATGTGCTCCCCCATTAAACCCTTTTGTTTGAGATTTATCAATTGGCTAAAGAAGGTGTTACTCTTTGTATCCTCATAATGTGCTATCATTTCCTCCGTAAAAATTGACCAAGTGACAATTTTTTTACGGGAGCAAAGCCATCGATACCATACAAATGTGTTTTGTTCTAAATGTAAAGTTGCAATGCGTACCTTTTGTGTGTTTTGCACATTATGGAGATCAAAATATTGCTCCATCTGTAGTATCCATGTTACAGGATCCTTTCCATCAAACTTCCTCATATCCATTTTTGGAATATGATGGTTCTTCCCTCCAACAGTAGAGTTTATGAAATCACGATTAACATTTATTTTGTTCTCATCATGAGTTTCCTCTACTATCTTTTCACCATTAGGAAACATTTCTTGTATCAAATTTGTCAAATCTTCCATGTCTGATTTTAGATCATTCTTCATGTTTTCCATTTTCTCATCGATCTTAGCTTCCATGTCGTCCATCTTAGATTCCATGCCATCCATCTTAGATTCCATGCCAGCTTCCATGTAATCTATCTTAGATTCCATGCCATTCTTCAAACCATCCATCTTAGATTCCACACCTTTCTTCAAACCATCCATCTTAGTTTCCACGCCTTTCTTCAAAACTTCCATGTCATTTTTTGTTGCTCTTTGCGAGAGCGAAATTTGTTGCACTTGCTCTTGTAATTTTGATATGTCATGTTGCTATTCTTCTTCTTCATGAGTCATAGTAGAGATTTCTAAAGGCTTAATGGGCGTTGAATTCTTTTTAGGAGACATTTTAGAATCCAATACTGATATCTATTCTATAATATGCTTTTGGAATCAATTCAACTTGATTCTTCAAACAATACTTATGGAATTTGGAAAAAAAATACACACCTTTTACTTGCTTTTGAAAAGCTCGACATTGAAATTGAATTATCTCTATGATTGCGGAACCTCAATATCTGAAATTTAGCCTTGTAGTAGCCCTCTGAAGCTTCTTTCAAATGCCACAGGTTTGATCTGATTTGGATTCTTCAAGGCAAAGTTATGTCCAATCTCCCACAATGACCCAATTTTTGACTCGTTCAATAGAGCGAACTTGTACGATTGCCACGTGTCATTGTTTCCTCCTTTGGATTTGAAATTGATAGACCGAAAACTACATTCCGTGTACTTACAGCCAATTTTTACGACATTCCAATTCCATGATCAGAGAGAGAGCTATGAAGATTTTCCCATGATCGCATCTTTGAGATGAAATTCAGAAGCCTCAAAAAGCCCTAAATTCCACAGATCATATCTCCGAAAATATTGCGAACCAATATCTGAAATCTTTTGAAGATGTTCCTCACGATTGCAGCTTTTCACTCTAACAATTTCAGCTTCTGAACCTTCTTAGAAAAAAATTTATTACCAAAATACCACGATGACCTGTTTAGGTTAAATTCAGGAACCTGCAAAATTACCTAACTTGTATAGAGAATATCTCCTAAAATATTGTGAACCAAGATCTGAAATTTTGCGATAATGTTCCTCAGGATTTTGGCTTTGCACTCTAAAAATTTTATATTTTGAACCTTCGTAGAAATTTTTTTTATAGAGAAAATGCCACGCTGACCTGTTTAGAGCAGTGAAACCCTAGAATCTCAAACCTCTGATACCAAATGTTGTGAAACCAACTCCAAAAATAGAAGAAAAGAGATATCAACGCCTTATAAATAAGCCACTTTGAGGGGGCAACCTCCAATACATCACATGAATGAACAATTCTTGGATGATACAAATTGCAAAACCTCCTTTCTATATATAGGAGTCCATGGGGCCACAATGTAATCCTAGTGGTCCACAATGTAATCCTAGCTGACCTAACAATAATAATTTAAGGGCACAATAATAATAATATGGGGTTTACAGGGGTACAATAATAACAATAAGGGGGTTACACTAACAATAATAAGGGACTATACTAGTAATTTAGGGACCTAACAAGGTCCAAGAATATAGATATCAAGTATGATCATCTCAGAGATTGCGTGCAGAGAAGGATAATGTTTCTTCAGCACATTCCCAGGAAGATCAGGATGCAAATATTCTAATGAAGGCAGTCACCAAGAGAAAATTCGAATACCATAGAGACATGATCAGGGTGAAGGATAATCCCTTTCTTGTTTAGAGGGAGTGTTGAGATTCAACAAGAAAATTTCAGCACTGATGCCTAGTGCATTAAGCACCTACACTAGGGTGCCCACAATGCTATTTTTGGGTGCATGTCTATTTTGGTTATCCCTTAATTAAGATGGACAATAAATTGTAATCTATTCTCAATGTTGACTTGAAATAGTTAAATGAGAGTGATAAACTCAGTTAGCTAGTGGATTTCGAGTTAGAGGTAGTTGGTGAGGCATGCAGAGTAATTCTAGTTGTAACAAAGTTATGATTAGTTAATGCAGGCTGTAATCGGTTTAACTCAGTTAAGTGAGTTAAACTGAATTGTGCTAGTTTAACTGAAGATACACTAGTGAGAGATAAGTGAATTAAATATTAATTAATTCACAATCAGTGATATCACTTGCAACTGAGGATTTAATATTATTAGCTGCATGCATGTCAGATCTAGTGGAGACCCAATTGAGTTCTAGGTGAAAGGGAAGTTAAATATCAGTTGTAGGATTATTGGGTTGCACACATGCAACCAAACACCCGTTGGAGTGCCCATGATACTTGCACAATCAAGGAAGGAAATAATTCCTATATTTTAGGGATTTCATCCATCAGGGATTGGGCAAGGCAGGTAGGCTATCTAGAGGTTGAGAATTGGCTATGTGTTGTTTAGTTTTGTTCATGAAAGAGTGAGAAAATTAGCTGAGTACTGGAGGGCTCTTGTGAGAAGAGTTTTGTATGTAGTTGTTTCATGATCCATGCTGAATATACAATAGAATATAGTGGGGTTTTTAGCTGTAAGCTTTCCCTAGGAAATTATCTGTGTTGTGTGTGATTTAATTCTTCTTCATGTTCGTGTGATTAGCGATTGTGTTTTTAATTCCGCAAAATATTTGTAGAAGCGATTCAGTATGTAACTTTAGTACATTGTTAGATCGGGTGAATCCAAGATATACATGCATGTTGTATAATTTTACATAAGTAACCAAGAATGAGATTTAGATCCCCCGATTGGGGCGAGGGTTCAAAGCAGGAGCACATTGGGATTCACACCATCGCCATGTAGTTAATGAAAATTGAATGAGGGTGGTGACATGGCCACACCCACACAAGCCTTAGCATGCAAAATATGCCCATGCAAATAACTCACAAAGAGAAATGGTACTTGGTGAATTGGGATTTAAATTTGATCAGACCTTTTGTAGCCAAAAAACTTGTTTTCTCTGTAGGATTTCGGTGGCATAGGCGTCTCTCCTAGGAAGTCCTTGGAAGTGGAATCCATGCTCAGGCGTTAGAAGATCAAGGTGTGTCACCTTCTTGTAACATCCTTAGGTTAAAAGTTCATGTAATAAAAGTTAATAAAGGCAAAATAAGACCTAGGCCATGGGACACATATTCCAAGTTGAATGTTGGAAAAAATATCCTAGCGAGCATCAATTAATGTGTTTATGGATAAATGGAAATTGGAAAAGGAAATGACAAAGGCTTTGAAAAGGAAAAAATGCATTTTGGAAATTTATTTATGAAAATAAAGGAAACTAGGAGAAAAGGAGGTGAAAGGTCACAGGTTTCATGTGAGGAGGAAATTGAAGGAAGATTAAGGAAAATGAAGAAATTAGAGTCATCAAGAATAAAAAGACATCAGAGCATCAATTGGTAGCCTTTGGTTAGTTCAGTTTTAGGATTAGTCTTAAAGAGGAGAATAAAACCAAGAAGAGAAATCAAGCAAAGGAAAGGAAAGCAAAGGAAGGACAAAAACAAGGATAAAGCAAGGAAATTTTGGATCAAACGGATTCAGCAGGAATAATTACAGGTAATAGGTTTAATTTATGATTTCCTAGCTGGTTTTGACATGCATGGTATGTTCATGTTGGTATTTGGTTCTTTTTCTATCATTGACATGTGTTTTTTCGGGTTTTGACAATGGATTTTAGCCTTGCCTTGCCATTTCTAGATAGCCATGGTGTGATGGGATTCATTCTTGGTTGAGCTTTGGATTTCCAGAAGGTTTTGGATCCAAGTGAGGTGGTCTCAGGAAAATACCAAGGGTTTGGGGTGGAGATGGTTTTCTCTGGGAATCCCTCAACAGGTGGGTGGAAACAAGAAAATTCCTCAAGGGACCGTGAAGGAATTTTGAGGCATACAAGCTCGGTTTGGTTTGTGATTTCAGAACCTGTTTAGGTGAGATCACAATATGGTGAGTGTGGAGGTGGTTTAACCTATGGATTCCCTTGGTTGTTTTTGTATTTTCTTATCCCATGAGATCCCACATTCATGCTTGGAATATGGCATGGGGGTGATTAGCTGAAAGAAAGATTTGGTTCAACCCAATATATGGTCGGGTGGTACGTGGAAGTCCCAGACTTGGTTGGTTTTTTCATATGGTTAATAAGATCTAAGTTTCTCTTGCTTTTGATGAGTAAATGTACTTATTGTTTTGTGGCTTTAATGGTTATTCTATCATTTTTATTTGTCTGGCAACATGTTGGTTATAAGCATGGTTACTTGACAGATCTAAATATAACTCTTATCACACTTTTATTAATGGATGTCTAGTTCATGAATTCATGATCTAACTGGTGTTATGACTGTTATTGTGAGAAGGCAGTGGTCCTTCGTGTTAAACCTCAGATAAGTTTTTAGATCCTTATGTTCATATGTGCATTCATGACCTATAAGTTGTATGTTTACTATGTGTTTTATGAAATGTCAGTCCAGTTTGGGAAGGGTCAGGTCAAGTACTTGTTCAAGTTTTTGGTTTATAAGCTTTGTTTATATTTCATTTATTATTTTTGGAAGTTTCACTGAGTTCTCGGTAAAGGCCCGAGTCCTAGCTCTGAAAAATTGGCTTAGAATTCAGGGTTATTGGCATAGAATTGATTGGAAAATAAAATAGTCATTGGAAGGTAGGCTTATGGGAGTGACTAGAGGCTTATTTTCGCTTATATGCCTTGGAAAGGGAGCAGTTGAGGCTCTAGTTCAGTGAAAAAGAGAGTTATCTCAGGGGTTGGACACCTGGAGGGGTTGGGTTGTTCCTGGAGGTCCTATAGCACCTGAAGGAAGTCATTAAGGCCTCAAGTTGTTAACTCCATTTCCTTAAGGTCACATAGGAGGTTGAGTCTCATCATAGTGACCCTAAAATCATGTTTACCTCAAGGAAACCAATGAAAGTAGCTAGATATGAGAGGTGGCATTACAATCCTCTCCTTCTCAGTCCTTCCTGTTATGTTTATATTGGTTGCCCTATAAGTCCATTGCTTTCTGTGATACATATGTTTTGTATATGGTTGGGGACAGTCAGTTCAAAAAGTAAATTATGGACTAATGTTGAGTGTAGTCCTCCGGTGACTGGTTAGGATGAAGTCCACCCTCTTACCTACATATTGGAGGTTGAGAGACCTCTCGATGGGAAACCCTTGAAGAATTTTAGTAACCTCGACCACCCTGAAGCCTAGAAACCTTGGGATATGGATATTTCCCAATTTTTTATAGATGACAAGATTCCGCCTTATGTTTCTAATTCTAATTCCATGCAATTTATGAGAAATTCAACCTATGACTGGTTAATGGATGCTATGTCTTATTCCCACTTGGAATTCAAGTATTAGACTGAAAATATCCCTCAGGAGAATTGGGATGGTTTTTTAATTCAAATCCAGGATGAAAATGAGGATATTTTCCTTATAATGCGGTTTAATGGTTTTCTGTATCATGTTTATGTTCATGTAGCCCATATAGGTTCCTTAATTCAATTGAATTGCAGGCACGTCCACCCTGGGCATGCTTTCGATCAATTTTTCTGTTGTTGACATTGTAAGACTTGTAAGCCAGATTCCTACTTTCTTGGCACATTTTAATTCTCCTTATAACAGTAGACAATTGAAGTTCATGGCTCACCCAACTACGCATTGAGGTCACATTCCTATCGTAGGTTAGGGGAGACGCAGAGACCATGGTTGTGGGAGTGGGAAAACCCGTGCTTCTAGAGGAAAAGTACCCAAGACTAGAAATCATTCTGCCTTAAATGCTGCTAGAGCATATAGAAATAACACTCACCCATGGGCCCACCAGTTAGTCGATGAATGGAACGAAGAGATTGTTAATCAAGGAAATACCAATAACAAGGAGATATTAGAGGAATTGGGATACATGGTTCCAAACCCAGGCCAAACTCGTTGTCTCTAGTATTAGTACCAACAATATTTATTCACATATTGGTTGGTGAAGACCCTTCTAGCGAAGGCTTTGATGATGAGGACTACAAGCATTTCAGGTTCTGCAGGTGAAATTGAGGATATTCATGAGGCATTCCGTCTAATCTAGCACTAGTTCCAACAACAAAATGATCACCTTGATCACATTGAGAATCATATCCCTTGCTTGCCTCAAACTGATTTGTCAGGCTCCAACACCAAAGACCCAACACCAGTGGAATCTTTAAACAATTAGCTTTTTATTTAGATGAGTGTGGTTTTTTGTTGTTTCATTCTAGTTTTAAATAGATGATTAGAAATGAATATTTGTACATATGGTATAGGTTTATGGTTTATGGTGGTTATAAATACTGTCAAGTTTTTCTTGCTTTGTTGGAAAATCTCAAACTATTCAGATTTTGGATGGCCTATAACGAAACCAGTTAGTCAACAGACTTCATTTCCTATGGGCAGGTTGAGACCATTTGGTGTTGGATGTTGATCTTGTATCACTTGCTTATTTTTGAAAAGTAATGGAAAGGTTCTACCAAGGTTACAAAAAAAAATGTAATTTAAAATATTTATTTCAAGTTACCATGCAAACATCATTTACATGAAATGTCTTAGATAATTATTCAAATTCACCCATAGTTTGTGGCACACCATCCTCATCTCTTCCATTGAAATCCTTGAACAGAGGAAATCCTTCACTTTCATCATCTGTGCTTTTGAAATCCTCACTTGGAGGAAATCAATCATCGTCGTCTGTGATTTTGAAATTCTCACTTGGAGGAAATCCACCATCGTCATCGCTGCTTTTTAAATCCTTGCTTGAAGGAAATCCATCACCATCATTAGTAATATTGAAATCCTCACTCATAGTAAATTCATCATTGTCATCAATGCTTTTGAAATTCTTACTCAGAGGAAATCGATCACTATCCTCATATGTTCCATTGAAATCCTCGTTAAGAGTAAATCCTTCACCACCCTCACTTATTCCTTTAAAATTCTCACTTGGAGGAAATCCATTATCATTGTTTGCACTTTTGAAATCCTCACTCAGAGGAAATTCATCATCTCCATCTGTGATTTTTAAATCTTCACTCGGGGGAATCTATTTATCATCATGAACGCCTTTGAAATCCTAACTCATAGAAAATGCATTATCCTCACCTGTGCCTCTAAAATTCTCGTTTGGAAGAAATTATTCATCATCCCCTTCGTCAATGATGCATTTATAATCCTTAGCATTAGGACTTTCTTGATTAATATGATCAATATCATTACTTATACTTTCATCAAACTTCTTTCTAATTAAAAAAATTTACTCTCTATCCATAATGAAAGCATTCATGCTATATTCATCAATACAAATAAAGTTGTTGTGTGAACAAGATGTTGATATTCCATAAATAGAAACTTCACTAACTCATGAATCCATGAAATTTCATAGAAGATGTTGAATGATACAAATTTTCTCTTTCCCAATGGAAATTTATAAGTCGGAGAATGAATATTCCCCTCCAAAATTTCTCAAAAAAATTCCTGCAAAAAATTCATCTAAATTTTTTTCCGCCAAATTTTCTCTCCAAAATTTATTCCAAAACATTCTAATAAAATTTTTTCTTAAAAATTTCAACCCTATTTTCTACTAAAATTTTCCACACAATATTTCCTTTAAAAATTAAATAAAACTTTTATTTTAATTATTTAACATTAACTAGGTAATTAAGTTAAGTTTTACAATTTGTATTTAATTTTATCCCCCATTTAACAAAAATCAATCTAAACCCATAATCTTAGCTATATATTAATGTTAATTTTAATTTTAATTTTAATCTCACATACAACAAAATCTAAATTAATTCCACAATCTTCATTATAAATTAGATTTTATCGAGCCCCAAGGGATAACTCAATTGGTCGAGTTGCAGTTGCTAAGTACCTCGTCTATCTCAAGGTCACAGGTTTAAATCTCCTCGACGCCCTTGAGGTTAGGCCTTGCTAGTTTGGACGACGTGTAGACCCTTCAAGTTGATCTACCTTGATTTTCTCGTGGATGTAGTGGCCACTCTGTGTTTGTAAACCACCTTAAAAAAATTATTAGATTTTATCGTTTCTATTCCCAACATCACATAAAATCTTGTGGAGAAATTATTAACCTTGAAGTGATTTATGGAGGAGCTACAAAGTCATTGAGAAGGCATTCAATTGGAGACTTTTGCATTTGAAAGATTAACTTTCTTTTTATTTTTACCATTTAAAAAGAAATTTGAGTAAATGTGTTGTTTCATTGTATTTTTATTGAAAAATTAAACTTCTTTTAATATATATATATATATATATATATATATATATATATATATATATATATATATATATATATATATATATATATATTTTTTTTTTTTCAAGTTAACTTTTGTTTTTTAAATCACATTTTAGGGTAAAAACCACAAAAATATATCACATTTATAAGATTTTTTAAGGAAAAAGAAAAAAAATTATATGATTTTTAAGAGGAAAAAAAAACATATTTTTTTTGGATTTTGAAATGGGAAAATCATTTTTTTTATTAAATTTGTTTTTTGAAATTTTCTTATGCTTTTGAAAAAATATCTAAAACTAAATGATTTTTGTTTTGTTTTTTAATTTCACAATAAAGTAAAAAAATGAAATTAGATAAAAATAAAAATACAACAAATAAAAAAGGTTATTCAAATTTTAGAAACAATATTGAGAAAATATAATTAAAAATTAATATATATATATATATATTAAAAACAAAACAAACATATAAAAAAAATCAAATTTGTTGTCAAAGGTTGTCTGGTTATGTTGTGGCCCTTTGGCTCCCATCATGATGAAGGGTGATTCCCATAATCACCATCTAGCCCCCAACACGTTGGAGGGTGAATCCTAGATTCACCTTCTGGTCCCTAGCACGACGAAGTGTGATTCCGGGAATCACCCTTCACCATGCTGGGGGTCAAAGGGTGTTCCGTGAATCACCCTCCTTCGTGCTGGGAGCTAGAGGGTGATTCCAAGAATCACCCATGCACTCTTTGGTCCCCAACAAGGCGAGGGGTGATTCCTATAATCACCCTCTGCCATGCTAGTGGGAAAAGGGTGATTTTGAGACTCAACCTTTGCCATGTTGGGGGCTAAAGGGTGGTTCTATAAATCACCCTTCTTTGTGCTGGGGGCCATAGGTGATTCCTATAATCACCCTCTGTCACGCTAGGGGTGAGAGGGTGATTCCGAGAATCACCCTTCGTTGTGCTATGGGCCAGAGGGTGATTTCAAGAATCACCCACGACGCCTTTGGCTCCCTTCATAGCAAAGGGTGATTCTGGGAATTACCCTTTGTCGTGCTCGGGGCCAAAGGGTGATTCCGAGAATCACCCTCGATTGTCCTGTGGTCCAAAGGGTGATTCTAGGAATTAGCCTGTACCATTTGTCGCTACTTTGGTCATGCCACGACCATTTTTCTCCTAGTACAACAAAGGGTGATTCCCCGAATCACCTTCTGCCCCCCAACACGATGGAGGGTGATTCTCGGAATCACCCTTTGGCCCCCAACATGACGGAGGGTGATTTCGAGAATCTCCTCCTGCTATGCTAAGGGATAAATGGGCATGACATGGTTAGAGTGGTGGCAGACCTCCATCGCTCTAGTTGTGCCATGACCCTTTCGTGCCAAATATATATATATATATATATATATATATATATATATATATATATATATATATATATATATATATATATATATATTTATTTATTTTTTTAAATTTTAAATTTTTTTAATTTTTAAAATTAAAGTTGTCAATTTTAGTTTTTAAAATTTGAATAATTTTTTTTTGCTATAATCATAATTTTTATTATTTCATTTTAATTTTAATTTTTAATTTTATTCTTTAATATATGTGTGTGTTGTTTTAAATTTATATTATTACACATTTTTAATGTTTATTTATTTTTAATATTATCTTTTAGCTTTTTATGTTGTTTTGAATTTGTATTATTTTTTATTTAATTTATTTAAGTTAATGTTGTTTTTTTAATTATAATTTTATGTTTTTGTATTTTTTTTTTTTTTTTTTTGGGTATATTAGTATATTATATTATATTTTTTATTTATATTTTTGAAATGTTTTTTTATTAGATGTTATAATTTTTTTGTTAATTTTTTTTTTTTAAAGCTTTGTAGGACTCTTCTATTTCATTTCAAAAAGCAGACAAAAATACATACACATTCGACAATTGTTAAATGGCCTCAAACCTCCCACTGGGAAAATAGATTTGTTGGCCATAAAACTACATGATAATCCATCCAAAATTCAAAATTTTTCAAAATTTCTAGAAGAGAAATATAAGTTTGAGTATCTTTAACGATCCTAATATTTAGATATCTACAACATCAAGTAAACTTCTGAGAAGGCAAACTAAACATTGCTCAAATTTTTCACCACAAAACAACCATGCTAATATGACCATTACTCGTCTTAAGAGTCCACAGGTGTCAAATCTGTGGCACTAGATCTCGATAGCTCAGTCTATCGAAGACATAGGATATGCTTCTCAATCTGGCTTAAACAAACATTCTGATGTTGCATTTGACGTTGAATCAGCTGAAATTATCTGGAGCTCAGAATGAGGTTTAGAAGGGCCAGTTGAGCTAGACCCAATCACTTTTGCCACTATGTTCTTTATAAGCCAATATAAGTATACCGACTGCTGGAATTGAGTGTATCTTCCCCTGAAATGATCCGGATTTTATGCAGGAACACAACAGAATACAGATATAACCATAGATACAGAGATGCAGCGGAAATAATGCTTCAATTTATTAATAAAAGAATGACTGCAATAAGCTTACAAACATAATGGAAAGAAGCTAGGGCGCTGGTAGCGTATCTCTGAGAAGAGATGTGGCGTACGCAGGCCTCTGAACTGTGTTACATTGAGGCTCGCAGGCCTAATACAGACATAATAAAAATAAAAGAGCCTGATGTTTTCGGCAGCGTATCCCTGAGAAGAGATGTGGCGGCTACCAGCCCCTGAACTGTGTTACAATGCGGACATGATGGAGATGCGGCGAGCTAGGGAACTGGTAGCGCTTATCTCTGAGAAGAGATGTATCGGCTCCCAGCCCCCTGAACTATCTTACAATGAGGCTCGAGGGCCTATTTATTGTTGAGAAACAATATGGAATAAAACGTCAAAACCTAACCGTGGAATGAGCGTGTTGTAGGCCCGTTTGGGTAGGTTGATGATTTAACTTCAAAGACGTAACACAACATCTTTGCTCCGTTTGGCCGCTCAGCTGGCTACGTTGAAAAAGGTGTCAACCATGTTGCTCTCCGTTTTCCCAAAATACGTCGTTTAGGGCCTCAAAACGGCTCCGGAAGTTTAAGACCCGAAAAACTGCTAAAAATAGTAAGTTGTGCCGAAACTTACAAATTGAAATAACTGATGGTGGGGGTTCAAATGGACTTGATGGGTGGCCACCAATATCCTCCTGGATTATTAATGCCCCAAAATGGCTCCGGGTGTGCAGGACCCGAAAACCTGCTATAAATAGTAAGCTGTGCTGAAGCTGAAAAACTGAAAGAATTGATGCTGCGGGTCCAAATGGAATAGGTAGGAGGCCACCGATATCCACCTGGATCATTCCTCCCTCCTTAGGAAGCAATGGTCTCCATTGCGTTAAGTTCCTCCATGGGGGGGAAAATTTTGTTGAACTTGGTGTTGGATTTAGATGTGCCACCGGTGGGCAGCCATTGAAGGATCTGAAAAAAAAATTGTCCATCATCGCGTTCCTCTGTTTCTTGAGGGCATCCTCGAGCAAGATTTTGATAGGATCTCCTGCTCCCTCGTCTTTCTTTCCTTCCGCCATGGGGGGTCGTCGGGGTTGCGAGGTTGAACTCCTTATACCACCAGCACCGTGGGGACATGAAAAGAAAAACGAGAAAGAGCGACCTGTGCGTACTCGATGGGATTTTATGAAGAAAAAAAACGAGAATACGGATCTCTCTGTATAACCATAGATACGGAAGCGGAATTTTATATAATGCTTCAATTTATTAATAAAAGAATGACTGCAATAAGCTTACAAACATAATGGAAAGAAGCTAGGGCGCTGGTAGCGTATCTCTGAGAAGAAATGTGGCGTACGCAGGCCTCTGAACTGTGTTACATTGAGGCTCACAGGCCTAATACAGACATAATGGAAATAAAAGAGCTATGGTACTGGCAGCGTATCCCTGAGAAGAGATGTGGCGGCTACCATCCCTTGAACTGTGTTACAATGCAGACATGATGGAGATGGGGCGAGCTAGGGCACTAGTAGCGCTTATCCCTGAGAAGAGATGTATCGGCTCCCAGCCCCCTGAACTGTCTTACAATGAGGCTCGAGGGCCTATTTATTGTTGAGAAATAATGTAGAATCTAAAACGTCCAAAACCCTAACCGTAGGAGATGAAGCGCCAAAATTGTGGGCCCCGTTTGGGTAAATTGGTGGTTCAACTTCCCGGGGACGTAACTTTGGCATCCGATCTCCGTTTGACGCGCTCAATAGCTCGTTAGAAAGATATATCCGAGGAATTCAATTTTTGAACGAGAAACATCGGTCCATGGACCCATGTTGCTCTCATTTTCCCAAAAACGTCGTTGGGGCCTAAAAGCAGCTACGAGAGTTTAAGACCCGAAAAACTGCTAAAAATAGTAAGTTGTGCCGAAACTTACAAATTGAAATAACTGATGGTGGGGGTTCAAATGGACTCGATGGGTGGCCACCAATATCCACCTGGATTATTAATGCCCAAAAACGGCTCCGGTTGTGCAGGACCCGAAAACATGCTATAAATAGTAAGATGTGCTGAAGCTGAAAAACTTAAAGAATTGATGCTGCGGGTCCAAATGGAATAGGTGGGAGGCCACCGATATCCACCTGGATCATGAAATGACCTAGATCATGTACTAAATATAACCATTCTCCCAAATCAAGATCAATGTTTTCAACTTGCTCCTTTAATTTTGCTTCCCATCCTGATATCAGTTGAAGAACAGGTGGAGGGGTGTTGCTATAATAATCCTGAGCAAAATCTCAAGCTTTTCCCACTGTACCATGATGACCTCTGCCCCTAGCTGTTGGAGTCAGGGTTTTTCATTCCCCACACCCACGACCACAACTTTGATTCTGAAAATTTCCTCCCCAGCAGAAGTTCCTTTTGGGAGAGGCAGGGCGAGACGTAGTACTTAAACTCAAACAACACAGATAACCACTGGACATGAAATAGGTCACACGAAATGACGCTGAACCTAGGAAAACGAGACTTATAGTGCATGTTAACCAAAATTATGGCCAAGCAAACACCGATTAATGAAAATATGGAAAGGCACGGGAGAAAAGCCTAGCCAGAAATAGAAGAAACCTATAGATATACAAGGGCATAACACAAAATAAACATAAGCAGGAAATTCAAAATACTCACTAAACTCCCCGCCTTTAACTCGACGATAGCTCATAGAGCTATCATTTGTTTTCATCAAAGACCAGAGCCCATTTGGGGACAGGGATGTCCGCCATGCAAGGTTACCATCGACCCAATTTACCCATTCCTCTTGAAACGACTGGTAATTTCTTAGGTAGCTCTCATAATTGAATACCCAACCCCCCATTACATTAAAAATGATCTCAAACTTAATTTATACACGCAAAGCAATCAAAGATAGAAAAATTCTGAAAAGCACAAAGAGACTGAGCACAGAGGAATGGCTTTGCCTTTCATGCTACTAGCATCAGAATGAACCCATATTTCCTCAAGACTTTCCTAAGTCCGCACTTTAGAAACAACCAATAAAACGACTGAACAAAGATACATAACCAGGTTCGAGAATATGGGATTAGAAGTGACAAGAAAAGAATATGGGTTTTTTTAAATTATTAAACTATCTAACTTTGTTTAAATTTCAAGTGTACTTTAAAGAAAAATATAATTTGAATATAGTTTCCTATGATAATATATATATATATATATATATATATATATATTTAAATTGAGGAAAATGATATTAAATAAGGTATATGTAAATGTTTCTAGATTAGTGACAACAATTATAACATCTAATAGTGAAGAGCATTTGTTTCCTCCTAAGAGGTCACTGGTTCAAAAACTAGAGGGGGGTAGAGTATGTATGCCTTTGTAGACTCAACAATCAAATCACTGTGCGAAGGTGGGTCCCTTGTCCCACAAGCAGGGGGGTATCGTACACTAATTTGGTGTCTGGCTTGGTCATGACCTTAAAATTGGATAATAATAATAATAATTAATGCTACTTAAAAAAACCAAACTCCTATGGTAAAATTCAAAAAATTGATCCCTCAAAATCAGTGAATGATGTTATAAAATGGAAGATGGCACCAACGAAGGGGGGAAAAATATTTCTATATTGTGATGAGCCTTGATATGGTGGAAATTATGAGGCAGTTAGCAAGGTATGAGATAAATAATTGATGTTTGATATAGATATTTTTTTGTTCTTATAAAACTTCAATTTTTTTGTGTTTATAATAATTTACTTCATTTTTTTTTGTACTTGATGATTAGGTACAACACTAGCATGTTACCTACAGAAAGGAAGAAATTGCATAGCCATTGAAAAATACTCATTACAACGCAATTTTATTCAACAAAGAATTAATGCCGTTAAAGTTATTCAAGATGCAATGCAAGAAGTTGGTTCGAGGAAAGAAAATTTTAATGAAATGGTGTGGCAAGAATGGAAAAGGAACCATAACCACCATCAGATGGAATGATTAGAAAGGGATACTTTGGGAGATTTGCAAACATCAAAGATTCAACATGAGAGGAAAATGGCCAAATTGAAGCACAAAATACCATCGAAGAAGACAATAATCAAGTTCTAGAAGGAGATGGACATGAATTATATGATATTGTTGATTAAATTTAAGTTATACTTGAAAATCAAACTCAATTTTGAGAACAATTCGCTAGTTATACTTGTAATGTTCCGACTTTGAGATTTTATTATAAGAATAAGTATTCAATTACCGTTTTTATATGTTTAATATTTTTATTATCCGATTTTCACTATAATTTTTTTGTGAATCATTACTTTTTGAAAAAAACTTTGAAAATTATTATTTGTTGACCTAAAATTCACAAAAAATGATATTTTTAAGCTTTCCCTGTTCAAAATTTCTCAAAAAAATCATTTGTTTGACATGTCATTTTTAGAAAAAATTCCCAAAATGTGTATTTATTTTATTTTATTTATATTCAAAATGTGTATTTGTTTTTCAAATGTTTAAAATTATTGTTTTTTTAGTGACAATTATTTGATGTACATTAACATATTAATTAACGAGACATAAATATATAAAAAATCCCGCTTTAAAATATTGACATTTTTTTAAACTAAGCAAAAAAATGAATATTTCATTACAAAAGAAAATTGAAAAGAAAAACAAAATAACACAAGCCTGAAAAACATTAAAAAAAAACACTTCAGGGAAGAAGAAGAAGAATACTTAAAATTTTTTTAAATAACCAACATTTAAATAATAATTATCCATTCTAAATACATAATTAAATTTAAAGTGTCAAAAATAAGCACCTCCAAAAAAAGGAGTTGCTGTTGCATCAACACTTTTCAAAATCGGCACAAAAATCACAAACATTAAAAATGAATGACAATACTCAATATATAAGAAAATTTAAAGTGTTAAAAATATGCAAAAAAAAACGTTGATGTTGCATCAACACTCTTCAAAATCGGATGATTTTTTACACCCTCTAAAAAAATGGAACTTGGTAAAATTCTCGTTAAGTTGGTAACTTTTTTTGTTGACGATGCTAGAAGTCTGCCAACATAGGGGGTCTCCCTGATATGAATTTTGAATTAGATCTCACATCGTTTGGAGTATGAGCTCCATCCGGATAATACGTTCAAATACCATTACAATGATCTTAAGGATATCCCTTGGCTACAATAAATAAGAGATCATACACATAGCTTTGAGGTCATAAATTGAATAAGCTTTGTGAGACACCAATTTCAATGCATAAGAGGTATCTCCTGTTACTCAAGTAAATCCCCTTTGCGGACAGAGGCGATCCCACTAGCCCTAGGGTGGGTCTAGAAACAAGGAATCATGCTATAGTGTAGGTTCCTAGATACTTGAATGAAAAAGGATGTGATAAGATGGCCTACCTGTGGTACAAAGTTATCGTCGACGCTTGTAGTGATGATGAGAGTCGCTTGCTCCTGATCAAAGAAAATTCACAACCCTTCCACCTCTCACGCTTGGACACCTGCACAGAGACCAGAAAATGACAACCACATACTATATACTAATTCAATTCAAAATATACTAATCAGTCAGAGAAGACTAGCATATTGCATTTGATACAGACAAAACAAAAGACAGGAACCAGAAAATAGTCACTTATATTAATAGGTAGAAGGAAGAGATACAACCATGCTCTGACATTGCGGTCTCCTCTAGCGGGGCTTGGGCGAAGCACATATCAAAGCTCGTCGGGGACTTCGGACGGGATAAGGGATCTCTCAATGGACTTCCTTCTTGATCTACCTTCTCAGTTATTCGACTATGGCTTAGTTCTCCAAATTCAACATTTCAACTGCATAATCCTCTTTGTTCAGCTAGCTTTCATGATGTGAGAAATCTCATTTATATAGGGGGAGAGGGAGAGGTTAGGATCCCTATAATCATGGAAGGGAGACCTATCTTCTAGGAGTATCCCGTAAGAGGAGGAAACCACTACCTAAAGAGGGAGATCCGTGGCTCATCCAGTTAACCACTTCCTGTGATTCATCCCAGAGGTGGTTGAAGGAAATTCCACCTCTAGTTTGTTAAAAAACATTCCCAAAAATGAAGGCGCAGGCACAACAAAGAGACAGAGTGCCAGCTGGCACAGCCTCTAGTGTACATTCTCTACATTGGCACGAGGGGTGAAATGGCTACCCACGCCAATGCCAAAACATAGGTTTTTTTGGGCTTTTTGTGAAAGTGTTCTACAGGAGAAATGATATTCTTGTATAGAAGGATGTAAGGAAGGTGCTTGCAGAGGATGACACTGCTCACAGGTCACAAGAAAGACCCTCCAATATGCGAGGCGAGGGATTATAGGGACAATGACAAATTTCTTTGTAACAGATGCCCCCTAAAGCATGAGGTCCAAGAGAGAGGGAGGGGTGATATGCTTTATGAGAACTCGTTCGACCCAAACACTACTGTCGGAAAACCTGCAAGTACAAATACAACTGATACATCTGATACATGACATGTGGCATGGGCACAACCATCCATAATAGAGTACATAATCAATGAGATCCGAGGTATGGACACAAACATCCAGAAGTAGGGATCAACAAATAGACTCAGGTATGGTCGCAACCATCCAATCAAAATAGTCATATAATAAGTCATAATAATCCACAAAGAACCTGCAACTTGGATTTCATCAGAAAAAACCTAGGGTCTTGCGCTCCATCTCGACCCGAACACAGTACAAATTTGAGCATGCGAATACGTGAGCTGAAGTCGAACATGCAAGAACATCGTCTGATTACCAGCCAATGATGAAAGCTATTAACAGACGTGAGAGAAACCACCAATAAAGACAATGGCTCTCAAGATACAAAAGGTACAATCCACGGAATTTGAACAATGATCTGACGTCGAACACCTGCAGAGTTAGTTGATCGAAGGCCAATGATGTGGACCTTGCGTCGGTTGTGAAGAACCTACCATTGAGGCATGTAAGCTCCAAGGTACTTGAAGGGAGTCTCTAGATCAACTTCCTGGATAATGAGCTGGAGTCGACAGGAAGTGACCTTGATCGAAGGTGTGCCATAGTGTTTCCCACATCATCGACATGAGACTGAGGAACATGATGTTTGTGAGCCAAGACCAACAGAGAATCAGAGGGAGGTTGAAAAATTCAGAGGAAAACTTCTCTTGAACATATCGGTGGCACGACACTGGATTTGGCAGTATTTTACATCAAGGGATCTGAGGTCATGGTGACGTGGCAAAGAGCAGATGAGCGGTCAAAAGAGATTACCAAAACCCATGGAGGCAAACACATAATGAGATGAGATGTCCCCAACCCGAAACGAATGCAGACAAGTGCCATGTTCAAGAGCGACATACTGCCAATGCAACTACAATCTGGTTCCATTTTCCCCCACCATTTCTGGTGAGTACCCCAATTATTTTTGAAAACAATATTGAAGGGGATAACATATGCTTGTGATGTAAGTTTTTCCTTCGGACAAATCCAACCTAGTACATTTTACGAGCTCTAGGAAGGAGGAACTCGAGTAACATCATGACGACGGAGTCCGATGTCATCAGGTTTTAACGAGTCTGACAAAAGGAGAACTCAACATATTTTCATATTTAGAGAGTTTGAAAAGAAGGCGGAAAAGAAAACTCTAGTAGTCCCTTTTCGTAAATAGTCTCACAGATCCGTAAAGGTAGAAAAATGTGTCTGAGAGAACCTCTTAGTCGCGATACCCTAAGGTATTCCTTTTTCGTAAGTGATCTATCCCAGCTCGAAAAAGGGGTAAACGTATACTGGGTAGATATCATTTCGCAAGAATTTTACGAGTTGAAAACGACAAGAGTCTTGGTAATCTTTTCAGTTTTAGAGAGTTAGAAAAGAGATGAAAGTTGACTCGTCCTAGAGGAACGAGTGGTATAAAGGGTAGCAACTGGTTTCGGTAATGGTGGAACTGCTCACAACATGATAAAAGTCAAGAGGCTGGCTGACAAGATCACTCATTGTAGCGGTTCCTCAAGATTAGGTAAAACAATCAAGTGAAGGCATATGATCGGCCAAGTAGATAGTGACGATGGAGTGAAAAAACCAAGGCTCATCTAGAAAAACAGGATGATAAAATGGCAATCAAAAGAGGTAAAATGGGAATGGTTTAATTTTTACACAAGCTTGAAATTAGAAAACTCTACTTGAAGTTGGTTTCATTTTTACACAAGCTTGAAACAAAGATAAACTATGCTCGAAATCGGTTTCATTTTTACACAAGCTTGAAACGGAAACAAACTATGCTTCAAAAAGTAAGCATGCCCCCAACATGGTGACTCAATTCGAGGTACATGCCCCCCAAGTTAAGTCCATATGAATGGCAGATGGAGTGAAGGTTCAAAATACGAGATCAAGAGAAAGGCTCGACTGGGATTTTACGAGATCTTATCAAAGACTCGAATTGAACGGGAACGTGTTTCATTATTTTAACGAGGTTGACACATTAAAAGAACTATCATCATAACCTAATTCATTTTTTAACGAGGTTGATAGAGAAGACGAAATATCCTCGAAAGTGCTTGTTTCATTTTTTAAGGAGCTTGACACAAGAAAACAAACCATGCTCCGACAACCTTGTTTCATTTTTTAAGGAGCTTGACACATGAAAACAAACTGTGCTCCGAAAACCTTGTTTCATTTTTTAAGGAGCTTGACACAAGAAAATGAACTGTGCTTCGAAAACCTTATTTCATTTTTTAAGGAGATTGACACAAGAAAACGAACCATGCTCTGACAACCTTGTTTCATTTTTTAAGGAGCTTGACACAAGAAAATGAACTATGCTCTCACAACCTTGTTTCATTTTTTAAGGAGCTTGACACAAGAAAACGAACTGTGCTTCGACAACATTGTTTCATTTTTTAAGGAGCTTGACACAAGAAAACGAACTGTGCTCCGACAACCTTGTTTCATTTTTTAAGGAGCTTGATACAAGAAAACGATTTGTGCTCCAACAACCTTGTTTCATTTTTTAAGGAGCTTGACACAAGAAAACGAACTATGCTTCAAAAAATTAAGCATGCCCCCAGCATGATGACTCAATTCGAGGTACATGCCCCCCAAGCTTCAGTCCATATGAAAGGGAGATGGAGTGAAGGTTCAAATTACAAGATCAAGAGAAAGACTCGACTGGGATTTTATGAGATCTTATCAAAGAATCGAAATGAACGGGAACGTGTTTCATTATTTTAATGAGGTTGACACATTAAAAGAACTATCCTCATAACCTAATTAATTTTTTAATGAGTTTGACAGAGAAGACGAACTATCCTCGAAAGTGCTTGTTTCATTTTTTAAGGAGCTTGACAAAAGAAAACGAACCATGCTCCGACAACCTTGTTTCATTTTTTTAGGAGCTTGACACAAGAAAATGAACTGTGCTCCAACAACCTTGTTTCATTTTTTAAGGATCTTGACACAAGAAAAAGAAATGTGCTCCAACGAGCTTGTTTCATTTTTTAAGGAGCTTGACACAAGAAAATGAATTGTGCTCTGACAACCTTGTTTCATTTTTTAAGGAGCTTGACTAAAGAAAACAAACTGTGCTCCGATGACAGTTCATTGCGATGAATAAGAGGTCATAGATTCCAAGGGGTTCACCTCTGGTGGGAGAACAACATCTTGAAAATTAGGACCCAATGCCCCTAGCACATGATGCACAATGGCACCATCACTGACTGCGGGCACAGAATAGGTAGCCACATAATTAACCTGTGGCAGTAATAAAACCAATGGCTAAAGACCTAGAAGGGATGATGGTGGACCAGATGTCATGTCAGGACCAATGAATGAAAGCTGATCAATGGTCACGATCCGACCTTTGTGTGGAAAATAGATCACACGAAAGAGGGAGGAGACAACTGCCCCCATGACAGAAATATAGTTGCGCCCCAAGAGTAAATTAAAATATAAGGGGCCTGGAACAACCATCACATCTATATGGATAGTTTTCCTTCCCAAAGTAATGGGAAAATTTGGAAGGATCCCTAACGGTTGACTGGTTCCTCTGTTAAAAGCCAACAGATTCTGGGTAACATGCATAAGTGGTGGGGAACCAAAATATTGCCAAGTAGTGGAAGATAGAATACTAACAGACGTGCCTTCATCTATAATAGTGCTGGGTATGACCAAATAAAAGGTTTGTGCCATGATCTCAAAAGGCACATAAGACGGAAGGTGGTATCCGGCAAATCGACTCCAATCAAAGGAAGCAACCAGACTACTTGGAGGGGATACGATTGAACTGAGATGGTTTCCCCCCGATGTTATCGGAGCAAGAGGAGCATCGTCATGGACCTCTATCATAGGAGTAGGAGGAGCAAATTCTTGAGCTACAGGGACAGGAGAATATTTCTTGAAGTCCGAAGAATCTGAAGAAACAAGAAGAACATGAGGGGGAAAAGATCCACTCTCAACGGAAAAGACCTGATGTACCACAAATGGGGTCATATTAGCTGATTCCTTGACCAATGGTTGGTCGGGAACATATTCTTGAACTTGAATTTCCGCGAGAGTGGGATTGAGCAAGGATGATGCTTAACCGATCGTGGAATCAACTAGTGGAGGACTCAAAGAAAGCTTTTGATAACCAGCCAGAAGGCAGGGTGTAGAAACAATGGAGTTTTCCAACACTCTCTTCGCTTCATCCATATACAGACAAAGGTTAATGGGATGATGTCCTTCACACAACTTACAGGGATTGGTAATCTTGCCCTGTTTTTTATGAGTCTTACTAGAGCTAGTAGAAGATGTGTTATCAATATGACTTCCAGAAGCCAAAGGAAATGACGGAAAACTGTCGGACCATACATCAAGTACCTTGGGAATGCGAGGGAAATCTCAAAGCAAATGGTTATGTTTGCAGAGCATGCAAGGAAATTTGACTTTCTGTGGAAGTTTGGATGGTTCCGCAATGGATGGTTTCTTAAGCATAGTAGTTGCAATATAAGCCTCTTACTTATCTGACTTCTTCTTCTTTGTCTTATTCTTCTTCTTCTTAGCCACCTGGTTACTGGAATCCAGGCTTTCACTAGGCGAAGTAGAAGAGAAGGACGAATAAATAGGCGAATAAGGGGAGAGGTCCACCTTAGAAGCAATATGATGTTGTTCTGGTGGAGGAGATGGCTATACAGTGGACGGAACACTCGGGACCACTGAGGTTGAAAATAACCATACAGGCAACCCAACAGTTAACCCAGGCAGGGACAACGTTGCCATATAAGGAGCACCAACATTCCTGAAAGCAGGAAAAGAACCAGGATTCCATTCAGAAGGGATTCCTGGGTTAGTGAACTCCGGAAATGTGGCCATCAGAAACAAATTTTAAAACAACACCCTAAGGAAACTAACTTTAACCAGGAATATTTCATGGGAAGTTAATTTTTAAAACATTGAAACAAAACTCTGTCGTTTCATATTTTAAGAGTCGAGAAATAGGAAAAATATGACTCTATCACTTTCAGGTTGAAACAAGCATGAAAGGACAAGTGCTAGATGATATTTTAAAATTTATGGAGTCAGTAAAGATCGAAAATGACTGCTCAGGTAGTCTAGGTAAAAGGGTGTACCAGGTTCCCATGAACTGCCATATACACCTTGGTTATAAAATGAAAGAAGAATCAACCAAGGACTTGACGT
The DNA here is from genome assembly GCA_034641835.2 of Pinus albicaulis. NCBI lineage: Eukaryota > Viridiplantae > Streptophyta > Pinopsida > Pinales > Pinaceae > Pinus > Pinus albicaulis. The sequence continues at coordinate 895,861,002 of CM076579.1, forward strand.
ACATGCAGGTAGTCTCCTCGAATGCTGTGTTCGGTGTATCACAGTTACAAGGCGGCAAACTCGGCCTCCTACGGATAAAAGGATTGCAACCTAGAGGGGTATCCCTTTATATACTCGACGGTACGGGGAGCACAAGTCCATACTAGCGCTGTCTGAAGCTAGATGGTGAGCGATAACTACTAGTTTTTAAGACACCGGAACACGTCTCTAAATTAGAACACTAAATTTTTCGTTAAGTTTCAATATTGCCTTAGGTTAATTGAATAAATTTTAAGTTGATCTTGTATTTATTTTTCAATTCCAAGATCCTACCGAATGTTGGATCTCACAAATCCCTGAATGCAAGTTACATGATATAAAATACCATTTCGTTCAATGAAAAGCTATATACAAGAAATTTATGAGTTTTCAAGTGATAGAAAATAATGAGAACACATAGAAGCATTCATTATGGAACCTGATGCAAACTACTGAGAACGAAAAATCTTTCCTAGAATGCCCAATTCTAGTTATGCGAAAGATTTTCCAATTCTACAATGCAAACAAGAATGAAAGCACAAAATGTATTTTTGATTTTTTCAATTTAATAGAGCAAACAATGCACTAAATAACATGAAAAATGAATCTTCACACTAGTTCGAGAATGCTAATGCAAGAGTCGAAGCGAAACAATTCAATCAACTCACAAGCAAACAAAACAAAGACTCAAACCAATGTCACAATCTCTCAAACCAAAGAAAGATGTCAAAACAGACCCATACAAGCAATATGAGCTCTGCTTGGAGTGACAAGAAGCAAAACTTAATGAAAGAGGAAATAATCACTCAAGACTCGTTTCGCCAAAAGCAACCACTCAAAACGGATCCAGGGAGCTGAATGCAAGCAAGCAAATAACGAAGGTGACCGCGAAACATGAGACCCTAACTCCTATAGGAGGCTCAACATATCAAAGCACTAGAAAGCCCTAAAGCCATGATGCTAAAATAAATGGAAAAACAACTAAAGGAAGAAGGTTGATCACAGTCACAAACAAACTCAAAGCATTCAAATAAAGTCAAGAAAACACCCAGAGACACCAGGATGGACCAAAAACTCCAAAACAGGGAAAACCCTAGCACCTACAGGAAATGGTGTGACTGTCTGGTTGTAATCAATGCCAGACAAGGGATGGCGTGGGTGATGAACTAGCAACAAGCGCCAGTGGGCATGACTGTCAAGTTGGAAACTGCGCCAATCAAGCCAACCTTAGAAAGATGAAAATTTTGGAAAAATCGAGGTTAGATCTGATCCTATGGGGTTGAAAAAGGGTCTAAGACTCAACAAAACAACCAGAAAAGGCAAGCTAAGCAAGAAAAGAACAAGAATAAGATCTAAAAGATGAAAGACAAACTCGCATTGATCCCTAGTGGAGTCGCTAACTTGTTACTCAAGTAAATCCCCTCTGCGGACAAAGGCGATCCCACTAGCCCTAGGGTGGGTCTAGAAACAAGGAATCATGCTATAGTGTAGGTTCCTAGATACTTGAATGAAAAAGGATGCGATAAGATGGGCTACCTGTGGTCCAAAATTATCGTCGATGCCTGTAGTGATGATGAGAGTCACTTGCTCCTGACCGAATACAAGTCACAACCCTTCCGCCTATCGCGCTTGGACACCTGAAAAGAGATCAGAAAATGACAACCACATACTATATACTAATTCCATTCAAAATATACTAATCAGTCAGAGAATACTAGCATATTGCATTTGATATAGACAAAACACAAGACGGGAACCAAACAATAGTCACTTATATTAATAGGTAGAAAGAAGAGATACAAGCATGCTTTGACGTTGCAGTCTCCTCAAGCAGGGCTCGGGCGAAGCACATCTCAAAGCTTTTCGGGGAATCTATACGGGATAATGGACCTCTCGATGGACTTCCTTCTTGATCTACCTTGTCAGTTATTCAACTATGGCTTAGTTCTCCAAGTTCAACATTTCAGCTGCATAATCCTCTTTGTTCAGCTAGCTTTCATGATGTGAGAAAGCTCATTTGGGGGAGAGGGAGAGGTTAGGATCCCTATAATCATGGAAGGGATACCTATCTTCTAGGAGTGTCCCATAAGAGGAGGAAACTACTACCTAAAGAGGGACATCCATGGCTCATCCAGTTAACCACTTCATGTGACTCATCCCAGAGGTGGTTGAAGGAAACTTCCACCTCTGGTTTTTTAAAAAACATTCCCAAAAAGGCTAGCACGGGCACAACAAAGAGAAAGAGCGCCAGCTGGCATGGCCTCTAGTGTACATTCTCCACATTGGCGCGAGGGGTGAATTGGCTACCCGCGCCAATTCCAAAACATAGGTTTTTTTGGGCTTTTTGAGAAAGTGTTCTACAGGAGAAATGATATTCTTGTATAGAAGGATGTAAGGAAGGTGCTTGCAAAGGATGACACTGCTCACAGGTCACGGGAAAGACCCTCCAATATGCGGGGCAAGGGATTGTAGGGACAGTGACAAATTGTTGTGTAACACCTCCACAAAAGGGAAAGAAAGAGTGAGCCCCTAAAATAAAAGTAATAGTACTATCCTAAAAGAGACACACAAGAGCAAGGAAATATGTAGGTTTTAACCCTATACAAAAATTACCTGCAAACGAATTCCTAAAAAACAAAAATATACAATGGCGAGAACATAAAAATAAACAAAAAGATTTTATCCTGGAACCCAAAACCGGGAAAACGAGATTGATTTTTTATTATATTACTTTCAATGTTACAATACATATATATACATGTTGAAGCATTCATAAACCCCAATCCATTAACCATGGATTAGAACATAATAGTAGTTCCCTTGACCAAATATACAACATACCATGGGAAAAAACCATCATGCCTAAAACCATGTGTAGGTCCACCCACCATCTTTGAGTCCGCCCCCCATCCTTGGGTCCGCATAATTTTTTTATTTTTATTTTTGGGCGCTGCCCCAGTCCCCATACAGTGGGACGCTTGGTGTTAGCCGTGAAAAGAATATAACACATACCCAACAAAATACTTGTTAGTTAACATGCAAAATAGTTCACAAGATAAAAATGATCATGAAAGAAAATAACATCCCACATTCAACAAGATATATACCAAAGTCAATGAAATGGTTCATTTTATTTAGTATGTATGAACATAAACATACACTGCAAACATTAAAAGAACAATCTTACAATATCCATGATACATGCATGAAAATGCATTGGCTCTCAGAGCTTTTGATGTTTAAGTGAAAGCTCCAAGTACGTAATTACAATGATGAAACACTAGCCCCAATAGTAGAACATGAAGTTACCACTTGCTTCTCTAAAGAATGATATTCTCTCCTATGCTAAACTAGAGAAGCCAAGGTGAATGTCCATTTTCTTTAGCTATAAGGGTTTATTTATAACAAATGAGGCGACTCTCCACCTCCCATGTGAATATAGAACTCCCCCCCATGACTCTTGAGCTCCCACATGACTTTTGAGCTTTTATGTGACTTTTGAGCTCATACATGAATCTAGTACTTCCTAGTGACTTTCCACATTCCATGTGTGACCCTTGGGCTTCCACATATTTTAAATTTACTCATTTTGGAAATACAAAATGTGATATCCCTTAATTTAATGATTTAATTTTAATTAAATGTACATATGTTTGATTTTGATTAAGTATGATACATTGAAGGACAAATGAATATTTTAATTATAAGTGGTTTATTACTAATAATAACTAATTGCAAAGTTGTAATTATGTTTTATTTTGTGAATACAGAAAATCTGGGAAATTAATGGTTGAGTACATATGGTTGAAAGAGAAAAATAATGCAATTTAATTTGGGAAAGTTATTTGTATCCATAAACAAGTCCCACGCATCTAATTTGGGTGATTAGGTTTAATTAAGAAATTATAATATTGACCAATTAAATGTGTTGTAGAAGACATGGAGTTGTCCTCAAGAGTGGCAAGCAAGTGCTCATTAATGAGTAGATAACTATCTGCCACTTATTGGTGAGGTGGAGACATTTATTAACCACCAAAAGAGAGGTAGATGGATAATATATGTTTTTACTTTCTTTTGTCTCATTATTCTTGGAGCATAATTGGAGAGGTTGAAGAGAAGCAAGGGAAAAACACACAAAAGAAAAATTGCAGGCCTAGTTGCTCAAGGGGGCAGGAATTTTGTTGTGAAAAGTTGGGAGGAGCCAAGTACTTGACTATTAATTTCCCACGAAAACTATCCTCAAGTCAATATTTCTAAATTTTTTCTTACTTGTTAAATGTGAAGAAGGAAATAACTGGTTATATTTTATATTTGGTTTAGGAAGTTTTCTTTACTATATTCTATTTATATTCTGCGTATAAAGATAAGTGGAAGAGAAATGTTCTGTTATGAATTTTTGATATTTTATGCACAAGAGTTGTTGATTCAAAGAATAATAATTTTGTGAAAAATGTTATCTTGCTATCTATATTCATTAGTCTATTGTTGAAACATAGAAAGGAATTTATTCATATAAACTATTTGTAGGTAAATGAAAAATACGAAACAAAATTGGAATAGATTTGTAGATATTGTTATAAACACATGAACAAACATATTAACACTCTGTAGCAGAGTTAATTTTAGAACAATTACAAACATAATTGCAATGTAAAATAATTTCATGTGGAATACCAATATATGAATTTATATAGGAAAATGAAAAGAATCGTTATATTTATTTAGAGACTAGATTTATATAGCAGGATTGACTATGTAAACAACTTGTATTTGTTAATAAATTTCTGAAATATAGATTCTTGACTTGAGATAATGGAGATATGAGTTATATAGGGAACTATATTGGAGTAAAACTATAACAACAAAAAAAGTATTCTAATAGAATGTTTTAATTACAAAATAAACATCAATAAATCATTGAGAAATAACTAGTAGTGAAAACTTGAGAGTTTTAAAAAGGGAAAGAAAAAGAAACTTTGGAATTCAAAGGTTTTATGTAGCATCAAAAAATATAATAGCACTGATGGAACGAAAAATAGTTTATTCTTTAGTATTTAATAGTTCAAATAAAAAATAAAATCAGAAGCATTTGCAACAAGTTCCTTTGGTCGGGTATGGAGGACAAGAAAAATCTACCTTAGGTGGCTTGGGATAAGATTGCAAAACCTAAGGAATGGGGGGGCTGGGGTATCAAGCAAACAAAACCTTTCGCCTTGGCACTGGCTGCTAAATCTATCTGGAGGATTCTTTCTGAAAATAATTTATGGACCTATGTGGTCAGAAGGAAATATATTGATCCTATTCCTTTGGATGACTGGATTAGAACACCGTTTAAAGAAATCAAGAGAGTTTCCAACATATGGAAAGCTACCATTCTTGTTTTTGAACTGGCGGGTCAAGGAATTTCCTGGAATATTGGAAATGGATATCGTTGCAGGATTGGTATGGACCCTTGGGTTGGATGCAATGAAAATTAATTTCTCTTGGTGGGCATTAGGGATTCCTTGCACCAAAAAGGCTTCAATACTCTTGCTCAGATCAACGCACTTGGTTAGACCATCATTTGGGCTCAGGCATGGAAAACGGTAGATGAGATTGGACTAGAAATTGAGTGGGTTGATGAATGGAAGGCCTACTTACATGAGTTGGAAAATACTCGAGTGCGCTTAAAAGAGTCTCCTGATAGTCTTGTCTGGGTTCATTCAAAATTTGGGTTATATTCCCCTAAGGCAGGATATGCTTATATTATGGCCTCTAAGGAGGGAGGGAATAAAGAATGGCAGTGTAAGTCTCTTTGGGAGCTCAGATGCTCTGCAAAATCCAAGATTTTCTTCTGGAACATTCTTTTTCGGAAAGTGCCGACATGGGATTCCCTACAAAAATGATTTCTCATTGGTCCCAGATGGTGTTGTCTTTGTAATAAGGCGGAGGAATATATTGATCACTTATTCATTTCATGCTCTTTCACTAGGAAGGTTTGGGAATATACCCTTACACTCTGTGATGTGGATTTTTTCTGGGTGGGAAATAATTGCAACAAAGCGTGGAAGTCATGGTGGGAGAAATGTAAAGAACCAGAACACACATGTCTTCCACTGATTATCTCTGGGGTAATTTGGCTTTCAAGGAACAAATGTATGTTCAAAGACTCCCTTTCATCCCTAGCTCTAGTGGTAGGTGAAAATGCTGCCATTTACACAGCTTCCTCATTCCCTTTTTCAACAGTTCGTCCCAAGCGGGTGCTGAACGAAATCATTATTCCTGATATTCTGTGGGCCTATTTTGATGGAGCGACTGCTTAGGGGCTATGTGGGGCTGACATGGTCATTCACAAAAACTCAAATATTTCTTTTGCGGCCTCGGCTAGTCTTGGCATGGGGACAAACAATTTTAAAGAGCTACAAACCTTAAAACTCTTGTTATGCTGGCTTCTTCACCTGGATATCACCTCGATACAAATATTTGGGGACTAATTGAATGTCACAAATTGGTTAAACAACATGTAGATATGTCAAAATTATTTATTGCTTCCTATTCTTGATGAGGTTCTATCACTAAAATCACATTTTACATGGATTTATGTTTGCCATATTTACAGGGAACATAACCAACATGCTCACAATTTGTCTAAGATCGGTCTCAGACAGGTTTAGGGCACATGGTCGATAGAAGAAAATGATGGTATGGTGGTCCATGTGTCGGACACCAGACCATACTGATGGAGGGCCTTCTCTCATCTTGCATAGTTTTGATTTTATTTACTCCTTATTTTCTCTAGCACTGCTATATCTCCTGGAGCTGATGTATATATATTGCCTCATGTTTCAACAACAAAATTATCTGTTTTTGTATATTTTTGGTCTTTATTGTTTATTAAACTCATTATTATTATTTTGTACTGACCGGTCTCTCTATTTGGAGACGTCGGGTCTTGGATGGTTTTGTGCCATTGTCTTATCTGTTGGGTGTTTCTCCTTGTTCAGAGGCCCATAGTGCTGACTTAATTATGGTTGCTATGCTCTTTTACCACTTAAGTAGTTTTTCTGCCTAATATGGTCTTTGAGTGTTCATGGTATCACAACTATTATCTTCTCACCCATGGGTGATGGATAGCTAGTATTTTTTTCCTTTCTCTCCTTCTGGGGACAAGGACTTATGGAATGCTACGGCATATGTGATGTAACATTTTATTTCTGATAATAGAAAGTTTGATTTTTTCTCGGGGAAAAAAAACAGTCCAAATACAAGAATAGACATATATTTTGTTTGTAGCACTAAAATTGAGAACCAAATTGTTAAAGGAAAATATATGTCATGAAAGACATAAAAGTCCAACTTCCAAAACATTGGGTATGCAGGCCTTCAAGAAGAATATAAAGTCGCCCAAACAAGATATGGAAACAAGAGTTGGGAACTCTGACTTGTTAAACGAGAGACACAGTTCGATAAAAATAAGCTTATCTATCCTTAAGGCCTTCGTAATTTATTTCATGTTTTTATGAAGCTTGTACCTTGAATACAAGAGGGTGTTAGAAACCTTTGGTAAATAATGATTAAAAGGGATTACTAAAAAAATAAATGGAGGTTGATAAGTTACTTGAATAAGTGTTGATTGAGATTGTAGCAAACCCTTTGCCCTGTACAGTGAAATTAAAATAGTCACCATGCTATTTTATTTAAGCATGGTTAAGATAAATCAACACTTGAATATGAAAAACAAGAAAGAAATAAAATAATATATAAAAACCCTAAAGCCAAGAAGAACAATAACTTGTTATAATGGAACATTAAGAAGAATAAATAGTCAAATCATACATATTTACTAACAGAATATGAGATAAACAACCAATAATGAATTGACTTCAAACTCTAAATTTTTTTAACCAAAACAAAATATAGAACATATTGTCAATAAATTGAAACCCTTAGGGTTTGAAGCGAGATTGAATCCCAACAAGGTTAAGATTGGAGATAACCAAAATCTGTAATTTATAATTAGAAACAATAAAAACACCAGAGTAACCATCGAGGGTTTGCAATCAGGTTTCCGTACGGCTGTAAAGAAAACAATAATAACATAGTTTTGGGCATTTATGAAAAAACCAAGAAAAAAACTAGTGTATAGTGACAAAGATTCTCTTTTTGTAAGGAAAAAAATTAAGAAGATTTAACACATTGACATTAACCAACAGAAGAATTCTAAAAAAAAAATATGAAATTCACTTGATATTTTAGATTAGAGCTTACATGGCCAAGTAAATAAGAAACTAAGTATGGCCTTTGCCCTTAGCCTGCAACAATCCAAAAATTGAATTTATGTAGTCCAAACGATTAGATAAACTAAAGAGGAGGACCAATAATAATTTTTTAAGAGTACAAAGATATTCTGTAATGGTCATAAATAACTTAAATAGACAATGAGGGTTGGCCATAGAAAAATAAAATAAAAAGAAAATATAGCTAGAGGTGGAAGAAACTCACCTACAAGTAATGCTATGAAAACTTCAGAAAGTAGGGAGACTCTGTATTTATGGCTCCAAATAAGTCCCAAAAAATCAACACTTTGAATGATAATCTTGGAAATTGAGCAAAAATGGAGCTTGAAAGAAAAACCCTTGATGTAGTAGGGAATTTTTATTAACCTTCAAACACAAAAGAAAAAGAAGATGCTACTCACAAATTCTCAATGGCAGTTATCCATGAAGTCAAAACATAAAGTGTTGTGATGGAAATCTTAAATAGAGATTACCATTAAAACTGGGGTTGAAACATTGTAGTTGGAATGCATTACAATTGATATAACATGAAGTCAATAGTGTCTCAAGAACAGATGGAGGAAATGAATGAACGCTGAAAAAAGAGAAAGCACAAGACACTTGGTGAAACCTAACATTGAAACCCTAGACGCAGAGAGATAAGACCGGTAAGGATACACCATATGAATGCAGTAGAATAAAAATTTGACCTAGGCATTAACATCACCATAAACCCTAGCAGAATCTCTTTCGTTGATTGGCATCATGCACATCCAATCGTTGATATGTTAGGATAGTATGCCATACATGGCAACATAAATCATCTCCATTCATAGCAATAGAACCATCCAGAAAACCCAATATTTATGTAGGGTAATTCAAATGTGAAACAATAAGTTATGCACAATTAAATTAATACCACAGTCCTAAATAAAGGTAGAGGTAGTTCCATTTATATGGTGAAGTATTCCCTTAAGCGTTACAAGAGTTGTAACGATACATTGACTAAATCGAGGAGCTTAAACATAATAGATGGAAACCCTTGTTTATATAAAACGAGTTGGGTAATATATCTTGTAATTGCAGTTTCCACAAAAGATAATAACTTATATGTGTTGCCCGAATTTTATTAGTGTAAAGGTCACATATAACATTGAAATTAATAAAGTGATAGATTCATACTATTGTAAAAATCGTAATATAATTAATGATACGTTTTATATATACCAAGAAGAATATTTGTGTGAAATTTTATGCCATGAAATATTAAATTATGTCAACTAGGATACTAGGGGAGTGAATTTAACATTAAGTTAACATTATATGCTCATTTTAAATTAATTAGTACTTCATCACTAGGAAACTAAAAATCCCTGAAAGTGGGAAGAATCATTATCAAGTGGATGAAGGAGTTGTCCGTCTTTATTATGGTTAATATTATTATACATAAAAAAAATTGTATAGGAGTGAGGATATTTACACAAAATTACATTCCACCAATACTGTGGCAAAATACATGGGACCAAACAACACTCTTCTCCTGACACTTTGAATGACCATAACTTGGTAACTGTGACATGAGACTTGATATTGATGTATTGACTTGAGGTTCCTTTCTCTAATACTATGTATTCAACTCATAAGGATTGATCTATGATATTTTCCATCTTCACCCTCCAAATGGTATTGATAATTATTGGAACCTTCTAAGTGTCAACCCGAGTTTTCATCTCTCTATCATGGTCCAATATTCCTTTATCTCTTGCATGATGGTAGCTTTGTATCTCATCTCCACAAGTGTGTTATTATAACCTCTCTTAGATGACCTCCTTGAGAAGCATCTTGCAAATTTAGGATGATAAAACCTGCAAATAAAGTTTACTCATGACAAGACAACATCAACCGTGGAATCACTTATTCTATCATGTTTTCTCATGTGATATGTTGACTGTTATGGGACAATGCACAATGATTTGGAAGAGGCCTTCGTGGATATATTGCACAAATTCAGGAGGAAGGGAGTTAGGTTCTATATACTATGATTGTGCAATGCATAGTGGCAAGGGAGAGGCAAGTCATAGATTGTGCATTGGGAAAGTACAAGAGGCAAGGATAGCGAGATTTCTCACTAAGTGTGTAATACTTGAGGAGAAGGGTCAAGGGATTACGTATTGAAGCACTCCAAGGGATGAAATATGACCCTAATTCTCACTGAAATTGTGTAGTGTGCAGTGGAGGCAAGGCTAGTTAGGGCATTGCGCAATGGTAAAGTTCAGGAGACAAGGGAGGCATGCTTGGGCACTATGACTGCGCAATGCGCAATGACTAAGGAGGAGGCTTAGGAATTTCACAATTTGTTTTATCAAGGGTTAGGAAATGACTCCACTATCCACTAGAAGTGTGTAGTGCACAATGATAGGTAGGGTTGGTCAAGAATAATGCATTGGGAAAGTGTAATCAACAATATAAAGTGACTATGCTCTAAGATTTCTCAATGCGCAATTGGAGGAGGTTGTCCTCTATGATTTTTCAGTGTGTAATTCTAGGAGGTAAGAAATCCACCACTATGACTTAGTAATGTGAAGTGCGTAGTACACTCAGTGAGGGTTGAAGACTCATCACGGATTGCGTCAATTGTGAGGACCAAGAGAACTCCTAAATTGACTAAGTGTGGGATCAATGAGACAAAAGAGAGTGGAAGCATACAAGAGGTCCTAAACATGATCACACACTCATAAAAAATAAAACACATGAACATAATATTCAGTATCCAAAATAAACATGTATATAGTGAAATGACGATAAAGCATCAATTATCTCCAAGTGCGACACTTAAGATATAACTTTACGACACAAGTGTCAATTGTATCCAAAAGGTGAACTATTCCATGAGAATGTGTCCAACACCTGTTATAATGATAAATAACATCAACTAGTGCAAGAGAGTGAATTGGATCTGCCTCTAGGATATGTTCCAAGGTGCTCTTAAGATGTGTGAAAATAAGGGAAAGCAAAACATGCAAGAGCAGAAGAGACACATGCGAAAGAAAAAGAATACACAAGATACACATGCAAGAGTGTAAGCAAGTGAAACCGAAACTTACAAAATATATAGAAAAAAAATGACACTTGCAAAAGAAAGAGAAATCAAAAGTGGCACTTGCAAAAGAAAAAGCGACAGTAGAAAAATTCACTCAAAAGATGGGGCATTTACGACCACGAGTGAGAGAATGCTCCTTGTACTCTAAAGTGCACAGAACTCAAAATGAAAGATGAATGTTAAAATGAGATTTGGACTAGACTTTTTATATAATGAGAGTAGGCATGCAATTAGAGTTAGAGTTTATGAGTGTGCTTCATGCATGCCAGGAAACTGGGAGGCATGAGTGAATTGTCTGACTGACTTGAATAAGTACACTCGTATTATCAACAAAGAGTGAAGAATCACCATCTACAAAGGATGCCCTTACACTATCACTAGCAAATACATGATCACTGGGAGTGAGAACTGTGCAATCACTGTGGATAGGAAGTATGTAGTGACTGTGAGCACGATTAGATAATGGTTTTGAACAAGGGTTGCACAGTCACTGGGAACTATGCAATCACTATTGGGAAGGATTTCAAAATTATTGTCTCTAGGGATTGCACGGTCACTATTTGAAAGTATTGCATAGTCATTGTTTCTATAGATTACACAATCATTGTCTCCAATAGGAGATGCACCATCTTGATTTCTTGGAAGAAGTGTGCTTGTGAAGCCATCAACAACTGTGCATATGAAAGCAAGCAATGCAAAACTTAGGATTTCCAAATAAAGACTTGAAAAATGAAAAAAAAGGACTGAGCATGAAAATAATGGCTTGAAATGAAGGATGGCATTACCATAAGGATGCTCCAAAATGTGAATGTAGACAACAATTTGGAGGGTGTTGTAGGAGTGAAAAAACTTGGTGACACACTGGAATAACTATCGTTTCTTTGTTTAGTTCTAACATTAAGAAAAATTTATAACATTATAGAAGTACTGTCTTATCCTATTGATCATCCTATATTCCTTACTTAACCCAGTTAAATATGTAGTCTCTTTTATTCCCTTTGTCATCTTAACACATTTCACAAGACTAGTTAAAATTCAACGGTTTTGAGTAGGGAGTAGGAGTATGTAAGTTCGGTGATTTTAATATTTTTAGAGTTTTATTATAGTATTTTATGTTTCTCCAATTCCAGCAGGCATGTTCAATACCCTAGCAGAGTCACATCAAGGAATCACAAGCATTACTTCACTGCCAGCGAGCTTGTTCAATACCTGACAAAGTTGCTTCCTTCACCTCTCTGCGCAAGAATCCTTTCTCTTCTTTCACCCTTTGTTTATTTTATTACTTTATGCTCATTGGAATTTTATCAATGTTTATTTCAACAAAGGCAGAAGAGGGATCCTAACTTATTTTATAAGCAAGAGAGGTTGTTCCTTGTTTTCCATATATATTGATATGCTTGCTTAAGTTTCCTCCCATTTCCCTTCTCTACTCGACTAATTTGAAATGTTAAAACTAATTAATATAAATAACCGATTCAAGGAATGAAGATCCTATGATAGATATAGGAATCGTAGATCTTCTTGAGCTTTTGTTTAGGATGAAACATATTTTCCGTACATGCATCATTGACCTTAAAAGATATTTAGGCCCAAACAAAGAAGTAGACCAAATATAAGCCAATCATTGCTACTTGTCATAGTTTCCATTTCTACTTTTGCCACATTATCATAGAGCCAAACAAGACGACTTTCATACATGGTCTAATTAAAAAAAAACAAGAGAAAAAGCACAAAAGAAAGAGACATAACATAAAATATAGAAAATAAGGAAGAAAAGTAAATTCTAGTAAAGGGCATGTGAAGGAGAAAACTCAAATGAGAAGGGGAATGAAGGAATTTGTTGTAATGCAATGCAAAAATAAGTAGGATGAAAATAAGAAAAAGAACATAACTAAGCCTGAATCCTAATCTATCTAAACTAGCAGTTCATGATTATGTGGAGTCAAATTTCCAATGCATCCATTTAAGTTGTTCCTGACCTACAAGTAGAAAGATATAAGCTATTAGCAACAGTATAAAACAATGTGCATAAATAAAGATGTCAACCTGAATACCTTGCACAAAAAATTGAAGGTCATGTATGTAGGCAAAAAAGTATGATGTATCAACTTGCTTTAACCAATTTGCAAATTTACCTTGTTGATTAGAACAATAATCATACAAATCTTAAAGGTTGCTCGTGAATGTACATTTGTCCATGTTTTCAGTCTTAGAAAACATCAGGTAAGATTTAAACTTATTATTAGCAACAAAGCTTTCCAAGTAAGATTCCTCTAGCCAATCATAGATTTGATCATGGAATCCGAAAAAACTAATTTGAGAACCATGAAATTCTTGTAAGGATGAAATTTCAATGAACACAATCGAGTCACGAGGAGAATCTCTCAAAGAAAACATAACATGATCTCATTCATAAACCTTGTCAAGATAGTGAGCACCTGACATAACAATCAACAAAAGCTAAAGTGTCTTAATTATCCAACAAGTATTCGACCAATGAAATGATGAATCATAAAGATCAATGGGCTCGATAATATTAACCAATGTAAAACAAATATCATTAGATGTACCAGTGGGAAAATGATTAATTGAGTGATAGTTGTTAGAACCAATGTTATGATCAGATTGGTGTATTGGCATATACGATTCTCAATTCTCTATTGGTTCCCTTTGTATCTGATTTCATACTAGACAAATACTATGAAAACTTGTGGAATTAAAAATAATTACCAACATCCTAAATCCAAGAAACCAATTAGGATACTAGGTTGAAAAAATATTAGAAATATGTGTCAAATCAGATCTAGTATTCATATCAATGCGGGAAATTATTTTTTAAGCACATGGGCTTTGCTCCACCAGATGATTCAAGCATTGAATGACACTCAAGAGGATCGATTGTTCCAGAAAAATAATTAACTGCATAACATACACTAGAGATATAAGAAAATTATTATTCATGTAATAGTTTGACAGGGAGAAATATTTTAGTTGGTGATGATCTTTATCTTGATAATCAGAATTCGTGAAATATATGCACTCCAACCCTATGTTTAATACAAGATACTTGCATGGAGAAGAATTAAACAAATATGAATATTCTATCTGATCATAAACTCTATCTTAAGGATTAAGAAAATCAACTTGAAAATGTTTAAAATCCTTCAAGAGCGAGCTTACATATAGTGAAACAATGTTGAGAAAAATATTATCGAAGAATATCTGGATTTAACCTAGTTTAGGGACTTCATCAGGATCGTGAGAACTTGATAAAATCATCAACTGAAGTTGAAGTGCCTCAACTTCTTGATAAGTCTCTGAACTTTCAAATGTTAAATGATAAAAATTTGAGGGTATAGTCAAATGAAATTTTGTATGAAGACAACAATCATCAATTATTTCAGCAATATCATTATGAACCATATGAAAACTGTTGGAATAATTGGTTTCATTGGATGTGTCATCATTGCCAAATATATTATCCAAATTGTAATAAATATGTTCAATGATTATCATGTCATCTTCTTCATCATGGGAAACCTTACCACCTTGTTTCAACTTTGAATTAGATTCATAAGATTGTGAGTTTGAAGAACATGGGATATTTTCATCATCAATTATTTCATTACACACATTTGGACACAAGGGACGGTGAGTTGAGGAATAAATTCTTGTGAGAAACTCTTCTATGATAAAATATTTGCAAATCCAAATCCTCTTGAGAAAATAAGATATCATCCAATGTACTTGGGAATTCATTACCACATATATCAATGGAGTCATTGGTGTCAGGGTGATGGCTATCTAAGCCTTCATTTTGATTGAGGGCTTAGATTTCACTTGAATGATCACCATGATCAAAATATTCTTGATCAGCTAAGAACATAGAAACACCTTCTTGACATATATAGGTTTGAAAGAGAGGAGAAAAATTGAATGTATCTTCACCCTTTTGCTCCTCTACGTGTGCAATGTGACCACTTTGTACCTGATTACCATTTAGACCAACATATTGAGAATCAAGAGTCTCTAAATCAAATGGTGATGAAGTAGATTGATCGAACGAATCAAGGTACATGGAGCAATGAGGTGTTAGTGATAAAGTATGAAAGGTATCTGTTGAAGAGGAAATTCTTTTAATAAAATTAGATTCAATATTAAGATTATGTGCATTAATGTCATATTCGGAGATCAAGGGATGAAACTTCACATTAGGATCTATGAATGTGTCTGAAAATTTAAGGCTCTTTTGGATAAGCTTTTGATCATGGGAAGGATATGAAGGTGGGATAAGTGTACCAACAATTTGAATTTGGGATTTCCCAACTTCAACAACAACACTAGAGACTACCTTTTTTGGAAATGAAAAGGAAGGGGGAGAAGGCACAAAAAGGATAGTAGGTTCCTCCTTTGGGATTTGAGGTGTCTCATGATCAATATAAGTTGGAATAGAAAAATAAAGTAGGGGTTTAGATTTAAATTGTTTCAAGGATATTAGAACCAAACATTGAAACTTCTCACTCATGAAATCCCAATCAACATCTTCCTCAGAAAATTCATAGTAAAGGTGAAGAAACCGATAAAAAAAATCCTCTAATGATTCATCATGTTTCATTCTAAGCCGATAGATTCTTTTTCACACATATTGATAATTGTACCCGTCAAGATTCATGAATCTCCTTAACAAGTTGCTCAAATGAATGAATAGAAGAAGCTGGTAATGTATGCCACCATTGTTTGACATGATATTCAAGGGTGAGGATAAAAAACTTGCCTTGAACATCCTTACAATGAATTCCATTAAAAATACATAAATGAAGAAATTGAATCATATGTCAAGGGATAGTTAGTTTACCCTCACCATCAAACTTAAATTGAGACAAGTTATGAAAAAGTTCCGCAGGGATGGTAAGGTTCATTCCTTGATAAAAACACCCCAGGATTATGATTTGGGGATGAGCCATTTCTAGATGAAGATTCAAAATTGACTCAACGAGCTCAACTTGTTATATGGCCCTCCTTCTAGTGCCAATTTTTGATGGTGCTAGAAGTCCACCAACACAACCTGACCTCACACCATTTGGAATAGGAATCATGTCTGGATAATAGGAATGCCAACCATTATAATGATATTAAGGATATGCCTTTGCTACAATAAACAACATAAGAGATCATACACATAGATCTAAGGTCAACAAGTGAATAAGCTTTGTGAGACAGCAATTTCAATGCATAAGAGGTACTTCCACGTAAGGGAAAAAAAGAGTGAGCCCCTATAAGAAAAGAAATAGTACTATCCTAAAAGAGACACACAAGGGCAAGGAAAGAATCGTTATTTAACTTGAAATATAGTTCACAAGATAACGACTATCACGAAAGAAAATAACAACGCACATTCAATAATATATATACCAAATCCAACAAAGTAGTTCATTTTATTTAGTATGTATGAGCATGTACTACAAACAATAAAATATTAGTCTTATAACATCCATGATAAATGCATGAAATTGCAATGACTGTCAGAGATTATGATGATTAAGTGATAGTTCCAAGTACATAATTATATTGGTGAAACAATAGCCTCAATAGTGGAACATGAAGCTACCACTTGCTTCTCCAAAGAATTATCTTCTCTCATATGCTAAACTAGAGAAGCCAAGGTGAAATTCCATTTGCTTGAGATATGAGGGCTTAATTATAACAAATGAGATGACTCTCCACCTCCCATGTGACTCTTGATCTCCCCCCATGACTCTTGAGCTCCCATATGACTTTTGGACTTCTAAGTGACCTTTGAGCTCCTACACAACTCTATGACTTCCTAGTGACTTTCCACATTCGATATGTGACCTTAGGGATTTCAAACATTTTACATTTTCTCATTTTTGGAAGTACAAAATTACATTCCACAAATAATGTGGCAAAATACATGGTACCAAACAACACTCTTTTTTTGATGCTTTGAATGACCATATAAACTTGGTAATTGTGACATGAGAATTGATAGTAATGTATTGATGTGAGGTTCCTTTCACCATTTCTATGTCTTCAAGTCATAAGGATTGATCTATGGTGTACTCCATCTTCACCCTCCAAAGGGTATGGATAAGTATTGGAACCTTCTAATTCAACCTGAGTTTCCATCTCTTTGTTGGAGTCTAAGATTCCTTTATCTCTTGCATGAAGGTAACTTTGTATCTCATATCCACAAGTGTGTTATTGTAACCTCTCCTCAATGACCTCCTTGAGAAACATCTTGTCACATTAGGATGATAAGACCTAAAAATAAATTTTACTCATGACAAAACATAGTGTCGAAATCACCTATTCTATCTTGTTTTCTCATGTGACATGCTGACTGTGATGGGAAAATGTGTAATTATTGAAGGAAGAGGACTTCATGGGAATAATGCACAGAGTTAGGAGGCAGAGAGTGAGGTTATATAAATTGTGATTGTGAAATATGCAGAGGAAAGGGAGAGGAAAGACTTCATAGATTGCACATTGGGCAAGTCTAGGAGGTGAGGATGGAATGCTTACTCACTAAGAATGCGTAGTGCATGTACTTGAGGAGAAGGGTCTATAGATTGCGTAGTTGAGCACTAAAAGGGTTGAAATATGACCCTAATTCTCACTAAAAGTGCATAGTGCATAGTGGAGGTAAGGCTAGTTATGGAATTGCATAGTGGGAAAGTTCAGGAGACAAGGGATGCATGCTTGGGTATTATGACTGCACAATGTTCAATGTATAAGGAGGAGGCTTATGCATTGTGTTGTTGGCTTTGTTAAGGGTCCATAAATTACCCCATTTTCCACTAGAATTGTGCAATGTGCAATGATAGATAGGGTTGGTCATGAATTATGCATTGGGAAAGTGTAATCAACAAGATGAAGTGACTTTGCTTTGACATTGGTCAATGCGCAGTTGGAGGAGGTTGTCCCCTGTGATTATGTAGTGTATAGTTATAGGAGGTAAGAAATACACCACTACGGCTTAGGAATGTGAAATGCATAGTACACTTGGCTGAGGATTTAATATTAGTCATGGATTGCGCCAATTGTGAGGACCAAGAGAACTCCAGAATTGACTAGGTGTGGGATCAATGAGACATAAGAGAGTGGAAGCATACAATAGGTCTTGAACATGATCATACACTCATAAAAAATCAAACGCAATACTAGAATATGTACAATATCGAAAATCAACATGTATATAGTGAAACAAAAATAAAGTGACACTTATCTCCAAGTGCGACACTTAAGATATACCTTTAAGACACAAGTTTCAACTGTAACCAAAAGGTGCACTATGCCATGAGAATATGTCCAACACATGTTCTAATGATAAATAACATCAACTAGTGCAAGAGAGTGCATTGGATATACCTCTAAGATATGTTCCAAGGTGCTTTTAAGGTGTATGAAAAAAAGCAAAAGAAAAACATGCAAGAGTGGAAGTAACAAATGTGAAAGAAAAAGAAAACACAAGTGACACATGTAAGTGTAAGAAAGAAAAAGTTACACTTACAAAATAAAGAGATATAAAAAAAACACTTGAAAGAGCAAGAGAAAACAAAAGCAACTCTTGCAAAAGAAAAAGCGATAGTAGAAAAAATCACTCAGAAGATGGGGCATTTACAACCACGAGTGAGAGAATGGTCATTTTACTCCAAAGTGCACATAGGTCGAAACAAAAAATTAATGTGAAAATGAGCTCTAGAATGGAATTTTTATATAAGGAGATCATACATGTAATTAGAGTTAGAGTTTGTGAGTGTGCTTTGTGCATGTCGAGAAACTAGGAGCCAAGAGTGAATTGACTGATTGACTTGAAGAAGTACACTCTCACTCTCAACAAAGAGTGCACAATCATCATCTATAGAGGGTTCCCTTACACTATCACTAGAAACTGCACAATCACTATGGAAAATAAGTACACAGTGACTATGAGCAAGGATTGCTTAGTAGCCGTGAACAAGGGTTGCAAAATTACTGTCACTAGAAACTGTGCAATCACTATTGGGAAGGATTGAACAATCACCATATATAGGGAAAATGCAATCAATATTGGCAAGGATTTCATAGTCACTGTCTCTAAGGACTGCACAATCATTGTCTCTTGACAAGAGATGTGCTATCTTGCTTTCTTGGAAGAAGTGTGGTTATGATTCCATCAAGAACTAGGCATGTGAAAGCAAGAAGTTGCAACACTTAGTATTCCTAAAATAATACTTGAAAACTTAAAAAAAATGACTAGGCATGACATTAATGGCTTGAAATGAAGGATGAAAAGACCATAAGGAGGCTCCAAAAATTTAATGTAGGAAAAATTTTGGACGGTGTTCTAGCAACGACAACAAGTACATCATAAAAAACTTCATGATTTTTTTTTTATTTTTCAAAAGAAAAAATCATAATTTTTATAATGTCAACATGGAATAAAAAATACATTTTGTAAACATATTGAGTGTGTATGTAGCCTAAGCAATTCCTTGTCTGTTACAAAGAAATCATATATCACTAGAGGAAGTAGGGAATGAAACCCTAATATCAAAACCCTATCCTAATGCAATATAACCAAGGAAATCAAGCCCTTGTAGAATAAAATTTGGCACATAGGCCACAAAATATTGAAAAACAAGATCTAAAAATGGTGTGCAGGCCCTCTAATGTCCCAAGAAAGGAATGAAAAAAAGAAAAAAATTTCAGTCCACTAACACATAACGAGACTGCAATTGAAACAAAAATGGGTCTAAAAATCACAATGAGTGGCCATAATAGCCTCATGTATTAGGCCATGAACCCAAAAGGATCTTGCAGAGGTTTTGTAGGGAAATGGTGCGACAAGGCATGAAAAATTGGTTAAAATCCACATCCCCTCAACTCATCAAAATTATGGACGACATTGCAAAAACCAACGAATACCATGGTCTAACAAGAACAAGACCCAAAAACTATATATCCCTACTAATAAAAGCCCCGTGACAACAAAGAAAATAGAAAAGGGATGCAGGGCCCAACAAAAAAGCCCTGTGAATCATTGCAAAAATGGTGAAGACATCTAGAGTGGATAGAATAGCTATGGGAAAAACTGTGAGTGACATAAATCACATAGAGAATAGTCTAAACAACGAAAATAAGTCAATTCCATGTGTAGGCATAAAAAATTGTAGGTAAAGTCACGAAATAGAGCCCGAGAAGCTCCATCCCCTCAAAACTTCACCCAAACTGATCTTGGTGACGTCACGATAGCAACTGTGAAACTTCATGATTTTACAAAAGTGAAGGCTCATATTTATATTATTTATGGATGCATTTTCACTTAGGGGTCATGTAATTGAATTATTTGTTTTATTATTAAATACCATGGATGGATACCATGGGTAAATGCCATGGTGAATGCTATGGGGAATTACCATGGAAAATAACATGGTTTGTCAAAACCATGGGCTTGTAACCCATGAATGGAGGAATTCTAAGCTTAATCCTATTGATTCAATGGAAAAGGTGGATAGCCACTAATTTCCACTCAAATATATTACAAGTGTTACATGTTAGGCGATGAATGTCATAGTTGTGAAATCTAGTAAAAATTAAAGATTAGTCATGTTGATTTGATGGAAATGGTGGATAGCCACCGATTTCCACTTGGATCAATCCTCCTTCTTAGAAATAAATGGTCCATGTTGTGTCAAGTCCCCTCATTTTGTGGATACACTTTTGTTGAATATGGCTCCTGGTGAGTCACTTGCCTTGATGAAGAATCCGTCCTACGTTGACAACGTGGTAGAGTCATATGTATAATTAGCATATATATTTTGTCTTCGCGTCCATGATTCAATCCACTATAGCCTAAAAATTATGTGAAACCTAATGATGTTCATGTTTTTATTTATACTCGGCATTAGATTTTTGTTGGACATCATGAACCTATTGTTGGAGGTGTTGGATGTGTTCAAATATTTTGGTTGCTTATTCTGCTTCACCTGAAGTATGGAGGGACTCTCTTGGTGAATATGCACTCAAAGGAATGACATCCATGGGGAGATGCTATTTTGAACCTTTAAAAGATATAAAAATAGCAATGGTCAATATATTAGTGGAGATTTTTTTAATAACCATGCTGAGCATATGGAAATTTGTCAACCCATGTATGGGGATGTTTAACCTAGAAGTGTAGAGTGACCCTTGTAGTTGAGGTGAATTGTCTCTAGACCATTATACAAGCTTGTCCTCCTACTTATGTTCTATAAAGAGATCTTGTGCTAAAGTTGTGGTGGTCATGGTGACCTTTCATTTCCCTTCTAGCCAAAATGAAGAGGACAAACTTGGAAGTATGAAATACTACCTTTTGGAAGTGTTTTGCTAAGATTAATGAATTTCCAGTAGATGGAACTACCTTTGGTATCCTATAGATCTAATCCCCTAAGTTAATGATGATAATATGGGGTCAAGACTCATAAACAACATAATGTTTCCACTTACAAGGTTGTACTAAAAGAACACCGCAAGCTTCAACTGGGGCAAAATCACATGGTACCTGATCTTTGAAGGGATTAATACCATCAGATAGGTGGCATTGTTAGTTGATGTGGATGTATTTTCCCTCTCCTAAACAGCAAATAGTGTATGGTTAAGTGTGTGGAACTATTGGTATCCTCTATATCTTGATGACCTTGGTGGAGATTAGCTTCTTCTACCTCCTCACTATTAACATTGAAATGTAGTGTGGTCCCCTTCACCCACATTTACGAATGAAAGAGGCACTCTCCCTCCTCGGGTTCCTATGACTCTTCTAGTTGGATATTCATAGTTGAAATCGTAGCACCGGGTTCTACATCAAGGGTTTTATTTCCTTTATCCAATTTTAAATAAGAATTATAGTCTGTTTCCTTTTATTTAAGCTCTACCAACAGTGATTGTTTCGAGGGGAATTCACTAATGTTGTGCTAGGGGATTTTTTGAAACTCATAACACTTTGTAGTGTCCTTCATCATTTGTGATGTCATATGGTTGTATTGAGGTTTCATCTCCTTTCCATGTCCTTTATCTATGAGTTAAGTGGACCATATTTTCCAAGATTCCATTGTGGAATATTTGTATACCCAAACTCCTAATTATTCCTCTGTTGCAATTTTTGCTCAATTTTGACAACATATCAATAAGTAGCTCCCAATGAGATATGTACAAGAAATACATGTGTGTTTGGATGTACATATGTAGGCCACTATGGTACTTTAGGCCGAGGTGTTTCTTAGTACTTGATACCCAAATTTGAGCAAGGTATGGAAATATTGGGGTAATTTGGCATTTTCTAGTCTCTCTCTTGTCATAGAGTGGTCCCTCTTATGTACTAATGATCATAGTACCCCATAGGATAGAATTCAACCTTAATGGAAACCCAAAATTTCTCCCATGTGGGTTATTTATTAAGTGACATAGATCCATCTTCTATGTATCCATCCAAGTAGTCTTTTCACCAAGCTTTGCCATGAGGAAGGATTTTAAGGAGTGAAAAACAATCTTTTCACTATTATAAATTTGTTGGATAAAGTAATAATGCTCAAGCATATTAAACCATTTATCTAGGGCATCCAAACCTTGCTTCTTGTTGAACATTAGTGTTGATAATCTCATTCCTCTATTGCAAGAGTGCTTTCTCAAGCAATAACTTAATAGGATCTCCTATTTTTTTACGTCTCTTTTATTCCACCATGTGAGGTTGGGTTTGTGAGAGTGGTTGTCCTTAAGTAAAACTAGCTTGATATTCAAGTTTCTATATCCTGCCTCATCTGGGATGTGTTGGGAAATAAAAAGGAGTAGATTGCTTAATACCGCTAATCCGAGCTATTTGAGGAATGAGATAAAATATCAACAATAGAATATGTCACAAGCATATAGAAAACAATGTAGATGAAATATTGACAACAAAATGTCACAAGTGCATAGAAAATAACATAGGGGAAATAATAATATTAAAATAGCTTAATTTTTATTTATTAAATAATAAAGATGTCATGGGACTACATCTTGAGAAACTTTATGTTTTTAGAAAGGTGAAGGCCAATATTTAAATTATTTACTGATGCCTTTTTCACTTAGGAGTCATGTACTTGCATTATTTGTTTTATTCATGTACTTGCATTATTTGTTTTATTATTAAATACCACGAGTGAATACCATTGGTGGATTTTGTTGGGAATTATCATGGTGAATACCGTAGTTTTTCAAAACCATGGGCTTGTAACCCATGAATGGAAAAAATCCAAGATTAATTGTATTGATTTGATGGAAAAGGTGGATTGTCACCAATTTCCACTCAAATCATATTAAAAGGGTTAAACATTACAAGAATCTCATAATTGTGAATTCTAATAAAAAATAAATATTATTTGTGTTAATTTGATAGAAAAGGTGGATAGCCACCAATTTCCACTCACATAATTTTTTGTTATAGCTTTTATAAACGCTACATGTTTTTTTATTAATATTTTCTACAACATAAAACAAATTATAACAAGTAACAATTATAATTATAAACGCAACCTTTCGTAAAATAAATGGATTTTTCATTATGATAAATCATAAAATTTATATTTACAACTCACTAGGGGCTTCTTACTGTTGATTTCATTAGTTACAATTCATTTTCCTTTTATTTTTGAATGTTCCACTTCACTTTCCTTGCATCTAACATCAATATACACTAGAACCCACATGACCTATGGATCCAATACAATGATATGTTAATGAATTAAGTACACAAAATCCATGGAGTAAAATATATGCATTATTTAACATGAAAATTGAAGGTACACAAAAATAACATCAACATATATAAATACACAAAGGCAAGCCCTCTAAATAACATGTGCATAGGCTAGCTCTTTGACTCCTTAGTCCACTAACCCACAAACATTGAACCATTATTTTTCTTATCTTGGTTTGTGTGAGTTATATTTTTGTATGAGGAAATGATAGTGTGCACCTAGTTATCATATTTCATGGACCGTCTTCTAGCAGAATTATCAATGTAGATTAATATAGAGTCATCTCAAAATGTAGCCAAAGAGAGGTTAACAAGGCAAGAAAACAAGGCATACTAAATATCCTTAGAGATATTTCACATTACATTATTATGGAAGGAGAAAAATAGGACCTTGGATTGTATGCAATAGTTGGAAGACATAAAATTAGATCTTGGATTGTATACAACAATGGGATAAAGTGTGGGGTAAAACTAGGTTTTTCAAAAAGAGGGTTAAGTGTATGTATTTGGGGGATTTATTTTTACTGTAATTAGGTGAGGATAAATTACATTGGGATACTAATTATGAGTGAGATTCTTCATTAGGGATAATAGAAATGTGGAAATTGTGCACACTTCAATGTATTCCATGTTGAGTTATTATATCGTCTCATCTACATCTCATGAACACAACCTAAAAACAATTTGAATTGCTTATACCTTAATTAGTTGAGAAAGTGATGTAGATTGTGCGTTAATGAGTTAGTTGGATGCAACTTCGGTGGTTGGGATTATCCTATCCACCTGAGTTCAATTCCCGCATTTGACATGTTGAGCTCGTAATGAGTATATCCTTGTAATGGATTTGAGTCTTCTTGTATAAGATTCATTCAAGGAATAAAACACATATATTCATAAAATGAATATAAATATATTTCTTTCAATACAAAAATATATTGTGCATATGTGAAAGGATGACAAGAGGATGCACGAGGGAAATTATTTGAAGAGGACAATCTAATGTTAGACAAAGTAGGACAAATATTTTTAGGGGGTGACATAAATTAATGGGTTTGTGGTTATAAAACATTTGTAAATGGATGGATATCACAAGGATACAAAAAGGTACGCTGACATCAATGGGAGATTAAGTCACAAGGGCGGTGGTTCCTTTAGCTATGTTGACATTATTGTTGTATCACTTGCCATATATAAACAACAAGTCAATGTATAATTAATATTGGGTATGTGTTATATTATTTGCATGACTACCTCCATGCATTATATGTTGCACCGAAAATAGCAGGGGTTGGAAGGGGGGGGGGGGGGGTGCCACAGGGGAGGAAATACCCCTACATGGGGTTTCAGGGGCAATGGCATCATAATTTCCTGGGCAGTTGTTTTGCATCCATTCTTGGCTATTTTCAACACATGATTTTC
Source organism: Pinus albicaulis (assembly GCA_034641835.2). Lineage (NCBI taxonomy): Eukaryota > Viridiplantae > Streptophyta > Pinopsida > Pinales > Pinaceae > Pinus > Pinus albicaulis. The sequence continues at coordinate 895,886,566 of CM076579.1, forward strand.
ATCTTTAGAATTTTGGTGGTACATGGTGGCTTGGCCTATGGTTTTGTAGTTTCGTTTAAGGAACTATGATTGTATTCTAATATAAGGTAAATGTATTGGTGGTTTGAGGATGTTGCGGGATATATATATATATATATATATAGATATCGTAATACTATAAAGAAGTATATATTGAAAAATATTTTTGGATTTTCTCGTTTGGTTTCTAGGGTAAAATATTTGTGTTAATGTCTATGTGTTTTCCATTGCATATTTTCAACTTTATTTAGAATTTGTTTGCAACAATTAGTTATACATGGCTAATAACTATATTTTGTATCAAAGCAGTTTTAGCTTAAAGGAGATGCCTTTGTGGCTAAGGGGTCTTTGCTCGGACCTATAGTAGAACTCATTATAGTGGGATATCTATGAAATTGATTCTGGTAGTGAAAGGAAATAATGAGTAGTTAAAAGGTAGAGATTGATAAATTCAATAAACAAATTTTTTGAGTCGTGGAAGCTCGGAATGGAAGATTTGTTGGTGAACAAAGATTAATGGATTGTGTTGATCTGGAAACTGCAACAACAAGGATGTTGAAAGAAGACTCAACCAAATTGAATTGAAATACAAAGAGCACAATATGATTCTGTCTCTCAGATTCAATGCTATTCAATGATTTAGGAGAATATAGTGAAATCATTGTGGAATAAGTAAGGGAATTTCTATCAGTCTAAGTCCTTGGTGAGATTTAGTGATAGAGCATTGAAATACCTTTAATACAATGGTAAATAAGCTATTATATGTTGATATTTAGATTTTAGATGAATATAAGTGTCTCAATTTGTTGTGTTCTTTACTACTCTCATGGGACAATTTGGTTATTAGGTAGAATGCAACTACTTTAAGTTTCAACAATATAGTCTCATCTTTATTGTTATAACCTAAACAATGTTACCAACTTAACAAGAAATTTACAAAGTTCTCTTTTTCTGGAGATCACATCAAATCATGATTTTCATGCTGATTTTGAAAAGTGATGATGCAACATCACCCTTTTTTCATTTCAAGGTTAAAATTCCAACATTTTTTAACCATGACATTAAAAATCAAATATCATGATTACAAAATACATGAAAAACCATGTTGAAATGAAAAAGTGTTGATGCATGACAATGTAACATCACCTTCTTCTTCTTCTTCTTCTTCTTCTTCTTTCAAGGACAAAATTCAAACATTTTTCAATCATGGCATTAAAGACCAAATATCATCACTACAAAAGACATGAAAAACACGTTGAAATATGAAAGTGGTGATGCAACATAACCCTTTTTTTTTATAGTGTTAAATTTCAAACATTTTTCAACCATCGCATTAAAGATCAAATATCATGACTACAAAGCCCCTAAAACTCAACACTTAAAATTTTTATACCTTTCTATTTTTTCTTTTTTAAGATGCTTATTTTTTAAGTGTTTTCAAAGGTATATAACTTTTATTTTATTTTTGGGTTAAAATTGCCAATTAATTGACATTACAACTTTGATCATTGGTACGGTTGAAAAAATTATAAAATCGACTCTGAATCTAAAAGTGAAATTACATATTTTTTGTTTAATTATTAATTTTTTTTTTTTTTAATAATTCACATTTTAAAAAGTAAGAAAATAATTGTAAATATTTTTTTGGGGGAAATCAATTTAAAAAATAAAAAATCACTTTTTTAGTCCAAAAAAAAATATTGAAAAATTCTTATATATATATATATATATATTTTAAAATAACCCCCAATTTTTTTTTAATAATAATTAAAAAAAACAATCAAACTTAAGAAAATTATATATATTCTTTAAAAATTATTAATATAGTTTAATTTTTTTTTTTTAAATAAAAAAATATAAAATGAAAACAAAATTTTAAAGTTTATAAATTAAAAAAATTAAATTTAAATAAATGATTAAAAAAACAAATTATACACACACATATACATATACATATACACACACACACACACACACACACACACATATATATATATAGTGGAGGAGCATAGTGCTCCCTCCCATATGACATGATATTTTTATATTTTATTTTTTTGATAAGTTTTATTTTTTTTGTTTTGTTTTTGTAAGTAAGAAAAATTTTCATTAAATTTTGACTAGGTTACATAAAATACAAATATGAGTTAACATGTGCAAATCGTGTATGAGAAGAGTACCTTCAAGATGCCAAAACCATACTAGTTGGGTAAAAATTAAGGAAATACCATCTTCTCTTGAGAGGGAAACCAAATGGTCCTCTTGATAGGTCTGAGGATAGTTTTTGAATCCATAATATAGTGACAAGCATAACAAAAATATCAAAAGAACATATGAAAAATATTGACATAGTAGAAACTTAGAAATCCTTTTCCTGGACTTGTTGGTGAGCTTATTCATCCTTGACAGGGTACTGTAAGGGGTCATCATGGCCTTCTGGGAGCCAAGGATGGTGTTCCCACTCAATGAATGCACCATACGAGCTGGTGGTGATCTTTTGATACAAAGTATCCCCTTTCTGGGTGGTTACGAAAGTGGTTTCGTTGGTAGAAATTTGGACATCCTCCACCTGAATCAAAGTATGAGCTTGCTCCCCTAAGCCGCATGGTTCTTTCTCCTTTGATTTCCAAGGTCTATGAATCTTAAGGCTGGGAGGTTTGGAGCCTTGAACACAAGAGTCTAAACTGTTTGATTGCACTTGCACATTGGATGAGGCTGGAGGAGGACGAGGAGGTGGGAATTGAGTTCCCAAGTCCCCAGTTAGGGATCTCAAAGCCATATGAGACTGCATCAGATGGGAGTCCATATTGATTATTCTTGCTTTAGTAAGCTACATGACCACTTCCTAGTCCCTTAGATGATGAAACAATAGATTCCTTACATCCCAATGCCTATTGTTGGTATTTTTGAGTTCTTAGGCTTTCATGGTAGCAATATAGAGTTTGATGTGTTGAGGCATGTCCTAATAATATTTCTCCATGCCTAGAGCATGCAAAGCTGGGGGAGGATGACCACACCCACATCCATGTTTGCCACACTGAGCATGCCCTCTTTCACGAACCATGGATGTACTGACAAGAGGGTTATTGAACACAGTTCTGCGTTCCTTGGCTGTAGAAATTATACAAATAATATGTATATCAATGGATTCAATCCGATTATGCGATCTAATAAATAAATATACTGAATCCTTCTACCAATCAATTGCGGAAAATAAACACGATCGCCAATCACAACAAGTAAAGAAAGAAGAAAATCAAACCACAACATAGATATTTTCCCGGTGAAATCTTGCTGCTCAAAACCCCTCTATCTTCTATTGTATATTCACCAAGGAATTATGAAAAAATTACAATGCACTATTCTCACAAGAGTCTCATGCACTCTCACAACTGTCTCACACTGATCCGGACAAAATCGTCCAACACTTAGCTAATTTTCAGCCTCTTCTCAACCTGCCTTTCTTGTGCAATTCATGTGGGATGAAACCCCTATTCTTTAGGAAATTCAACCTTCCAAAAATGTGCAATGCTCATGGGAAATCCTATGGATGTTTTACTGCATGTGGGCAACCTACTAATAATACAACTAATAGTTAACATCCCTTTAACCTTTTTCTAATCTGGATCTCCATTGGAAATGACATGCATGCAACTATAAATAGTAAATCATCAGTTACATGACAGATCACTGCGTGTGAATTAAATTTGATTGAATTCACTTGACCTCTCACTAGTGCAACAAACAGTTACAAATAGTTAAATTGATTTTAACTCAATTAATTGAGTTAACTGATTTCTCATGCATTAAACTATTGCACTAATTGAAAATTGGTCTTAATAACTAATAAAATCACTTTTCATGCCTCACCAACCACCCTCAACTCAAAATTCATGAGCTAACTGAGTTTATCATACTCAGTTAACTATTACAAGTGAATATTAGATAAGTTTACATTTTAATGTCCAATTTAATTAAGGGAAACATAAATTAGACACACATTTCTTGTTGAATTTTCAACACTTCCTCTAAAAAAGAAATGGATTATCAGCTACCCCGATCCTAGCTCTATGGTATTCGAATTTTCTCTTGACGAGCGCCTTCGTCAGAATATATGCATCCTGATCCTCTGTGGGAATGTACTGAAGTAACATAATGCACCTCTGAACACAATCTCTGAGATGGTTGTGACAGATGCCTATATGCTTGGACCTAGATTAACCGAGAGTTTAATGCAACTCTCGTTATCATAATGTATCACCGTTAGATCCATCTGATGACCAAAAAAACCAACCAGAATCTTCCTCATCCAGATGGCCTCACATGCATCCTGAATGGATGCCATGTACTCTGCCTTGATTGAACTGAGTGCCACATATCTATGCTTCCTACTATACCAAGAAACTGTTGTCGATCCTATGCTGAAAATCCCTCTCGATGAGCTCTTCCAGTCTAATGGACTGCCTACCCAATCTGCATTGATAAAGCCTTGAAGCTTCACTCCCTCTGTTCGTATGTACCATAATCCATACTCTGTGTGCCCCTGAGATATCTCAAGACATGCTTCCCCACCTTCCAAAAGAGCTTGGTCGTCTTAACAATAGCTTGACTCAGCTGGTTAACTGCGTAAAAAATTTCTGGTCCGGTGTTCACCAAGTACATCAGTGAACCCACAAGCTGCCTGTAAACAATAACGTCAACTACCTCACCTAAAGAAGCATCCTCCTTCCTCTAGTTTCCTGGAAGAGGAGTCTCCATGGGTTTACATATTTCCATGTGAAACTTACTCAAAATCTCTTTGGTATACTTTCCTTGAGAAACAAATAGCTCACCATCCCGCTGCCATATTTCCAAACCAAGTAAATAGTGAAGGAGTCCATTTCCTACATCTAAAACTCTCTTGCAATATCCTATTTTCAAGAAGTTATGAGCTGCTCATCACTTGTCAAAATTCGATCATCAACATAAAGTACGATAATCAAGATCTTACCGTCAACCACAATCTGGTACTTGTTCACATCCTCTTCACTCTTCGTGAAGCCCAACCCAATGAAATAACTGTCAATCCTAGTGTACCAAGCATGAGGTGCTTGCTTCAGCCCATACAATGATCTCCTGAGTCTGCACACATGCGAATCACTGTCAAAGGTCTCAAAATATTCTTGATTCTCAATGTACACTTATTCCTCAATAACTCCATTGAGAAACACAATCTTCACATCCATCTGATGTATCTGCCACCCCATCTGCGCTGAGAGTGCAAGGATAGATCTAATAGATGAGTACCTCGCAAATGGTGCAAAAGTATCCTCATAGTCAATCCCCCTAACTTGTGATAATCCCTGAGCTACAAATCTAGCCTTGTACTTCTCCACACTCCCATTGGTTTCCTGTTTCACCTTATAGGTCCATCTAGATCCAACCACTGATTTTCTAACTGGTCTTGGGACAAATTCCCATGCACTGTTCTTGACGATGGAGTCATATTCCTCAACCATGGTATCAACCCAAATTGGTTACTGCACTGATTCCTCAAAAGAGGATGGTTCTGTCACAATACACTTGCTCATAAGACCCATGTATCTAGTAAACTTTTTTGGATACTGTCTCTGTCTGTGCAGTGAAGTAGGTGCTCCTATATGTTTTGCCTCATCAAGTCTCAATCTATCAGCTTCTGTGGTGCGCCTTCTACCATTTATGGTGGATGGATCTACATGAGTGTCTTTTGCAACTACATGATCCTCTACATGTGGCTGCTCCACATCTTGAGGTTCATGCTTTGGAACCAAGAGTTCCTCATCTGCATGCAAATCATGCTCCCTCTTAAGGGACAATCGCATGGATTTATCCTCATCAATTTTATATCCCGTCTCACAATAGTCATCCTGACGTTTGGAAAATACACCCAATAGTTGTGGGGAGTATCAATGTACCCCAAAAATATCCCAATATTAGCTGTTGGTTCTAGCTTCTTCTTGGAATCTTTGGTCACATGGCAATAGACAAATGAGCCAAAAATTTTAAAATATGAAACATCAGGTTTCTTACCAGAAAATCCCTCCTTTGGTGTACTCATGCCAAGTATCCGATGAAGACTACGGTTTTGAACAAATACCACCGTATTACATGCCTTAGCCCATAGATGCAATGGTAGGCCCTGATCTTGCAACATCGCTCGTTCCACATGCACAATTTTTTTGTTCTTTCTTTCTGCGACCCCTTTCTGTTGTGGGTTATGAGGCACAATCAACTCTCTTCGAATTCATTCTTTGCTACAAAAGTTCTTGAATTCATTGGAGATGTACTCACCACCATTTTCGCTCCTAAGAGTATTCACATGCTTCCCTATGTCTTCCTCAACCAGTGCTTTAAACTCACAAAATTTTGAGAACGTCTGATCTTTCTTCTACATGAAGTAGATCCACTAGAAAAATGATCAATAAAGATCACATAATACTTGTGATTTGTTGTCGAAGATGTAGAGAATGGTCCACACACGTCTGAGTGAACTCTCTCAAGGATTTCTACTACTCGATTCTCCTTCTCGTGAAATGTGGCCTTTGCATACTTCCCCATGGTACATCTTGTTATCACTCGGATTGAACCTCAGGCTGAAGAAGGTAATTTCGAGGTAACCACAAACCATGCTTAGCCCAGTAGCTAGCTCTACTAGGCAAGGAGAGGGCTCTCTCCGTAAGGATCACAACCAAGATGGCTAGGTAATGAAGATATTAGGCTAGGTATAGTAGCTCAAGGTTTTGATTTGATTGTATAGGGTTGTGTTGGATTAGAAGGAGCAAAACAGTCAGGGCAAGGGAAATTAGGTCAAAATATACAGGGTGTTCTATGGGGCAAGGTAGGCATAGTGATTTAGCACTTTAGGATTTCAATGGGTGGGATGATCAAGATAGGTGAGGAGCTAGAAATAGCATGGTCAAATCATGGTTTCTTTCTAAACTGAAGAAATTACAGACTGTGAATGTCTACCCAAAACAGAGCATATGAGAATGGATTATGCTTATCTAACTTGCATACATTCACTTAGAAGTTATGAAATGATGAATACACTCAAAAATACATTTTGATACATGAAAAAAAGGAGAAACTGAACTAAACATCATACCACAGGATCCCATAAAAATAGCTGCAATTGATTAATATTCGTGCTCATAACTGATACAAAGTATGTCCTTTCAAAAGCCAAGCATCCAACTGAGTCAAACCATTACAATGACTAAGAAAATACATTATATATACCTCAAACCAACTCATCCTAGCTTCAGGGGGTCGAATCCATGAGAGGAGGAGTTGTTCCAAGAAATACTGAACTAACAACTAGAGAATAGGGTGGTCAAAGTGACTCATCCCAAATTTGAGCAAACTGATTCATTACATGTCATTGAGGCCATTTACCTAATGTATCTACCTTAGGTAAAAAATAATTACATCACCAAACACTTATTACATCATTAAAAATTCAAATTTACATGAGTAAAATTTTAATTCCTAAAAATTGATAAAACTGAGAAAACAGACAAAATATGTCCTATGCGTAGCGCCAAGGAGGAAACAATTGGTATTTTTACAAGTCACTTTTGATTGACTTCCCGATGTCCAAATTGAGCTGATGATAGCTCATTGGAAAGCCTGTCCTATATAATTTCAAGTTATTCTTTTGGTTTTTTATTTGGAGTTGATTTGACCCCTCAAAACTGCATTCTCCCAAGACTGCTTCTATGCGCAGCACCATGCTGAAAAAGAGGCAGAAACATGATTTTTTGGGTGTTTTTGGCCCTTTTTCCTGACCAATTTTGCTCCAAATGCTTAGAAAAAGTACAGGGGGTATGTCCTCATCATTATGAAGCCAATGATGTCTTCATTTTTCTCATTTTATTCCCCAAGAAAAAGCACAACTCCAAGGTGCTGCGCTTAGGGCATAATTTCCTGTGTTTTTCCAAAATTGCCAAAAAAACTCAAAAATCTTCAAAATTTTCAAAATTTATAAAAATTTATGGGATGGGCCCACAACCACCTATCAATTTTGAGCTGAGGAGGCATCAGAAAGCATCTTGAGTTTATCCTCCTTTCTTGCCCTTCCGGATCTTCCTCAATTTATCTTTCATCTGTTTGACCTTGATATTGAAAATTTTGTTCCGGGTCTGATAGTGATGGGCCATGTGCCTGAACATCTGATTGTATTTTTTGGCTTTCACTAGAAGCTCCTCCAAGTGAATGTTGAATCTCTCAAGCCACATTCCTCCACACTTCTCTGTCATCTTCAATCTCCTTGGCCAACTACTGGTCAAACCTCAGACTTTGAGCGTCTTGCTTTTCTTTCTCCAATGCTCTTTTGAAGCCTCTTGTCTTTGGCCTTTTACTGATGTTTTCAGCCTCCCTCGTGTGGAATTATTTGTTGTGAAATTTCATTTTCCTCAAACTCATCATCACTATTTTATTCCTCCCTGTAATCTATGTCTTCTCGCTCCATGCTTGTTCTTGGCACTTTGGAAACCCTAGGGGAGAGGGCTTTAGGGGATAGGTATAGTGCCACAAAAAATAAGGGAGATGGGAAAAAGGGTTAAGAAAATTTTTGAGGTGATGGGAAGTGAAAATATGAAGAGGGATGAAAAATAAAATTTTATTAGAGGTCAAGGGTATGGGGAAATCTAGGCAAAATAGTGAAAATCCTAGAAATTGGGGTTTTAACAGAAAAGAGTAAAGGGACTTAGGGATGGGTAGTCTTAGTGTTTTTTGGGAATATGGGGTGAATTATTAGGGTCTAGGGATAATAATTTTTGGACAAGGGGGTTTTGGGAATATTTTTTTATGGGGATGGGGGTTTTAGGAAAACTAGGGTTTGCTTGTAATTTATTGCCAATATGAAACTTTACCCATAAGCATAAAATGAAGGAAAAGGGATGAAAGAGGGTTTAATTAATTGATTTAGGGGAAAAGATAAAAATTTAAAAATTTGGGAAGATTTTGGAAGGTTTCTGGCCTATGCGCAACACCTAACCCAGGAGTGCAGCGCCTTTGGCCTATGCACAACGCCTAACCTAGGAGCGCAATGCCATTTTAACCCCAACTTGCAGGTTGTTTTTGACTGCCTTCCCGGTGTCCAATTTGGGCCCAGTATATGTCATTGGAAATCCCTTCAAATATACGTTCCAAATCTACATTTGGTTTTATGTTTGGAGTTGATTTGCCTTATCAAAAGTTGTTTTTCCCAAGACTGGTCAAAAAGTGCAGAATGAGGGTGCATAAATGCAGAGTGCTGTTGGAGGAAACTTTTGGAGGCCTTCCTCCACTGGAAATTGAGCTCATGAGAGCTCATTGGAAAGCTCTCTCGGTCTAGATATCATTTGACTCATCAAGAAAGTCATTTTGACACTCCAGATATGAGAAAAATTTATTTTACCAAGGTCACTCCAGGAGTGCAACAACTCTCCTGTGGTACCTGTATTTTTGACATTTCTCAAAAACCATTATAACTGTGTAAAACCTGAAAGAGGTTTTTATTCATTGGCCTATTATGGATAAAAAAATCTCTCATGTTTTTCAAATTCATCTCTATTTGGTCAGAAACATAGTTTTAAGCGAAACTGGCCCTATGAGTGGCAAATGGCTTGAATCTTGGAATGATTTCCTGGAAAATGATGGAGACATGATGTTTATGAGTTTGGAATGACCTCATACTTACTGATATGAACTAATTTATGCCTCCTTTGCTCATATATCTCTGATTCCATAGCAAACCCTAGCTCAGTGGGAGAGGAAATTAGGGTTTAGTGCTTGTGGAAAATGATGACTTAGGCAGCCTTGGAAAAAGACAACTCCCTTTAACATTTGATCAATTGCTAAAGTAGAAACTTTTTTTTTTGACATTTGATGTGTGGGCATGTGGAACTCTGAGTTGGAAACCTTGGGAGATTGAGTACTTATTACATTTGAATTGACATAAAATTACACGAATAAAAATAAAATTACATCTTGCAATGAAACTCACACTTGAAATCAAATTAAAACTTTGGAAACCATCTTGAGATCATCTTTACATGGTAAAGAGACATTATTGGGATCATTCTCACACCTTTGGCTGCCCTTTATTGAAAATGAGACAATGCAATGATTTGTCCTAATGAAACCCTGGTGACCTAATGAGAAATGAAAGAATCTAACTCAATGAGTGATTTTAACTAAAAGTGAAATGGAAGCAGACTTGTTTTCAACATGATGAAGACATGGAAGAAGGTCAACAAGCATATACTTGTGAAGGAAAATGGGACATTTGACAAGGACAACCACAAGTGGAACAATTTTATATCATGAGTGAACATTATTAAATTAGAGTGGGACACCTAAGATGCACATGCAAAATGTGTTTTGATCCCTGGTGGAAGTATGAAAATACTGACACTAACACATCCCTTGCATGTGTCTATCTGTGCAAGGGTACCCTTTGGAAGCCCCGTAGAAATCTGCTGCATGACCTTCAAGGAACCATGGTGTAGATGGCCCAATCTCCTGTGCCATAACTCACCCTCATCCCAGATCACCACTTTGTCTACCGTACCCATCAATGCTGTGAAAATATTTACATCATGTCAGAAAATTATATATAACAGAGAGATGCAACACATAAAATATGCGGAAAACACAAGCACACAAAACACATAAAACCAGAGAGACATAGATATACGTGGTTCACCCAGTTTGGGCTACATCCACCCTAAACAGCCAGTCCTTCCTTTCTATTATCCAGCAAAATGAAGAGACACAACCTACATCAAATCTGCTGTAATATCCTCTGTTCTCTCTCACAGTCTACCTATCTGTTTCTCGCTCTAAGAATACACATACATTACACAGCCACAATACAATACCCGCATACATGCAAGGGGTTGCCTTCTAGGGAAAAAAACCCTAAACTAAACATAAATTCTACCGTCAGATCATCTGCCTAATGAATAGCCCAGATTGACTAGAAATTACTATACTTTTACAAGGCAATTTTAGATTTGCTTTTAGCTTCAGGGGCGCTGCCCCCGAAACCCCCCACCAGGGGGGGCTCCATAAAGTCGTAGCCGGCCCCCCTCTGGACCCCCTAGGTAGCGTTTAATTACGGGTAGCATTAAGGTCCAGGGGTCCAACGCTGTGATAAAAAATAAACAAGATAATCAGGCTCCACACCCAACAATCTCCCACTTGGAGACTGATTGTAACAACTCCACCGCTGCTTCATTTGCTAGAAAATGACTCCTCTTTGGACCTGGCTATTTATCATCTTCATCGTCATCCTTTAAGACCAATTGAAACTGAGCACGTTCTTAGTTTATCCCTGGTTACAACTTTTGTTAGCATATCTGCAGGATTCTGGCTAGTGTGTACCTTTTCCAGCTTCAACTGTCCATCTTCCAATACTGACCGTATGAAATGGTACACGAGCTGTATGTGTTTAGTCCTAGAATGAAATGCTGAATTTTTTGCAAGATGAATGGCACTTTGGCTATCACTGTATAACGTGCCCATATCATGCTTCTTACCCAATTCATCCATAAACCTTTGTAACCAAATCATTTCCTTACTAGCCTCTGTAGCAGCAACATACTCTGCTTCTGTCATTGAAAGTGCAACAACACTTTGGATTTTTGAAACCCAACTGATAGCTGTTCCACCTACAGTAAATACATATCCTGTAGTTCTCCTCCTGTTATCTCTGTCACTTGCCATATTTGCATCAACATATCCCTGTAGAGAAATGTTTGAACCACCAAAGCATAATGCTTGATTTGTGGTACCTCTCAAATATCTGAGAATCCATTTCATTGCCATCCAATGTTATTTTCCAGGATTGTTCATGTACCTGCTTGCAACTCCCACTGCATGTGCAATATCAGGCCTTGTGCAGACCATTGCATACATTAAGCTTCCAACTACTGATGCATATGGAACTTTAGACATATATTCCATTTATTCTTGGGTCTTGGGGCACATCTCCTTACTAAGTTTGAAATGGCTAGAAAAAGGTGTACTAAATGGTTTTGCATTCTGCATATTAAATCTTTTCAACACCTTTTGTATGTACTCATTCTGAGACAATGTTAATTTGCGATTTTTCCTGTCTCTAGTTATTCTCATACCAAGGATTTGTTTTGCAGCTCCCAAATCCTTCATTGCAAATGAATTTGCCAATTTTCTTTTGAGCACATTTATTTTCTGCATGTTAGACCCTGCAACAAGCATGTCATCTACATACAATAACAGTATAATATAGCTGCCATCATTTTGCCTTTTCAGATAAACACAATGATCAGAGTGACATCTAGTATAACCTTGTTAAGACATAAACCTGTCAAATTTTAGATACCACTGCCTTGGGGCCTGTTTTAAGCCATACAAGCTCTTCTTTAACCTGCACACCAATTTTTCTTTCCCTTTTACCTCATATCCTTCTGGTTGCTGCATGTATATCTCTTCCTTCAAATCTCCATGGAGAAATGTTGTCTTTACATCTAACTGTTCAAGATGTAAATCTTCCACTGCTACAAGACTTAAGATAGTTCTGATTGAATTCATCTTAACAACAGGAGAAAATATTTCATCAAAATCAATACCTTTCTTTTGTGCAAACCCCTTCACCATAAGTCTAGCTTTGTACCTCTGTTTTCCTCCATCTTCTTCCTTCAGCCTGTAAACCCATTTATTCTGCAATGTAGTTTTACCTGCAGGCAACTTGACTAAGTCCCAAGTTTGGTTATGCATTAAGGAGTCCATCTCTTCTTCCATGGCTAGCTCCCACTTCTTCCTGCTTTCAACCTGCATTGCTTCTTCATAACATTCAGGTTCACCAGAATCAATCAACAATAAATAATATAATGAAGGAGAGTATCGTTCAGGGGGTCTACTTATCTTGGTAGATCTTCTAACACCACTTTCAGGTGTTTGAGGTGCCTGTTGTTGTTGTGGTGGTTGCTGTTGTTGTGGCTCTTGATTATTATTATTTTCAGGCACCTTTACCTTTTCTGTGATCTCATCAAGAACTGTGTATTCTTTGTTTTCTTTTTCCTGTTTCTTTTCTTGCAACTGATTCTTATACAATACCTTTTCATTGAATATTACATCTCTACTCCTAATGATTTTATGATTTTCATAATCATATAAGCGATAACCAAAATCATTAACACCATATCCAATAAAGGTACATTTCTTTGATTTTTCCTCAAGCTTTGTTCTATTTTCTTTATTAATATGGACAAAGGCCTCACAACCAAAAGGATTTAAAAAAGAGTAGTTTACCTTTTTACCTGTCCATGCTTCCTTTGGAATACCACCATCCAAGGAACTTGAAGGCCCTCTGTTTATTAGATAAATAGCAGTATCTACAACATCTACCCAAAATTGTAAAGGAAATCCTGCATGCAATCTCATGCACCTTGCACGCTCCATGATTGTTCTATTCATCCTTTCTGACACCCCACTTTCTTGTGGTGTTCTTGGAACTGTCTTCTCTCTGCGAATTCCATGCTATGAAAAATACCTATCAAACTCTTTGCTGCAATATTCACCTCCATTTTCTGATATGAGACACTTCAACTTCTTTCTTGTCTCAATCTCAACCAAAGATTTCCATTTCTTGAAAGTATCAAATACATCAGATTTATTCTGAATACAATAAATCCAACTTTTTCTAGTTGCAACATCAATAAAAGTAACATAATAAGGAGAGCCACCAAGAGATGATACCTGAGCAGGTCCCCATACATCTGTATGCACAAGCTCTATTTTTTTTCTCTTCTTTTATTTCCCAAATCTGAGAAATCTGACTCTCTTCTGTTTTCCATAAATGCAATTGTCACAGAAATCCAAATCAACATTCTTCAAACCCGGCAAAAAATTTCTTGAGTGAAGAATATTCATCCCCTTCTCACTCATATGTCCGAGCCTATGATGCCATAATGCTGCATCTGCTCCTTTGGAAGTTAAAGCATTAACAAATTTAGAAATACCATTGCATAAATACAATGTACCAACCTTTTCTCTTGTTGCTATTACCAGGGCTCCTTTGGTGACCTTCCAAGTTTTATCTGTGAAAGTTGTCACACAACCTTCATCGCCTAACTGCCCTGTTGAAATCAGATTTTTCTTCAGATCTGGAACATGCCTTATCTCCTTTAATAGCCATTGGTTTCCATTCTGTTGTTTTACAAGAACTTTACCCATTCCAACAATTTTACAGGGTTTATCATCACCCAAACGGACTTGTCCAAAATCTCCTTGAACATAGTCATGAAAATATTTCTTATCAGGTGTGGCATGGAATGAGGCCCCTGAATCTACAACCCAAGAATCAGTAACATTTTCGAAAGAAAGAATCAAAGCATCTTGTAACACATCACCTGTCACATTTTCTTCATGATTGTTTTCTTCCTGTGCATCTCCTTCTTTTCCCTTCCGAGATCTATAGTCTTTCTTTAGGTGTCCTTTCTTTCCGCATTTCTAGCACACTATCCCCAATCTAGACTTCGATTTTCCTTTCCTTGATTTACTGCGATATCCTGAGCTTTTTCCTCTTTCCATTCTTCTTCCCCTAGACTCTGCACTCAAATAATTACCCAATGTCTCACCGGAGCTTTTCTGTCGCATTTCCTCGCTAAGGATAGCATCGACAACATCATCAAACTTTAAAGTACTAGATCCAGAGATAGAGTTACTAATGGCCATAACTAAACCGTTCCAACTTTCTGGCAATGAGCACAAAAATAAAAGAGCCCTAACTTCATCCTCAAAGTTTACCCCTACAGAACTTAACTGATTGGTAACTGTATTAAAATCATTTAAATGGTCTGCAACAAATCCACCTTCCGACATCTTCATATTAAATAAACGTTTCATAAGAAATAACTTGTTTGAGGCCAAGGGTTTTTTCATATAGTTTCGCCAATGCCTTAATCAAATCCTCTGTTGTTGTTTGCTTCAAAATATTGAAGGCTACCAATGTCGCAAGGCACAACCGTACTGTTTCGAGTGCCTTTCTGTCGAGAATCTCCCATTTTGCGTCTGTCATAGCCATCGACTTCTTTATTTTTCCGCTCAATGGTAGGTACAAATCTTTCTGATACAGATAATATTCCATCTGCATCTTCCACAACGGGAAGTTTTGGCCATTAAATTTCTCGACCCTAAACTTGCCATCTTCTGCCATTACTCCCACTTGAACCAGGAACCCTTCTTTCTTGTGAGTTTATCAGCCAAATAGACCTTCGTCTCTGATACCAGTTGTTAGAAAATTATATATAACAGAGCAATGCAACACATAGAATATGCGGAAAACACAAGCACACAAAAAACATAAAACCAGAGAGACACAGATATACGTGGTTCACCCAGTTTGGGCTACGTCCACCCTGAACAGCCAGTTCTTCCTTTCTATTATCTAGCAAAATGAAGAGACACAACCTACAACAGATCCGCTGTAATATCCTATGTTCTCTCTGAAAATATCCTTATCTGTTTCTCGCTCTGAGAATACATATACATTACACAGCCACAATACAATACCCTCATAAATGCGAGGGGTTGCCTTCTAGGGCAAAAAA
Source organism: Pinus albicaulis (assembly GCA_034641835.2). Taxonomy (NCBI): domain Eukaryota; kingdom Viridiplantae; phylum Streptophyta; class Pinopsida; order Pinales; family Pinaceae; genus Pinus; species Pinus albicaulis. The sequence goes on from CM076579.1 coordinate 895,902,177, forward strand.
AACCCTAAACTAAACATAACTTCTACCGTCAGATCACCCGCCTAATGAACGACCCAGATTGACTAGAAATTACTATACTTTTACAAGGCAATTTTACATATGTTTTTAGCTTCGGGGGTGCTACCCCTAAAACCCCTGCCAGGGGGGGGCTCCATAAAGTCGTAGTCGCCCCACCCTGGACCCCCCAGGCAGTGTTTAATTACGGGCGGTGTTGCCACCCCCATTAAGGTACAGGGGTTCAACCCTGTCATACAAAATAAATAGGATAATCAGGCTCCACACCCAACACATCAAGTTTGTAGAGATTCTTCACACGAATCCCAATATTCTTGGCTTGTCCTGTGGCTTTATGATGAAATAATGCTTTCCCTTCACTGAAAATGACGTCATAACCTCTATCCTCCAACATTGCAACTGGAACTAAATTATTTTTCAAGCCTGGTACATGCATTACATCTTTTAATAAGAAGGGTTTACCTGACTGTCTTTGGAAAGTAATTGTACCAATACTGGTAGCACTATACCTCCCATCATCACCCATTTCGATATGCATCTAGAGATCCTTCTCCTCCAAGCTACTGAAAAGTTATTTGTCTCCTGTCATGTGGAAATATGCACCACTGTCCAAGTACCACATTGAACCCATCGCACTAGACACCATGCATGTGATGAGCGAGAAGTCCAACTCAAATTGCAAGGCCAAAGCCTCACCACTTGCAGATCCTAAAGCCTTCTTGTTCTTCTTCTTCTGTGGAAAATTAGTGGCATAATGTCCATACTCGTGACAGTGAAAGCAGTTCACTCTAGACATGTAACACTTCTTGATTTCTTTATCAGTCTCATATTTGGAATAAGATTTCTTTCCCTTCCCCTTCTTTGCGTTACCAACCAAGGTGCAATTTTCTTAATCATCTGTCTTAGATGAAGATCCATCCCTGGTATTTTTCCTGAATTCTTCTTGCACCAAATCTGACCAAAGTCGCTCCCAATTTGGCAACTTCTCCCTCCCATTGATAGAGTCATGATAACTATGCTGACTATTGGGAAGGTCTAGAAGAGCTAGGCTCACCAAGTCATCATCTGCTACATTAATTACGAAACTCCCAAGCGCATCTCGACATTGGACAAACTTGGGTAAATATTTCAGAATGGTGCCACCTTTCTCCATTTTGATTTTCCTGAGCTTGTCCTTCAGTGCCAATTTTCTATGGTCACTATTACTTTGAAACATATCTGTCAAAGACTTCCACATTTAATATGGAGTCACTTTTCCATGGAGACTTGAGACAATGTGGTATCGTACTCCCTCCAATAAGATCCTCCTCACCTTTGCAACCTTCTTTTACCAAGCATCAAGAAGAGCGACATCTACTGTTGCAGGTTTGGGAATGCCATTATCAATGAATTCTATCAACCCGTTGTCCTCGAGAACTGTCTCCATCCTGTCTTTCCAAGAAATATATTTAGAACTACCCTCGAGTGCATATTCCAATCTCAAGCCATTGAAATCCATCTTGATCTTGATCCGCCCGTCACACCAAATAATACTTTTGCAAATTCGAATGCTATTCAACACAAACTCAATTTATTCTCCGCTATAGTGATTTCCTGCGCTCTGACACCATTTATAAATTATACAAACAATATGTATATCAATGGATTCATCCGATCATGCGATGTACTAAAGAAAGATACTGAATCCTTCTACCAATCAATTGTGGAAAATAGACATGATCACCAATCACAACAAGTAAAGAAAGAAGCAAATCAAACCACAACACATATATTTTCCCAGGGAAATCTTGCTACTCAAAACCTTCTATCTTCTATTATATATTCACCAAGGAATCACGAAACAATTACAATGCACTATTCTCACAAGAGTCTCCTGCACTCTCACAACTGTCTCACACTGATGCAGACAAAATCAACCAACACTTAGCCAATTTTCAGCCTCTACTCAACCTACCTTGATTGCAAAATTCATGTGGAATGCAATCCCTATTATTTAGGAAATTTAGCCTTCCAAAACTGCGCAATGCTCATGGGAAATCCTATGGATGTTTTACAGCATGCGGGAAACCTACTAATAATACAGTTGATAGTTAACATCCCTTCAACCTTTGTCTCAACTGGGTCTCCACTGGAACTGACATGCATGAAACTATTAATAGTAAATCATTAGTAACATGACAGATCACTGCATGTGAATTAAATTTGATTTAATTCACTTGACCTCTCATTAGTGCAACAAACAGTTACAACTAGTTAAAATTATTCTAACTCAATTAATTGAGTTAACTAATTTCTCATGCATTAAGCTAAGGAACTAACTACAACTTGGACTCAATAACTAATAGAATCACTTTGCATGCCTCACCAACCACCCTCAACTCGAAATTCATGAGCTAAATGAGTTTATCATACTCAGTTAACTATTACAAGTGATTATGAGATAAGATTACATTTTATTGTCCAATTTAATCAAGGGAAAATTAAATTAGACACACATTTCTTGTTGAATTTTCAACATTGGCCTCCAATTCCCAACAAATGCAACAAAGGTAGAAAATAGAGAGCTGCAAGCTTGACAAGGACCTGAAAGACAAACTATAAAATCCAATACAAGAGTAGAGGCAATAGAGATAAACAGTGGCACTATTGAGCAACATAGCTAGGTGACCATAGCTTGTGGCTGAGGATAGCGAGCAAGCTGAATACCAACTAATAAGGCTAGTAATGGTGATGGAGCTCTACGATGGAGACCAATAGATATAATGGGGATATATAACTTGCAAAGCATAGTAAAGATAGGAATGATTTTTCTCTTGGAGATTAAGATCAGACGCCATGTATCAAGCATGGTGAGAGTGCTCATGTGTCGTCTGATTTCCACCTTCACCTATACATTTAATGTGCTCAGGATAGGAACCTGAGTGGGATCACCACCCTGCCTGGGCCATTAATGCACTAAGTCGTGTTGGCATGGGTGACATGTTTGTGCAAAGTGTCACCTAAATCTGGGACAATTTTTTTGAATTGAATAATTGTATTTTTTAAAATATTTGTTTATTTTTTTGGTTATATATATTTTTGATTTTATTATTATTTTTTGCGCGCGGGCCCCCCCCCCCCCCTTCTTTCCTTCATTCTGCTAGATCTCATTTTCCTATGCTCCATCCTTATGGTTGAAACCTCCCATTTTTTCTTATTTCCTACCTTTTGTTATGCTCCATCCTGATGTTTGATCTCTTCGTTCATATCTTAATCCATTAATATCATACCCTCATATCTTTTATTCTTCCCCCACACCTCTTTTTTTTTCAATCCTCCCTTCCTTCCTTTTTCTGTCCATTAATTCCTTAATTGTTAAATTAAATTGATAATATTTAGATTGAATTTATTTGTATTATTTTTACCTATACCTATTTTCCATCTCCTTCATACTCAATATATTTTCTTATTCTTATTTATTTATTAATTATAGTAAAATTCCCCCCCTCCACCCCTCGCTTAATCCCTCTAATTCCTCCGTCACGCCAATCCCCCTAATTCTGTCCTGATTATTATATATGTTATTTTAAATATTTGTATGTTTAATTAAATTAAATTCCTTTCTATGCTTAATTAATTTAATTCCTCCTTTTATTATTTATTCACTTTTATTAATTTTTTCCTTGACCTTATTCCTTTAACGACTATGTAATTAATTTAATGTTATTTCTTAATGGCTAATCGGTAAGATTCACTCTATTTAAGGCTTCAAAGCTCTCATTTGTGATGATTTGATTCTTTGGTCCTTGATGATGGCTGGAGTGTCTACCTGAAGGCTGAAACATTGGACAAGATCTAAAATCCTACATAGTGCTATCTAGCAAGTTCTCTCAAATAATTTTTTATTTTTATTTTATTTTATTTATTTAAGTTTATTTAAAAAAAATAATATATATTTTAAAATTTTTCTTCTTTTTAAAAATATTAATTTGATTTTTTCTCTCCTTTTTTTCTTTAAATATATATATATATATATATATATATATATATATATATATATATATATATATATATATAGTTTTATTATTATTACTATTTTTATATAGATTTTTTAATTATTTTTTTCTTCTTCTGTTTTTTAAAATTCGCTGCATTTTTTTATAGATTTAAATTTTATTTAAATTTTCTTTCAAAAATTACCTTAAATATTTGGTTTTAATAATTTTTGTATTAATGTTTTTTTGGAATTATAATTTTTTAATTTGTTTCAAAATAAATAATTTTTTTGGGGTGGCAAGATGGGGAGGGGTTATTTTCAACATTGATGGGAATAATATTACAATGTATTCCTCAGGATTGGGGCATATGGCCAACAACTAGCTAAGGCTATGCATGCTTCCAATATTGTCATTATGGGGAATTCACTTATAATCATCCAATACCTTCGAAATAGAACTTGTCCAAGGGATCAACATTTGAAGCTCCTGCTTCAAAGAGTATCAATATTACTAGAGTATTTCTCTCATAAATCCTTCTTCCATGTTCTGTGAAACTAGAACAAGGATGTTGATCACCAAGCTAACAATTTTTCCCTTCCTAAAGTGGGAAAAATGAGAGTCAAGGGTGTCCAAGGGTGGAGAAATTTTCCTTGACATCCCCCCTTTCCCAAAACCAACAATTACATGAAGGTATCGGTGACCACATCATTTAACGATATATATTCTTCTTGTAGTTATAAATAGATCTAGTGATGGATTGGGCATCATTGAATGATATATATTCTTCTTGTAGTTATAAATAAATATGGATTTTTATTTACTAATGGGAAGTGAATATCAATCAATGATGATGGAAAGCTCACCCCTTGCCCGATCAAGTGCAATACCCTTGTAGATCCCCGTACCCTCTCAAGAGCAGCACATCACCCTAGTGCAAGATAACCTTACTCCTATCAAGATCAAAAACTTGCAGATCCCTGTACCCTCTCAAGAGCAGCACGTCACCCTAGTGCAAGATAACCTTACTCCTAGCAAGATCAAACCCTTGCGAGATAACTTCTCCTATCCTCCCTATTGATTGGCCCTTCCTCCCACTTGTATCTCTCCCATTAATGAAATGTAAATTATGGTATTGGTTCTTCACGAGGTGATAGATTATCATCATAAGACCTTATTTTCTAATTAGGGGACTTTATTTCTGCATTGTAGTTTCGCTTATGAAAATGTGGATTTTCTGGGCCTGATCCTGGGTCCTAAATTTCTGGTTATTAAAGGATTGCAATCTTAGATCTGATTATTGTGATTGAATTTTATCTTTATAAATTTTATGGATGGGAGTGAAATTGGTATGGATGGGTTAAATGTTGGTTATGAAGGGATGATGATGAATCTTGGTATTTTTCTTTATTTTGTAATTTTACGTATTATGGATGTTCCCGGACCTCCACAACTTCGTGACATCCCTTCCAGATATTGATGTATGTTCTTTACTTGGTTTTCTAGATTTTTGGGATTGCCCCTGAGTCCTTGATGTCCTATTGCTAGTTTCCTGCCCCCCAAAGGGGAGGGGGAACCAGACTAGGTAAACACCTGGTATTTATTTTAATGGTCGATGTCACTAAGTGGTGTAGTTCCCCCGAGGAACGAAACTGGCCCATATGAACATCCAAAATAAGAGAAATTAGACAATTCATCAAAATACATCAAAATTTCACACCCACCCCCACCAATTTCATTCCCATCCATAAAATTATATCAAATACAGAAAATCAGAATATCCAATATTTAACTCCAAAGCCTCCCTTGATAACTACAAATTCAAGTCCCTATGATAAGGCCTTAAAATCCAAAATTCCACCAATGACTAAAAAATTAAATCTAAAGAGGGTCCTATGATGAGAATATTTAACAACCTAGTGGAGAACCAATTTACTACCATAATTACAATTAAAGGGGTGTAGGTGAGAAGATGGGTCAAAGAGGGAGAATTGATCAATCAATAGGAGGCATAGGAGATAAGCAAGAGGGGATAAAGCAAGGAGTTATAGGGGTCTTGCTAGGAAGTTAGGTTATCATGCTAGAGTGCACTTTAGGGGGCTAGGGGGTACGAATTCTTAAGGGAATTGGGTTGTTGCTCCCTTGCTGATTGGTTGATCTTCGCTTCCCTTTTCTACATACAATTCCATATTTATAATTAAATCTAATAATAATAATATTCTGTTCCCATATGTATGACCAATAAGGCTTCTTATCCACAGGTTCGAGGGAAGGGATTAGTGACCACATCTCCATCTCTCTCTACATCTTATGGAATTATCTATGGGATTGAGTGTTCCCCCTCCCATTTTGTTCTATGATGGGTTGGGTGGGAAGCGTGAATATAGATTGGACCCTGATAGGGGCAGGGCGCTCCCTCTAGAAGGGATGGAGATGCCATCCCTGATAGGACAAGCGAACCATAAAATTAATCATTTACATCCATAACTGGCGAGGATGTTGTGACGCAGTGGAGGTCCTTTGAGGACCAGAACTAGACCATGAACATACCTTGCTCCTTGAAAACACTTATTATGTTTGGATTAATTGAATTAATAGTGGATGTAATAGGCCTATCATCATGACAACTCTAGTTTAGTAGAGAATGCAAGCTCCCTTGAATCATCATCCTTGCATGTTCACAATACAATGGGATGAAAACGACATGATCTCACTGCTTGCCCTACACATCTGTTGGTGATTTCCATTAGGGTAGTGGTAATCATGTTTCATTTTGGTGACATTAAGAACATTTCATTTGAGCATTTCAAATTGATGTATATTTCAATGGATCACCAATGCTCCCAAGATTGTGGATGGCCACAATATGGTAACCCTTAGTTTCATGCTAGTGAATGGTCTCAAAAATTGGTAAGGCCTTGCTATTGATTTGTGAAGGTTTCTTTGGCTTCAATTTTGTGTTTCTCTTGATTACATATCTACCATGCTCAACAAATTTGCGCTTTAAGGATATTTTTCTAGCCTAGTGCGCCTGTCACTACTAGCCCCTAGCATGATTACCTCTCTTGTGCAATGTTAAAAAGTGAAGTTGCATATTGGAGAGCTTCATATCTTAGTTTGCAACGCCTTTGTTATGGATACCTGCTATTTCAACTTTTATGTATCATTGTAACCAATATTTCATCCTGTAAATTCAGGGGTCTGTCCTACTATAAGAAATTCCAAGAAATCATACCACATCTAATATTCTTGCATCTTTGAGATTAAGTTAACTACAATTTTCTCCCTATTGCAATGACTGTGAATAATACATATCTCTTAATCTTTTGATCTTATTTGTATGAGGAATGAGACTAGATATTAACAAAGAATATGTAACAAGTGTATAGGAAAAAATGTAGATGAAATATCAACTATAGAACACGTCACAAGTGCATAGAAAGTAATGTAGAGGAAATAATAATATGAAAATAGCTTAAATTTTTTTATTTAATGGTAAAAAAGTTATAAGACTACATCATGAGAATATTTAGGCTTTGAAAAAAGTGAAGGCTCATATTTATATTATTTACTGATGCCTTTTCATATAAGAGTCATGTATTTGCATGATTTGTTTTATTATTAAATACCATGGATCGATACTATGGGTAAATTTCATATTGAATGCTATGGAGAATTCCCGTGGTGAATACCATGGTTTGTCAAAACCACGAGCTTGTAACCTATGAATGGAAAATTTCCAAGCTGAACCCTATTGATTTGATGAAAAAGGTGGATAGCCACTAATTTTCTCTCAAATCATATTACAAGTGTTAAATGTTAGGCGAGAAATCTCATAGTTGTAAAATATAATAAAAAATAACTTATTAATCATGTTGATTTGATGGAAAGGTAGATAGCCACCGATTTACACTCAGATCAATCCCCCCCCCCACTAGAAATAAATGGTCGTAATTGTGTCATGTCTCTCCATTAGATGGATAAAATCTTGCTGAATATCGCTTATGGTGAGTCACTTGCCTTGATGAATAAGAAACCCTACTTTGACGAATTGTAGAGTTGTATGTTTTGTTAGTATATATCCTTTGTATTGGTATCCATGATTCAACACATTGTAGCCTAAAACTTGTGTGGAACCCAATGATGTTCATGTCATTATTTATACTTGGAATTGAATTTTTGTAATGCATCATGAACCTATTTTTGGAGGTGTTGGATTCGTTCAATTATTTTGGCTACTCAATTTGATTCAACAAAAGGATGGGAGGACACTTTCGGTGAATATGTAATCAAAAGAGTGACAACTATGGGGGATGCTAGCTGTAACCTTGAGAATATCTAAAAGGAGTTGTGGCCAATAAAGTAGCGGAGAGATCTATTATAGCTATGCTAAGCATATGTAAAGTTGTCATCCCATGTATGGGGATGTTTGACCTGGAAGTGTAGAAGAACCCTTGTAGGTGAGGTGAATATGTCTCTGGATCCTTCTATAGGCTTGTTTCCATGCTTATGTTCTATAAAGAGATCTTGTGCTAAAGTTGTGGAAATTACGGTGACCTAATTTTGTTCTCCTTCTCGCTGAACCATGAAGAGGGAAAATTTGGAAGTATGAAATACTACCATTTGGATTTGTTTTGCTAATATTAATTAATTTCCAATTGTTAAAAGGGTAACCACCAACCTAACATAATATGATTTCCTAAACACCAACCTCGACTGAAATCATATTAAAAGGGTAAAAAATTTCATAATATGATTTCATAAACAACATAATGTTAATAATGTTTCAGTCGAGGTTGGTGATTTCATAAACAACATAATGTTTACACATATTAGGTTGTACTAGAATAAAATCACAAACTTTGAGTGGGGCAACATCACATGGTACATGATATTTGAAGGGATTAATGCCATAATTCAGGTGACATTGCTAGCTGATGTGGATGTCTTATCCCTGGATTAACCAAGAAATGGTGTATGGTTGAGGGTGTGGCACTAATGGTATCCTCAATATCTTAATGAACTTGGTGGATATCAAATTCTTTTGGCTCCCATTATTAAAAATGAAATTTAGTGTAGTCCCCTTCACTCACATTTTTGAATGAAAGAGGCACTCTCCCTCCTCAGGTTCCTTTGACTCTTCTGGTTGAATCTTCATAGTCGTGATGGTAGCACTAGGTTTTTCATCAATGATATTATTTCCTTTATTTTTTTATAAATTATAATAAAATCCATTGTATATTTAATTTTCTTTAATGTCAACCAACAATGATTGTTTCTAGTGGCATTCATTAGTGTTATGCCAGGAGATTTTGTGGAACTCGCACCACTTGGTATTGTCCTTCTTTGCATGTGATTTGAGCTAGTTTTCTTGAGGTTGGATATCGTTGCTATGTACTCTATTCTATGAGTTAAAAGGACCAAATTTTCTAATCTTCTGTTTTGGAGGATTTGTAGACCAAACTCCTACTTATTCCCCTGCTTCAATTTCTACTCCATTTTGACAACATATCAATAAATGGCTCCAAATGAGAATATGTCCATGAAATCCATGTATGTTTGGATGTACCTATGTATGTGACTATGATACTCTAGGCCCATGTGCCACTTAGTCTATGGTACCCAACTTTGAGCAAGGTATGGAAAATATTGTGGTAGTATAGAAATGTTTGGTCTCTCTCATATCGTAGAGTGATCCATCTCATGTACTAATCATCACAACACCCCACAGGATAGTAGTCCTCCTTAAGGGAATCCATAAATTCTACCCACATGGGTTCTTTTCTGAATGACAGATCCATCTACTATGTATCCCTACAAGTAACATTCCCACCAAGATTTGACACAGGGAAGAGTTTTAAGGAGTTAAAATACATATTTTTCACTATCAAATTTATTTTTGATAGAGTAATACTGCTTGAGTATGTTTAACCATTTCTCCACGACATCTGCATGAATAGAAAAAATCCAAGATTAACCATATTGATTTGATGGAAAAGGTGGATAACCACCGACCTCGACTGAAATCATATTAAAAGGGTAAAAAATTATGTGGGGAATCTCATAGTTGTGAAATTTAATAAAAAATACAGATTAGTCATGTTAATTTGATGAAGATGGTGGATAGCTATCAATTTAGACTTAGGCAATTTTTTGTTATATATACATTTTGTAAATGTTGCACATTTTTTAATAACCAACTTAGATCCATTTTGACTTTGGATCTATAAAGAGTTGAGAGGAATCAAATCTCTCAAGGTTCAAACCTCTTTTTTGAGTGAAAAACTTGAGGAAATGTTTGCACCTTGAGAAAATTGATCCCTCTCAATGCTTGATAGATCCAAAGTTAATATGGATCTAGGTTGTTTTATATACATATGTCTATGTGTGTGTATTTTTTTTTTTGTTATACCTTTTATAAATGTTACACATTTTTTATTATCTAACTTAGATTCATCTTAACTTTGGACCTATCAAGCATTGAGAGGAATCAAATATCTCAAGGTGAAAACCTATTTTTTGAGTGCAAAACTTGAGGAAAATTTTCACCTTGAGAGAATTGATCCCTCCCAGCGCTTGATATATCTAGAGTTAATATGGATCTAGTATGGTTTATACAATTTTCCATTGGCGACTTTTGGGCTCCACGTGTTGAAAACCCATGTTTCTTCCATTGGAAGAAAAATGGATTGTCAACACCTGAAGCCAAAAAATCGCCAATGGTAAATTGACTCTATGACCTCAACTTTACTTGAACTATAGTAACAATATTTATAAGCTTTAGTTTGTTATAATTTTTTATTTTTATTTTATTTTAAATAATTTTAATTTTAATTTTATTTTAATTTTATTTTACCAAGTCATAATGTTTACATAACATAATAGGAAATTACAACTCTTCCATATTGGGCTGGAGAGCACGTCTCAGTGCAATATTTTCTACTACATAAAACTAATTATGGAAAGTAATGATTAGAATCCTAAAAAACTCTACAAACTGTAATATATGTAAATAATGAGATTACATTTGTATATACTGAAGAATTCTTGTGGTTTTCTTCCTAACCACATGTCAGTTCAATGTTCGTATAATTTTTAGTGCTCTTTGTGACCAACACCTATGTCTCAAAAAAAGTGTTTTAAAATAATACCTTGAACTAAAATAGTTATAAAAAAAGTTTCCCACGTAAAGTGACCCCCCACATTTTTTTTATCAACCCTCTATGGGAATTTGTCTTCTTCCCATACAAAACTGATAGGAATATAAAAAAAATGATCAATCCATTTTTATAAACAAACTACAGGAAATAACAAAAAAGTCTCTTCCCAAATAGGTCGAAGGATGTGCTCAAAATAAGATGGATAGATGTAGAGTCTCAAAGTAATGTATCAAAAATACATGTTTCTTTTCTCAACCAGACCCAAGGGTTAAAAAAAAGTATTTTGTAGCCTTCTTGATATTTAGAGACATTGAATGTGCCTCAGTCCAGATCCAAGCTGGTTTTGGAGAGCTTGTCCGCTTCCTTGTTTTGGTGCCTATAAATGTGATCATAAGGGATAAGTGATAATTGAGAAAACATACTTTTTGATTTTTCCATTAGTGGTTTAAGTGTAAAGGTCTAAAGATTTTCTTTCTTGTTCATCCATTGAATGACCACCTGAGAGTCTTCATAGATATAAAGGGTGCAAACATTTTTTGTGATGGCTAAAAATATTATTGAGTAAAGAGAAAATATCTCAGCCATGTTGTTTGAGGTTGGAACAATGTTGGAAAAAAAGGAGATGGAATGGGAATGTGAGAGGTGAATTACTCACCCAGCTCCACCAATAGGTTATAAGCCCTGAGCGGCACCATTGAAAAATTCCGATGAGAATCTTGTAAGAATTTCAAAATGGGTGGGTGGAGAAGGGGGAGCTAGATGATGATGAGGATGGGGACATGCGTAAGATAGAAAGGATTTAGCTGGAGACTTTAATAGGGATAGGAGGATTTTATTAAAATATAGAAGTGTTACATTCAAGCCAAATTCCCTAACTAACACATAGAGGCATGTTGTTTAAATTATCAGGTAACGAAATAAATATCCAGGGCTTTAGGTGGCTTGATATATTTTCTTCTTCCCAATCCATAGCTTGTGAGAAAGAGCCTTTTACATCCATCTAAACCTATTTTTTAAATAGATAAATGAAAAAAATATGGGGAATAGTTTCACTTTCAATGATTCTTGTCATGAAGATTTTCGAAATACGAAGTTTGAGAAAGAGAGAGAAACCCTAGTGTGGAGATGGTCTTGACTGGTTCAGCCCTGTATCGGTGCCACCAATGGGGGTCAAGATCCATTACCGACTCTCGGACTTTCCCATAGGGTTTATGTTTACTACCTATAGTCCTGTGAATTTCACTTTTACCCATTTTTACTATCGCCGAGGTTTATGGTGGGACTTGTTGGGTGTTCGGTCACAGGTTTCACATTAGAGGTTTTTGCTCATTGCTCATTGCTCCGTGGGTGGTCTGGGCCCGTTTCCTACCTGACTGCTGTTCTTTCTGAACCCGACATACTCCTCAGTGGCCGGATTTTTCTCTAACCTATTCTCCACTATCTTATTATTGGAGCTAAACTGAGCTTTCATCTACCTGTTTGGTGACTCAGTCCTCCACCCACTGTTTGTTTCATTGCAGTAGTTCTTGCATTGGCTGGGATCTCGACCAACGGCTTGTAGCTTATTCTATTGGGCTTTCCATCCTATTTGACTATGATTTTTGGGCTCTTCAACAATGACTACTGCGGTTCTCTCTGCAAGTTTCTCTGGCGGTCATGAGTAGATACGAGGAGGAACTCGACTACTCCGTCGACCCTCTGGAGGGTGTCGAGATTTGGGGTGACTAACCGAGTGATGATGTAGCTACCATGGTGGATGGGGAGTCAGCTCCATCTCGGCACTGGACTGATCAATTACTGCAGGTCACGCCAGTGGTCTATTTTGACCCTATTTTAAATTGGTTGGATTCTCCGTCCTTCTCAATTCCGTCACCTTCCGTGCTACGTATATGGGAGCTTCAAGCCCAAGAGACCCATGACCTGTCACCACACAACATCACTGTGTCGAGCTTGGGAGATGCTGGTGAAACCACTAATAACTATACCAAAACATTAGCCTTTGTGGATCTCTTTATCGGTGGGACAGAGGTTTTTTAGTAGTAGGTCTCTTCACTTGTTACGTCCTCGCCGATTGCGGCATCGGGCTACTTTGAGGACTTACCCATTGATGCTCCAAATATGGACGCACAACACTCCTCTGATTTTGATGGGCTTGGCGATCTAGGAGTGACCTCAGAGGCTCCGAATCTGCTTAGAGGCAAGAAAACTCCTTTCTACACTAAAAATTGGAATAGCCGCAATTCAAATTTTGGGCCAGACAGGGGTATGGTGAATATAGAGATGAAGACAACTACAATATTAGTGGGCAAGGTTCTGGGTATAAAATACACTACTGCCAGGATAAAGATTTAGATAGAGGAACTTTGGCGCAACCACATAGAACACCTTTTTGGTGTATTTATCATGAACAGGGGTTGGTTTTCCCTCACTTTCTCTCAACCAGCTTTGGTGGACTGGGTCCTATCCAAGTATTGGCATATTGAGATGCATCTAGTATTTTTGAAGCACTGGTCCCCTCTATTCGATCATAATAAAGAAAATTCAGGTGTTGGACCGATTTGGATGCATCTTCCTAGCCTGCCGCCACAATTATGGAACCAAGCCTCCCTCCACAACATTGGGGAGGATTTTGGTCATTATATTGATCATGTCAGATCCTATTTGGATACGAGTATCATATCTGTTGCTCGAATTTTGGTTTTCTTGGACACGAGGGACGACCTCCATGATAGCTACAACATGTTCTTTGATGGGATGGTATGCAACAGTTGCTGGATTATGAGGGGGTACCCTTTAGATGCCAACGATGTCATTTGGTTGGACATATCTACAAAGAATGCCCTCTCATGGGTGGTGCAACTACCCTCACAAAAATTGTTGTGCACATGGCCACTCAATCTGACCTAGTTAGTTTTGTATTGACACCGGAGGCGAACCCTATGCAATCTCCACTCAAGGTGCTGCTGCTGTCTTGGTTGATTACACAAGCTTAGACACACATCCAAGCCATCTTCACTTCTCAGAGGGAATCGCCTCCTATATCGAGCAATACTCTGCCCCCTCCTTCTGTTTGTACTTATTTTTATTCTTCATTGTCTAATGTATCTCATCACACCATTTTCACACAAGAATCCCTTTGTTGCTTTGTTGCATCTGCCCCCACCACTATTCTGCCCACCATACCCCACACGTCTATGGAAATCTCATGCCCTTCCCCTCAAACTGCCTCAGACTCGACCTCCACCAGTCACCATTACTACCTGCGATCATCGATCCACCTGACCAACCAGTCCACCCTTGGCATTGGCTTGGATCCGGGCCCCTCAACTGTTAAATCGTGGGGCATGCCATTTGCCATTTCAAATGCCATTTGTAGGGCCAATTTGGAGGTGGCTGCTATCACATAGTCCTCCATACTAAGGGTTCTTAGAGCAAGAAAACCTAGGGACATGGTTCCATCATGATTTTTATTTCATTTAACTACAGGGGCCTTGCCAGCCCGAAGAAAAAATTGGCTCTCAGAAGACTTCTGCTCACTACTCGCATTGATGCTCTGTTCCTTCAAGAAACATTGGGGGATGGTACCTCCATTTCCATGATCTTATCTACACTCCTTCCGGATTGGAAATTTGTGGCAATTGATGCCAGAGGCCGATCAGGGGGTTGTGCTTTAGGCATTAACAATAATACCACTCGGTTATTGAATTGTCGGGGCTGAGTGGGTGCCATTGGTGCGGAAGTTAGAACTGGTGAATTTGAACTCCCCTTTAACCTGATCAATGTTTATGGTCCTTGCAATCACAGAGAGGATTTATGGGACTCCTTGCTACGATGCACTCTACTCCAGTAAAATAACATCATTCTTGGCGGGGATCTGAACTTCTCTATTGGAATCTCAGAATCTTGGGGGCCACAAGAAATTTTGGATCCTCTATCAGATTTCTTCGCCAATAAATTTGAATTGGATTATTTTATTGATATATATATGCACAAGAAGACACCTACTTGGAGGAACAGGCACACGGGGGACACGACCCTTGCTCGTAGACTTGATCGATTCCTTATTGAGCTGTCATTACATAACCTCATGGCTAGATCCAAACAATGGGTAGGTTCAGGTGGTGCCTTGGATCACTCTCCTATTTATTTGGAATTTCTGGCTGGTGAACAGAAACCCCATTCTCCTTTAAAATTTAATGCTGGTTGGCTACAGGAACCCGAATTCCAATCGCTGGTCACTAAGGAGTGACAGCACTGCAATAAATTCCCAGACCGGGAGCCTGCTAGAGTTTTCAATGATAATCTCAAGCGTATCAAAGCGAACACTATTAGATGGGCTAGACACAAAATAAAACTCATGGAGGAGGAGCTCAGAAGGACTAAATTGGAAATCACTCAGTATACTAGTCTGGACTACTTGGGCTTTCGTTCCGCGTCTACGAAAGAGCATCTGATTGCTCTTGAAAACACTAGAGCCTCCATCCTCCATAAAAGGGAAGAGGAATGGAGATTAAAAAGTAGGGCCATTTGGTTGAAAGCCGATGATGAAAATACCAAGTTCTTTCAACAGAGTGCCAAAGGAAGAAGGATCATCAATATGATTTGGGAAATATCTGATAATACTAGATTTGTGGCCAAATCACACACTTGGCTTGCTGAAATGGGAATCCCACATTTCTCAAATCAATACAAAGTGCCACTCAATGTTAATCTGCTAGAAATTATGCACATTTCTCGCACCTTTCACAGGTTTGTAGATGAGAAGAAATTGGAGGATCTCAATGCACCAGTTACCTTGGGTGAGATTGAAGGTATTTTAAAATGGTTCAAGAAGGACAAAAGTCCTGGGCCAGATGGATGGCCCATCAAATTCTATTTGCATTTCTTTGATCTGATTGGAAGGGATATTCTTCTGGTCATCAAAGAAAGCAGATCAATTGGTCGAATTTATGATGGTTTCAATTCCAAATTCATTTCTCTGATCCCCAAAGTCAATCACCCATCTACCTTCCACAACTTCAGACCTATCTCCCTCTGTAACTGCATTTATAAAATTATATCCAAAATAATTGCAAAACGTATTAAACCCATTCTCTCTTCACATATAGCCAAGGAATATCTTGATTAATATCCCCTTAGGAATCCTTGCTGGAAAAGCCCAAAAGATAGGAATTACTTCAATGAAACATTTATAAATAACTAGACAACCAACTCGAGATATCCAAAGGTTACTCTAGATTCTAATTCGATTTTCAATTTTCTCTAATAGCCAAGCCTAATCATGAATTTGATAGTTCCAAGGTTTGAGAATCATAACCTAGTTATTTAATGCCCTATTTGATGTCCTTTTTAGGAATAGAGAGAATATTTTCAATAGAGGATAGATCATCCTCTGTAGTAGGCTAATAATAGAGGGAGGACCTATGATTATGAATTCTTATTCCTATTGTTTTACGGAAATCAAAACTACAAATAGATAAGTTTCACTAAGTGTGCTGGATGCACTTAGAATAGCAGATAAAAGACACTTGACCTTTTTCTTAAGATTAATAGACAAGAGAAGAACACCTACTTGTGATCCTTCACTATTCTTCATCTATGTTTTGTCACTTCTTTTGCTCTCAATCAAACTGAAATCGCTTTATTAGTACCTGCAATGGCTAACAAAAGATAGAAAACGACATAAAGGCATATGATATATTCATATTAATCAAACTGAATCGATTGCATTTGAAAATACACATATAAAAGCATGAACAGATGTATTAGGAAAGGAAAAAAATATCTCTATTATAAGGTAGAAGGGGAAGTTACAACCAGTTGGATCGATTTGATTTCAACTCGCTCCAACTTTAGTCCTATCCTCATCACATCAGCAACATCACTCCAGCAACATAACATTACATGCAAACAATACCTCAAAGAGTTGTGATCTTATCAGCATAAATCTACAAATTCAAATTCTTTCTCTCTTGTGCACTATGATCAGTGCTCAATTTATAATAAATGAAGGTTGTTTAGCATTACTTGGTCATTTAATGGATTTTCCATAAATGGATGAGGAAGTTTCCTTGTTCAATGGAATACGCGGATATGTGGTTTAATGGCTCCATGGCGTTCATATTCAAAGTTATCATATAGTATGATAGCTGGAACAACTTCTAGAAGCCACTATAAATTGGGAATATTCCCGAAATCCTAAGAATGATTCGCTCCCAGTCGACCAACGCACTGTTAAGTGGGCCTAGATGCTCTGCAACGTTGTATTGCATGGGAGTAAATTCTCTGCAAAGCACTTACTGTAGTCTATGGGTGCGTTGATGGCTCAATGGAACAATTCAACTGGACTTCAAGTAGTGAAACTTTCATGGATGAAAACCAACAATTAGATGATTTGTTTAAGGCAATTAGCAACTGATTTAGAGTATGATAGACCCTAATTTTTATTGATCTGGGTTTCGGGAGTGATGCCCAAATTGCCTTGTAACAACTCCCCCCTAAGGCATGAATTCAAAAATGATAATATTGAATGATATTATTTACGATGTGATTGGTAGGATCTGAAGTGGACGGTGTCCTGCATCAATTACAATACATTACATCATGATATATTTTTCATCTTGGACATGAATTGTCGAGGGAGGCATACCCATACTCATCACATAAACTATCATAACATCAGAAATTTGTCTACAAATATAGACCCATGATAGGATGACCATCTGTGTAAAGCTATCGTACGGATGATGTGGTAATACTCTTGAAATCGCAACCCGGATGGATGAAACTAGATCCAGGGTCTTCTATCTCATTCACTCGATCATTCAAGTATGATTATAACCATGCGAATATGTGATATGGAGTCGAACATGAGAATACACTGCCTGATTAGCAGCCAATGATGTAAGTCATTAATAGATGTGAGAGAAACTGCCAATGATGATAATGTCTCTCAAGGTACTACAATAAAATCTGCATGGTGTGAATAGATGATTTGATGTTGAACACCATACAAAGTATTTCGGTCGAAGGCCATTGATGTCAACCTATCACTGGAAGCAAGAAACTTGCCATTGATGTATGCAACCTCCAAGGTATTGGAAGGGTGTTTCTAAGTCAATTTCCTGGATGATTAGATGATGTCGAAAAGAAGTGACTCATTGCTGGAGGGCCTTGATGTATTCCCCATCAACGACATGACATGGGAGTAATGATTTCAGAGACAAAATTTAATTGATGAAGAAATGTTCAGGGATGGCGGTCATGAAATTAAGGTTTATGAATATTGCAAAGGATGAAGAATTGCTGAGTGAATTCCCTTGAACATATTGACGACACTGAGTGACTTGGAACATTGACCCAAAACTAAAGTGATGGATGGTGTGATAGACCATAAGTATGATAGACCATAAAGCAGATAACCCAACCCAAAATTCACGGAGATGAAGTGAATGGATGTCATGTTCAAGAGCAAATTTCTACCATAAAGTGATTTATCCCCTTCCAATTTTCCCCAGTCATTTCTGACCAATACCTCTTTATTTTTTAACAAGATTGAGGAGGATAACATATGCTTGATGTATAATTCCACCATTCAGGTGAATCCATCCCTATGTGATGTTTTAATGAATCTAACAAAAGTGAAACTCGATCTTGTCATGATGGACAAGTCCGTCAATATTTGATGTTTTAACGAGTTTAACGACAGTGAAAACTCGGTCATTTTTCATGTTTAGAGAGTTTGAAAATGGGACGAAAATACAACTCCACAAGTTATTTTTCATAAATTTGTCCCTTAGATTCGAAAAAGTATAAAATAATACCTGAGAGAACCTCCTAGCCATTTTCGACTAGGGTTTTCCTTTTTCGTAAATAATCTATCCCATTCTAGAAAAGGGTTAAAATTATACTGAGTACATGTCATTTCAATTCCTTTTATGAGCTCTAAAGGACAAGTGCTCAAAAATATTTTCATATTTTGGGAGTCTGAAAAGAGCTAAAAGAGAACTCCAGGGGGGTTCCTTTTTCGATGTTTAACAAAGCTCAAAAAAGAGATAAAAGTGTGCTCTGTGGTCAAAATTTATTTTAATATCATGCACGCCAAATTCACTGTACCAGCTGTAAACCTACTCAAAGAACCACCAAATGGATTAAAAATACCTATTTAAATAGTAAAAATGGTTAAAAACTATAGTCGATTCATTAAATATGCATAAAATAATCAAAAAGACTATTTTAATAAGAATTTACCATGTCATTTTACCATTTCACATTTACCATTCAGTTTTTAGTGCTCTGAGCTAGTTTTTCCCTCGAACTTCAGCAGTTGATTGCGATAGATTCTGTGGACCATTCCTCATGCCGTTAGGACCAGGTAGGAGATATGACCTTTCTTTTTCTATTGGTAGCATTATTTTTCAATTTCATGCAATTTTTTTAGGTTTTTGGGGCTCCCAGGGTAAATATACAATGCCCTAGGACCAACACACCCTTGGATGTTGAAAAGTGTGTTGCAGAGGAGTTGGAATGAAGCTCAGGTGCTCTACAACACTCTGTCTAAGGAACATGGGTGCGTTGGGCGTAATTCAAAAATTTGTATTGTGTTTTGTGCCCAAAATTTCTCCAGTTTTTTGCATGGAATAGATCCTAAATAAGCTTATGGTTTAATTTCATGCTTTGATTAGATCAGAATGTCCATTACATGGTGAGAAAGAGAACATGACAAATAGGATATGGTTACCCTAAATGATCTTGGTACTATGAGAGCCCTTAGAGGTTGTGGGTTACTCAAGTATTTTAGACTATTAGACATGAGGCAACATATGGAACTATTGCAGTTCTTTGTTCGCTCATGGGATCTGGCACAACAGGTAATTCACATTGGAGACAAAGTGCTCCCAATATTGGTTGATGAAATTTACTTTCTGACAGGTTTTTCAAGACGTGATTCCCCCATTTCCTTTGCGGGTTTCATCCGTGGAGGTGAGACAATGAAGGACTACATTCGATAGTTTTGTTGGCTAGGTATAGAGCCTAGCAAGGATGGAAAGATAAACATCAGGGATGTACGTGATATTCCTTTGTGAACGCTCCTATTCACTATCACAAAGTTAGCTAGCAGCGTGACACTTCATGTCGCGAACAGATCATACATGCAATATGTGCTTGAGTGTCTCGAGTCGACCGTGTTCAACTGGGCTGAAGCAGTACTCTCTTAGATGAAAGAACAACTGACCAAAGTGAAAGGTGGCAAGATGAAGAATTTTAGCTATGGATCGATCTCGATCACTTTCATTTTGGAGAGAGTTCCATTGATGTAGCCACATCATGTGACAATGGGTTTAGATGGTCCTAGGGATCCGACACAGATGCAATGGTGGGTAGAGCTAATGGCTAGACATGATGGTCAATCATCGATCTCATTCTCCACTACATTCTTTACTTGGCTCCGACGACATCATATCTTCATAGAGGAGCATCCATATGCAAGGATGGATTTCCATGGAGACCCAGATTTGATTTTACCAGCCAACACTCGATGGGGTGTTATAGGTAAAATGTTTTGACCATGTTTTTGATTTTTTGGGTTTTTTAAATATTTTGTGTTTTTGATGTTTCCAATACTAAACTAAATATTTTTTATGTATGCAGATGTGGGTATTGTTCGACTAGTGATTCGTGCACAACAAGTGGGTGAACCAACAGAGAGGATTTTCGGGAGAGCAGTTCTTCAGGATTTGGATTTAGCAGAGACTCTGGTTGAGTTATAATAGCATGTAGAGGGGATGACTCTTGGGATGCCGGATGTGCAGATCGAGGAGTTACTAATGAGGCTACAACGCCATACTATTGGTGTGGCTAGCTGATGGATGAGTCTATTGCACATGATAGCTCAAGCAATGACGTGCTATCATGAGCACCACTAGATATACTTAGGATATGCTATTTATGCATACATTTTGATGTGATATGACCAACGTGTCTTGGGAACAAATTTTTGTAAAAAAATCGATTATCTATCTATTTTACTTTCAATGTTTCCTATGGTTATGTGCGATCCTATTCAATTGTGTGATGTGAATTGAAAAAATATTTTTACATATGTTGCAAATGTCTATTTAACACACAATTTGCTAAAGAATTAGTTCAAGTGTTAAAGTTTCTGGAAATGTTTTGATATTGGATGTAATCAAAATGTCTTTCCAAAAGACAAACTCTAAGGAACATGCGATTAATAGCTAGATTTCGGACATTATAAACACTAGTAAGCTATAATACGACATGTTGTGAGTCTAGCCTGATGATGATGCAACGAATTCCAAGTGAAATGGCACCAGAGAGGACTTCGATCAATGCACTATACTCAACGATATTTTTGGTGGATCGATTCATACAAATCCCTTGGAAACTCACTAACTTTCCACTTGGAGCGAAGATGGCCCATGCTGTAGAAGATAGTTTCTGCGTACTATGACTAGCACCATCAACATAACCAACAAATGGTTATGAAGATTTTGAAATCTGCAAAAAAATGAAAAGTGGATTACTAACCACATGAAAAACTCTTGAAAGATACACTATGACACACACACAATCAAAGCATATATACAGTATCATACAATGTTTACTACGTAGAATCAAGCATAGTAACATTTAATATACAGCCCATTCCAAGGCTGTGACAATGGAATCCCATCATAAACTACCAACTCATAAGCACCCTTTTCCAGAACATACATGATAATATATGGGCCATGCCATAATGGTTCAAATTTTCCTGTTCCTATGTTATTATCTTCCTGATCATAAAGCAAGACCATGTCTCCTTTTGAGAAGGTGCAAGGCTTGACATTGAAGTCATATTGCACCTTGATTCATCTCTTATGTGCCTCGTTGGCCAATGTGGCTTCACGACACGTTTCATCTAGATGGATGAGATCTAAAATACATGCCTCTTCATCAGAAGTGTCAGGTAGCAGGTCAATCACGAGTTTCAATGATGGAATTTCACATTGAATCGATAAGATAGATTCCAGACTGTAATCCAACTGAAAGGGAGTAAATCCAGTTGCATTTATCACCGAGGTTCGATAAGCCCACAAAGCCGAGTTTCGTTTATGAACCCCAATCATTCATTGAAGCATAAGCTTAAGAATGTTTTTTATGGCTTCAACTTGTCCATTAGCTTGCGGATAATAAGGGGTGGAACTATCATGCGACATTTCTAAATTGGCAGTCAACTTAGTCATCATTGATCCGGATTTATGCAAGAACGCAACAGAATAAACATATAACCATAAATACAGAGATGCAACAGAAATAACACTTCATTTCATTAATATTAAAGAACTGAAATTTTCTTACAGACAGAATGGAAATAAAACTAGCTAGGGCACTCGTAGCTATCTCTGAGAAGAGATGTGGCGGCTATAGGCCTCTGAACTGAGTTACAATGAGGCTCGAGGGCCTATTTATTATTTAGAAACAATGGGAAATCCTAAACAGCTAAAACCCTAACCCTAGGAGATGAAGCGCCAAAACTATGGGCCCCGTTTGGGTAAATTGGTGTTTCAACTTCCCAGGGGCGTAACTTTGGATACGATCTCCGTTTGACACGTACCATACCTCGTTAGAAAGATCTATCTGAGGACTACAAATTTGGAATGAGCAACATCGGTCCATGGACCCATGTTGCTCTTTGTTTTCCCAAAAAACGTCGTTTAGGGCCTCAAAACGGCTCCGGAAGTTTAGGACCCGAAAAACTGCTAAAAATAGTAAACTGTGCTGAAACTGAAAAACTGAAATAGACAATGGTGGAGCCCTAAGTGGAATAGGCGGGTGACCACCAATATCCACCTGGATCATTCCTCCCCCCTTAGGAAGCAATGGTCCCCATTGCGTTAAGTTCCTCCATGAGATGAGGAAATTTCTGCTGAACTTGGTCCCTGGTGAACCACTTTCCTTGGTGCGGGAGTTGGCCAGCTTTGACAACCCGATATAGTTGGATCTTCTGCTGGCGAGTGTTCTTGATTTGCATGTCCATGATGCAATCTGTGGTGGCCTGTTCCATGCAGTCTGGATTTAACTCAGTTGGTGTGAGTTGTTCTGCGATGTCCGAGGTGTCCAGTAGAGGTGGGAAGTAAGGACGAAGGCGATCCACATTGAAGACTGGGTGCAGACCAAGGAATGGTGGAATACTGAGCTCGAATGCATTGTTCCCTACAGCCTTGGTGATAGTGTACGGCCCGTATCGGAGCGGGCGAAGCTTGCGGTGGGGTCCAGTGAGGCGCTCCTTCTGCAAATGTAGCCATACTTTGTCGCCCACCTGGAAGTTGTGTGGCACCCGGTGTTGATCATGGCGTTGCTTGTACTTGGCATTGGCTCTATCCAATATATCATGAACTTGTTGGCGGATGTGTTGAATGCGCTCGATGAAGCTACTGGCTTTGTCAACTTCAGACTGGACATGAGCTGAATTGGCCTGAGCAGCTGCAAATGGCATGGCTACGTCAATGGGGCATAGTGGCTGGAATCCCAAGCCCACCTGAAAGGGGCTATGGCCGATTGAGCTGTGGAGAGCCCGATTATAACTATGTTGTACATAAGGGAGGCTCTCGTCCCATGTGCGTGGATGCTTTGAATTGTACATGCGCAGAATGTGTACAATCATTCTGTTGACGACCTCTGTCTGGCCATTTGTTTGGGGATGGAAAGCTGTGGACTTGGTGAGCTTGGTATCCAACATCGACCAGAGGCTGGACCAAAATGTGCTGAGGAACCTGCTATCCCGATCTGATATGATAGACTGTGGGATCCCAAAGTGCACCCACACTCGTTCAAGGAAGAGTTTAGCAGTGGCTTCTGCTGTGATATTCTTCTTGCAGGCCGCCATAATGGCCATCTTCGAGAATCTGTCGACGACCACAAAAACACAGTCATTTCCCTGCTTAGTAGAAGGCAGGCCTGACATGTAATCCATGGAGATGGATTCCCAAGGTCGGCTAGGGGTAGGTAGAGGAGTATATAGGCCTTGCTTCTTGATGGTCGGTTTGGCAATGGCACAAGCAGTGTAGGATCTGATGTGCTTCTCGACATCCTTTCGAAGGTTCGGCCAATAGAAATACTTTTGCAGGATTGCTACTATTTTCTCCACCCCGAAATGCCCAGCGACTTGACTTTAGTGTGCTTCCCATATCATCTTGGCACGCTCGCTTGAAGGAACACAAAGGTATCCCATGTGAAATAAAAGTGCATCTTGGAGGTGAAAATTTGGAACTTGCGTACCCCCCAAGAGTGCCTTGTAATTTTGGCTGAATTCTGGGTCACTCTCATAGAGAAGCGGCCAATCAGAAGTCTCGTGCCCACAAGAGTTGAGCACAGTGGTGAGCGCCACGATCGGTGGTCGGTTGAGGCAGTCTGCAACATTATTGGTGCTACCCTTCTTGTACTTGATGTTCAAATGAAACTGTTGCAGATATGTGGACCACTTCTGATGGCGATCATTCTGCAACTTCCCTTGTGCCTGTATGAACTGCAGGGGCCGGTGGTCTGTGTGGATGATTGTTTCCTTCCCGAAAATGTAATGCTTCCATTGTCGACAGGCTTGCACAATGGAATACATTTCTTTGTCATAGGTGGGATACTTGCGAACTGTCTCAGACAATGTCTCGCTGTGATATGCCACTGGATGTCCCTGTTGAGTAAGAACTGCCCCAATAGCATAGTCGGAGGCATCTGTCTCGATCTCAAATGGCTGTTGCAAGTCTGGTAAAGTGAGCACTGGAGCAGAACAGAGGCGGTTTTTCAGTTCTGTGAACGCCTTCTGTTGAGGTTCCGACCAAAATTTTTTTTCTCTTGCTCCTCCCTTGGTGACTTGACTCAAGGGCCAAGTGATATGAGAGAATCCCAACACGAACCTCCGATAGAAATTAGCAAGACCCAGAAAGCTGCGAAGCTCTATTATAGTGGTTGGGGCTGGCCAATCCCGAATGACTTGGATCTTGGATGGATCCACATGCACCCCCCTTTCATCAATAATGTATCCCAGATATTGAACCTGGGTCATGCCAAAAGTGCACTTCTCCAAATTGACACACAACTTGTGTTGCCGCAGTGTTTGGAGGACTTGTCGGATGTGGTGAAGGTGCTCTTCCCAAGTCTGGCTGAAGATCAGAATGTCATCCAAGTACACCACTACAAATGAGTTGGTGAATGGCCGCAAGATGTCATCCATCATCCTCATGAAGGTGGCGGGAGCATTCGTCGACCCGAAAGGCATGACCAGCCATTCGAAAAGGCCTTCCTTGGCTTTGAAGGCAGTCTTCCACACATCAGAGGGTTCAATTGGTACCTGGTGATACCCAGACTTCAGGTCGATCTTGCTGAAATATTTTGCACCTTTGAGTTGGTCCAGAAGGTCATCAATCCGTGGGATTGGGTACCTGTTCCGGACAGTGATCTTGTTCAGCGCCCGATAGTCAATACAGAGTCTCCACGTCCCATCCTTCTTCTGTACCAACACGATCGGGCTCCCACAGGGAGATGAACTTGGTCTGATGTGACCTTTCTGCAACAGCTCCTGAATCTGCCTCTTGATTTCATCATTTTCTAGAATAGAGCATCGATAGATCGGTCCATTGGGTAGCGGCGCACCTGGGGTCAGATCAATCGGGTGCTTGACCTGGCAGTGCAGAGGAACCCCTGTGGGTGAGGTGAAGATGTCCCCGTACTCCTCCATGACCTTATCCATTTGTTGTTGTCGTGCAGAGGGGCCCTGTCTGGAGGTCGTGGCCATAGTCTTCTTCTTGCCCTGGGGGCGGATCATCAGGAAAACGAATTTCCTGGTTTGGGAAATGAGCTTACTACATTGTTTTGCAGTAACCAAAGAGATAGCGGCAGGAAGTGGTACCTCTGGTATCCTGTACAACTTATTTCCCAAAGTAACAATAATGGCATGAGGCTGAGACTCATACACAGCATGACGCTTCCAAAAGTATGGTTGTCCTAATAATACATCAGAAACATCAATAGGAGCAACGTCACATAATACCTCATCCGTGAAGGGCTTGATGCTATAGGGAAGGCGACACTGCCGGCTGACGCAGAGATCTCGTCCTTGGTGAAGCCACCCGATGGTGTATGGATGTGGGTGAGATGTGGTCGGCAAGCCCAACCGCTTCACAGCATCTGCTGAAATGAAGTTCTTTTGGCTCCCATTTTTGACAATGAACTGTATCGGGGCACCCTTTACCCACATCTGGGAGTGGAAGAGACGTTCCTCCTCCTTTGGATCTTTCGGTTCCTCCTTTTGGATCTTTGTAGTGGAAACAGTGGCATTAGGCTCCGCATCAATAATCTATTTCCCTTTTTCATTCGACTTTTCAGGTTCTGATTCAGAGTCAGAGCATGCATCTGACTCAGAAGCCCTCATCTCGGCCACTAGCGACTGCTTGACTCGACACTCACTTGTGTCGTGACTGGAGCTCTTATGGAACTCACACCACTTTCCCATGTCCTTCTTTGGCTTTGCGGTGCTGTTCTTTTCTTGTGGGTTCGATGAGTTGTCTTTAGCCACCATGCCTTGGCTCTATCCTTTGTTTTGCGGTTTGGAAGCACCTTTCCCTTGCTTTTGATTCATAGATCCAAAGTATCGCTTCTTCTGCTTGGATTTCTGCTCAATCTTGGCAGCATACCGGTATGCCGTACCAAGCGAGGAGATGTCGAGGAACTCCATTTCCTCCTGAATGTATCTATGCAGACAGCTGCGATACTTTAGCACCAGATGTTTCTCTGAATCTTTGATACCCAACTTTGTGCGCAGGGTATGGAACAGATTCGTCAGCTCATGCACATCTTGATCCCTTTGTTGTCGCAGCGTGGTCCATTGCATGTACTTGTCCTCATAGCTCCCCACGGGATAGTACTGTTCCTTGACGGCGTCTCGGAAAGAATTCCAAGTTGGTACGGCCGAGAACAGAGAGGGTTCTGTCTGGTCCTTGTTCTCACAGTAGGTTTCCCACCAGTCCTTAACATGGGGGGTAGCTTTGAGGAGTGCAAAATAATCTTCTCCCGGTCTGAAAAGTCATGAACCGAGAAATATCCTTCTAACAGATTCAACCATCTATCTACGGCATCTGCGTCTATTTGACCCTCAAATATGGGAATGTCAAAATTTACTTGTACCTTAAAAGGAGTCGTGCCTCCAGAGTGGCTGCTGGATGCAGATGCGCCGCCGGTGGGTAGCCGTTGAAGGATCTGAGCAAAGTTATCCATCATCACATTCCTTTGTTTTTCGAGGGCCTCCTCGAGCAATATTTTGATAGGATCTCCTGCTCCCTCATCTTTCTTTTCATCCCCCATGGGCGTCCGTCGAGGTTTGCGAGGCTGATCTTGCAAAGGTTCCACCAGATTGAGCCCTAGCTCCTTATACCCCGACCTCGTTGGGGACATGCAAAGAAGGATCGAGAAAAAGCAGACCGCTCTGATACCACTGATCCAGATTTATGCAAGAATGCAACAGAATAAACATATAACTATAAATACAGAGATGCAGTGGAAATAACACTTCATTTCATTAATATTAAAGAAATGAAATTTGCTTACAGACAGAATGGAAATAAAACTAGCTAGGGCGCTGGTAGCTATCTCTGAGAAGAGATGTGGCGGCTACAGGCCTCTGAACTGAGTTACAATGAGGCTCGAGGGCCTATTTATTATTTAGAAACAATGGGAAATCCTAAACAACCAAAACCCTAACCCTTGGAGATGAAGCGCCAAAACTATGGGCCCCGTTTGGGTAAATTGGTGTTTCAACTTCCCAGGGGCGTAACTTTGGCATACGATCTCCATTTGACGCGTACCATACCTCGTTAGAAATATCTATCCGAGGACTACAAATTTGGAATGACCAACATCGGTCCATGGACCCATGTTGCTCTCCGTTTTCCCAAAAAATGTCGTTTAGGGCCTCAAAACGGCTCCGGAAGTTTAGGACCCGAAAAACTGCTAAAAATAGTAAACTGTGCTGAAACTGAAAAACTGAAATAGACAATGGTGGAGCCCCAAGTGGAATAGGCGGGTGACCACCAATATCCACCTGGATCAATCATGTAATTGCGAAAATGATTTCCATGATCTGTAACTATGGCTTGTGGTACAAAATAATGACATGGTTGAAGAAAAATAATGAAGTTGTCTCACCTGTGTTGTTAAATGTAGGAATCACCTTGGCCTACTTGGTAAAATAGTTGACGACGACAATAATATACCCATTCCCCTTGATCGAGCGAGCGTTACATGTCATGAAGTCAATTCCCTGTTGACACTTGATCCTAAGGGATTGGGTGAGATTGTATATTATTGTAAAATAGGAAATAAGGAAGGCCAAGAGACATTAAGAAATGAATCCCAAAAGTCTCAACTCCATGTATAAGTACATGCACATCGTCCATATAATACACATTCTAATTTGAGGAGTTACCTCCTGGCCTGACATGGTATTAGAGCCAACTATATTTTTGGAATCCTTGCCCTTGTAACTCTCTCCTGGCATACCTGCCTCTCTACTTGCAGCTGACAGAACTGCTTTCTCTGTCATACAATCCACTGCTTTCTCTGTTGAATTCAACAAATGATATGTAATTTTTTGTGTGACTACGGACCTCCTCAATGCAGGTTCGAACTGCAAACCTTCAATATTGATCTTTAGTTTTATTTATCACTGCCGTAGGCCCTCCTCTTGCACTCAGCCTCGGCCTTCCTCACTGCCACAGGCCTCCTCCCTCACGTTGTTTCACTCTCCCCTCCCTCTGCTCCTTGCCTCTCCCTACTCTCACTCTCCTCCATACTCCCGCTACTATCCATACTCGCCATTCCCCTCCATACTCTCGCTCCCCTCCATACTACTACTCCTCTCCATACTCGCCTCTCCTCTCCATACTCCTACTTCCCTCCCTCCCTACCTGCTACCCTTCACACCTGCTACAACTTCCCCTGCCCTCCCTTAATCTCGCTCCCCTACTCCCCCCACCCTCCTTGCGGCTGCCATCCTCCGCACGCTACCTACTCTTGCAGCCTCCCGCCACTGCCAACTCCCACAACCTCCCTTGCTGCCACTCTCCGTTCCCTCCTCGGCTTCCCACCACTGTCTACTCCCATAGCCTCCCACTGCTGCCAACTCCCGCAACCTCCTTTGCTACCGCTCCTCCCTTCCATTCCTTCCTACCTTGTGGCCTCCCACTTCCGCCACTTCGCACCCAGCCTCCCCCACTTCCGCCCTCTAATTTTTTTTCCATTTTTTTATAGAAATATTATTATTATTATTTTTTTTCCTTCTTCTGTGAAGTGCAGAATTTAAACCAAAATTGAGTTTTTTTTTACAGTCATAGCAAAGTGATTTTTTTTTAAAAGAATGCATTCTCTCATATCTATTGTGGGAGTTTTTCTCTCCAGAAAGGAGAACTATCGTGAATGGTCTCAGAAAATCAAGCACTCTCATTTTTAATGAGCTGTGGAGAGGAATTTATGAAGGAGAAGGAGACCATCCACCAACAAAGCCCACCTCATACAAGGAGCTCGCCATTTGGGAAAACAAGAACTGCAAGGTCTATGCCTTGATTGCAGCTTCTATAAATGAAGAGGCCAGTCACCATATTACACTGTTTTCAAATGCCTATGAAGCCTTGAGAAAATTAAAATAACTCTATGACTCACATTCAGAACTTGAAAATTTTCAATTAATGATTAAGTTGTTCAACCTTGAATTGAAAAATGATGGCCCTCTTGCTTTAGCATCAGAAGTAATATATATCATGCATGACATTAAGAATACTGGTGTATAAGTTGACATACCTCTCATATATTATGTTAAGGCATTTTATCCTACTTACTCACATTAGCTTGAGTCATTGCAAGCAAGTGGAAAACTCATGAAAATCACCTTTGATTCCCTTGAGAAAAGTTTGCAGAAAGAGAGAAGGCTTTTGGAAAGATGACAACCCCTCTGTCTTCTGAAGAGGATGTATGTTTCTCTCATAGAGAGAAGATTCATGCTAAATATTCTTCTAGAGGAATAGGTTACCAAAGAGGAAGAGGAAGAAGGAACTTCTGAGGAGGGGGGGGGGGAGACAAACTCAAACTGGAAAATCTGATCTTCATTACATACGCTGCAATAAATATTGGCATGATGCATCTCTATGAAATTTGCCTTAGTATAAAATTGAGCAGCAAAGAAATAAAGAAAAAGGTAAAACTCATGATAGAGATAAGGTAAACCACCTGAATCCACTCATTATGTTGTAGCACATTGTAACAATGGAGTAACTAAAGACTTGTTTGATGTTTCATTTACTTCTTGGAAAAATGATTGGTTGCTAGATTCAGGAGAAACATGTCACATGAATTTTAGAAAATATTTTTTTGAAGAATTTACTGACAAAGTTGATGGAGCAGTATACTTCGCAGATATATCCAAACTCAAGCCATCAAGGCTTGGCACAATAAGGCTTAAGTTGCCTGGTCTTCTAGATCATCTTCTACATGATGTTCTATACCTCCGTGAGTTGATGAGAAACTTGTTGTCCTTGGTCCACATCCAACAGCAAGAACACTCCATTCACATGTTTGATGGAAAGGTTGAGGTCAGAAAAGCATAAGATCGCTCACTTTTCATGGAGGGTATAGAAGAGGGAAGACTCTTAAAGCTGCAAGGTTCCTTTGTTCATGCACAAAAATTTGCATTCAATTCCCATCATGATGAAGGTACATTCCCATCAAGTCTTTTATGGCATGCTATATTTGGATACTTAAACTATGATAACCTTCGATTTTTGAAGAAAAATGGTGTTACTGGATTGCCTACAATTCCTAGGAAACTTAAGTAATGTGATGCTTGTATTCTAGGAAAGCATAGCAAACAACCCTTTCATGATTCACATTCCAAAGCACATAGAAAAATTGAGCTTATTCATTTAGATTTATGTGGCCCCATGCCTGTTTCTTCTGCAAATGGAAATAAATATATGATGAAATTTATTGATCATTACACTATAATGTGTTAGGTTTACTTATTGAAGAACAAATCTGATGATTTTCAAACATTCAAGATTTTTCATGCATGGATTGAAAATGATGCAAAAAATCATATTGGCTCTTTGAACACTGATAATGGAAAAGAATATACTTCAAACAAATTTGAAAACTATCTTCGTCAACATGGGATCAAACATCAAACAATTGTGCCCTATAATCCCCAACAGAACAATGTAGCTGAAATAATGAACAAGACAATTTTAAATATGGTTCGTTCCATGATGTTTTTTAAGAATGTAAAATTGATGTTTTGGGCTGATGCAGTTCTATGTGCTGTGTACATAAAGAATAGGTGTCCTTCAAATTCAATCAGAAACAAAACTCCTTATGAAATGTGGCATGGCCACATTCCTTTAGTAAATCATTTCAGGGTCTTTGGTTCCACCTATTATGCTTTGATACCTAAGGCACAAAGGAATAAAATTGGTGCTAGAAGTCGAAAATGTATCTTCTTAGGGTATTCCAATACATCCAAAGGATATCATATCTATGATGAAGTAAATAATTAGTTTGTAGTAGCCAAAGATGTCATATCCCTTGAAGCTTCCAAGACTTACAATGTTTTTGAGCGGCAATGTGATCGCTTGGATAGATTCACAAATGCAAAGTATTTTCAAGAATTTGATAATCAGATTCCACATCTTGAAGGGGGGATTCCTATATTGAATCAATCTGCGGAATCATCTTCCGAAGCACTCCCTCCCCCAGATGAAGAACCAACCATGGATGACACCTTGAATGATGTGATTGACATAATTGGGAGATTGAATATTCATTCAATTCCAACTCAGTAAAATGAACAACCCGGGCCATCTCAAAAAGGTCCCCCAAGATGGCTGACAAAGACACTAGAAAACGTTTGTCCCAATGAGGTTGGAAAGATAGGAACAAGAAGTTCCACCTGAAAAAATGGAGGTGACATAGATATTTCTGATTCACCTATTGAAATGGATATTGCTTATAAATTTGAACTGAATTTGTCTACAGATCTTGAACCAACTTCCTTCAAAGAAGCTGCTTCTCATGTTGAATAGAATGAAGTGATGCAAAAGGAGTATGATGCCTTGATAAAGAATGGCACTTGGAAGCTGGTCAAGTGGGTCTACAAGAACAAGTACAAAGCATATGGCTCACTTGACAAGCACAAAACCAGGCTTGTGGCAAAAGGTTTTGCACAAAAACAAGGGGTCTGTTATGAGAATTTTTTTTTCCCCCACAGCAAAATGGGCCACCATTCGATCACTCTTTTCCCTAGCAGCTCAGAAGGGATGGAAATTCCATCAGATGGATGTAAAAACTACCTTTTTGAATGGAGATCTAAAGGAGAAGGTTTTTATGTCCCAGTAGAAGGATTTGTTGTGAAGGGCCAAGAACACAGAGTATGAAATATTATAAAATCCTTGTATGGCCTCAAGCAAGCATCACGAGCCTGGTATGAGAAATTAACTGAGCATCTTCTGAAACTTAACTTCAAACGTTTTGATCTTGATGATGCAACTTTATTTGTTAAGAAAGTTGGGAAAAAAATTGTATATCTTGTGGTGTATGTAGATGATCTTTTGATGACATGGAACAATGAGAGTTATATTGCATCCATAAAGGAAAAATTGAAGAATGGTTTTGAAATGAATGATTTGGGCTACGTTCACAACTATATTGGTATTGAAGTAACTCAAAACCCTAAATTTATATTCATTTCTCAAAAGAAGTACATTAGAGATCTTTTGAACAATTTTGGCATGGACCAATGAAATCCCTTGACCACTCCAATGGATCAAAACTTGAAGCTCACATCTAATGAAGGGAGGGAATTCGAGGATGCAATGAAGTATAAACAACTTGTAGGAAGTCTTATATACCTAAATAATACCAAACCAAACATCTCATTTGCTGTTGGAATCCTCTCTAGGTTTATGCAGAAACCTTATGAAGGAAATTGGTTTGTTGCAAAAAGAGTTCTAAAGTACTTGAAGGAGACTCAAGACTTT
This sequence comes from Pinus albicaulis, assembly GCA_034641835.2. Taxonomy (NCBI): domain Eukaryota; kingdom Viridiplantae; phylum Streptophyta; class Pinopsida; order Pinales; family Pinaceae; genus Pinus; species Pinus albicaulis. The sequence continues at coordinate 895,935,402 of CM076579.1, forward strand.
AGACTCAAATATACACAGGTAGGCGACTTCATCTTGATCGAATACTCTAATTCAGACTTTGATTGAGACAAAGAAACTAGGGTATCTACTTCAGGTTATACCATGATTCTTGGATCAGGAGCTGTCTCTTGGAGATCATGCAATTCCAGCAGATTCCACAACTAAGGCATAATATGTGGCAGCAACTGAAGCAACAAAGAAAATTTTGTGGCTCAGGAAAATCCTAGAATATTTGCAGATGAAACAAATGCATTCAAATCTACTCATGATCGACAACACTTCTGTAATAAAGTTGGCCAAGAGCCCAAAATTCCATGATAAAAAAAACACATCAATACAAAATACCATCTTATTCGACATCACGTTGAGGCCAAAAATATCCATCTATGTCATTGTTCCACAAATGATAATATTCCATACATCTTCCCAAATCGCTTAGAAGAGAAAAGTTTGAAAAATTCAAAGCAAGCTTGGACTCACCAACACCCATTCAGATTAAGGGGGGAATGTTGATACCTAATCCTAAGGGTTTGGGTGAGACTGTATATTATTATAAAATAGGAAATAAGGAAGGAGAAGATACATTGGGAAATGAATCCCAATAGTCTCACCTACATGTATAATTACGTGCACATCCTCCATCTAATACACATTCTAATTTGAGGAGTTACCTTCTGGCCTGACAACCCCATTTGGAAAATGGTCCCAGAGTGATGAAAAGATGCATTAGTGCTAGCGGCATAAGGGTTTTACGATCAAATATCTGGCAAGCATGACAACTTATAACTGTAAGAATGTAGTCGCGAAATATGGTAGGCTAGAAGTAACCAATGTGGAGAATTTTTTGCAGGGTAGAAAAACCAGACAAATGTCCACCACAGGCACCAGCATGGAAATCATTTAAAAATTTCTCGGCTTCCTCATAAGTGAGGCACCTTCTTAAAATCGCATCGACACCATGACAATAAAGTGTATATTTAATGATCAGATAACCTTCGGCTTGGTATCGAATACGTCGTTGTTGCGAGCGAGAGGTATTGGGTCATAAATTTTGGGTTTGGAGATAGATCAGATAATCTCCATACCATGGGTCAGATGATGCGATAAAAAACAAAGACTCATCCAGGATGGATGGTTCCATTGTATAATCAGTGCTACTCAAGGGAAGGCCGTAGATAAGCTCAACGAAAACCAAAGAATTCTTTGACTTGTATTTGATGAATTCCAAATAAAATTCCTGCAAAATGACTATCAATTTTGAGTATTCCGCCCCCAGCAATTGACGTGACAAAATGTATGTCATAGGGTTGCAATTCGAAATGAAAATGGTATTCCAGCGCAGGATATAGTGGAAAAATATTTGTACATCTTGAATGGTTTCCAAAGAGATATTCTCAGCATAAGTGTACTTAAATTCCATGTCATTGAGATTGTGACTCAAATAATAGATCGGATGTTCAATCCCATCTTCTTCTTGGAATAAAACCATGGTGATAGTTCTATTTGCAGCGACGAGATATAGGAAATAATCACTCTGATAACTTGGGGGATACATTAATGATGCTCGGATCAGGGTATCTTTAAGAACACCAAAGGAAGCTCCCACAACCTCATCCCAATGGAATGGAGTCCCCTTTTTCAAGAGTCGAGTAAATCCTTTAGCTATTTCAGCGTAGTTGGGAATGAATCTCCTTAGAAAGTTAACCTTCCCTTGGAGTCTCTATAACTTAAGTAGATTGGAAGGCACATGCAAATCTAAAATGGCCTGGACCTTCAAGGGTCAAATCAAATTCCATCTTTTGACATGAAAAATCCAAGAAAATGAACAGAACCGACACAAAACATACATTTGTGTGGATTGAGGCATATTTTGTAGTGACGACATCGTAAAAATATGGCTCTAAAATGTAGAGGGTGGTCAGCCCATTTCCGGGAATGGGCAGGTAAGTCATCCAGATAAGGTTGAACAATGTGTTTGATTTCATGGAAAGCATAATTCATTTCCCTCTATAAGGTTTTCCTAGCATTCTTTAAACCAAAAGGGAGTTTTTGATAAGCGAATGTGCCCAATGGACAAATAAAAGTTGTTTTATTTTGGTCCTATGGGTGAATATTAACCTAATTGTAACCGGAAAATCCATCCATGAAGGAAAATATTTCACATCTGGCACATTCGTCAATGATTTGGTCAATAAAGGGAGTGGGATAGTTGTCCTTTGGACAAGCATGATTAACATCCTGATAATCAAAGCACACTCTAATTGTCCCATGTTTCTTCATGACATGAACAATATTGGAAACCCAATCGGTTAGTGGAACAGGGTAAATAAATCCAGCAAGTAAAATTTTTTCAACCTCTAATTTAATGGAAAAAACTTTCTTAGGATGAACATGACGGAGGCGCTGTCATACCAGTTTGACATCAGGATACATTTTAATCTTGTACTCAACAATACTGGAATCGATGCCCGACATTTCCTTATATGAACAAGCGAATACATCTCAGAATTCATGGAAAAGAGAGCGGTAAGTGTCAAGTGCAGATATATAACAAGAAACGCCAACATGAATTTTTTCTACAACACCGGATTTGGTCAAAATATTGATAGAAATCATTTCTTAAATATTTGATGGGTTTCACTTAGAATCGACGACATGGATAGGAATGGAATTCGTTAAGAAATCAATGACTGTAGGGTGATATAGTTCAGTTGGACTATCTTCATTGTAATATGGAAGATGGGATTGTTGATGAGAATATTCACATGGTTCTTCTTTCGGCATATTGGATTCCATAATGCTTTCATCAGTTGAGAATATATGTGAAAAGGGATCAGAAGAAGTAATATAATACAAAGAATGATCGACCCAAATAGTTGGCGACAAAGGATCAGGATTGGCCGCATAAGACAAAAATATTGATTGCTATGCGAGCTCGATTGGACTTAGCAGCATTGTTTCACCCAGCCTATATAATTTAGAATCATTGGGAATCTTCCTGAAGTCAGATGAAGTGGAAGATATCATATTGCAGGTTTCTATTTTTGCGATTTTCGCTGATGTCGTAGGCAACGATAATGAAAAGGTGCTCATTAGGGAAGAATCCTTAAAGATTCCTACACCAATGTTCTAAAGAGATGGTGGGGGTACGTGAATGAATGAATTGCTTCCAGTTTCTTGGGAAACAGAGGTGAAGAAGGCGAGTTGATCGATGACTGTAATGCCACCTTTATGAGGGAATATGACCATGCGAAAGTAAGTAGATACAACCAAAACCATAGCATAAAACCACGATCTTCCTAATAAGATATTGTAGTCAAGGGGTCCGTCAACGACCTCAAATTCAATAGTAACATTCCCCCCCCCCCCTAGTTCAACTTACAAGTTACTGAGAATTCCATAAGGCTTATATGTATGATAGTCAAAATATTTCAACGTCGTAGGTGATTGTGATAAATTTGGCGAGCCAAGTGACTTCCAGAAACTCATAGACTTGATACAAGTAGATGCAACTTCATCAATAATAGTTCGATGAATGAGGAAATTTAGGACATTTACTTGGATAAAAAATGCTAATTGTGCTGGAAATTGTGGCACATAGCCCGCATGGTTAAAGGCTACGAGATTAGAGTCTGTCGGATCGATTCCGCCGATTTTCGACAACAAAGCCTGCTTTTGGGAGGGAAAATTCTAAAGAACCTCAAACGTTGACATAGCAAAAGATGACTAAGCTATATCTTAGACTATGGTATAATTTTAAGCTGCACGAGATTGAGGGTTGAAAATCGATTTATGAACATCTCCCTTTGGCGGCTTTATTGTTAACTCAGGAATAATAAGCGGTGGAACTGAATCAAACAAAGTCAAAGTTGAAGTAGTAGGTTGATCTGTAGCCTAACCATTCCACGATGAAAAAGGATTACTGTAATATTTACTTCGAGTACACATCAAAACATCAGTTTTGGGCTTAGTGGCAGATAGCATAAGCACTTGTGAACTATAAGCGAGATCCGTAGTAACCATATGTGTTTTTGGGTTCGGGAAAGGGTTTGTCAACACTTCAGATGCATAAGAAGTATTAATAAGTTTTGAGACTTTTGAGTGGTGAGGACAATCTCATGTAAAATGCTCCTCATTAAATATCAAACAAGGGTAACGAGGCTTCTGAGAAGTAGCAGGTGTATCAGATGATTTTTCCTACAGGGATGAATTTTTTTTCTTCTTATCTTTCCCTTTCTTCTTACTTCTGGGTTGCTTGTCACTTTTTCCCTTGTCAGATGACATGACATGTATTTTGGAAAAAGACACAAGATCACATGAAATAGGATTTTGATTGGAAAAAAAAAGTGTGGAAACATATGATCGACTTAATGATGGAGTGCTAGCAGAACAAACACACTGTCACCGTCATGAATGTCCTTACCATATGGAGAAGGAGGAACAATAAAATTTGTTCGCGATGCATTCAAAATATTTTCATAGAGTGTGCCAGACTGAGTATAAATCAAATCCATATACTAGGTAGGAGAAGTTACTTGCTCTTTAGTGACAACACTACCTTTGGCCACGTCCTCAGTGATAGATGGCAACAAGGAATTTATAAAATACTCAGATAAAGGTTGATTTAGAACAATGGTTTTAACCATTCGATGATGATGATGCCATTCATGTATGTGATCTGATGTGTGAGTATCAGTCGTCTATTTAAAGCTGTTCAAAAGTTTCATTCCAGTTTCATATCTGATGCGTAGCTAGAAATGGGTTAGAAAATTAGTGGCTAAAGCTGTGAAGTTATCGAAAGAAGCTTGTGGTAATTCAATGAAAAAATTTGCAGATGGATCAGTGAGTGTTCGTTGGAAAAGATGGAGTCTCATAGAATCATCATTCAAGGATTTTTATGAACACCATAAATGATGCGTCATAATGTGCGTAGACGGATCTTCTCCAGAGTTTGCATTGAATTTTGGAATATCAGAGGGTAATTTATGAGGAATCATCAACCACCGAGGTAAATAATGAATGGGATCATTAGTGAGCTAGTTTAAATCAGGTAACTCTAATGTTGCAACAAATGGCAACTGTCGGTTTAGATCGGGTTGAGCATAACCAAGGTAAGATGGAATTGCCTAGGCAATAGGCCGTTGTGCACCAACATAAGGATTATGCTGTACCTTGATAGGGGTAAGTTTGTTTACCAAACCCTTGATAGGATTGTTGACCGGTACCTGGATAAGCTTGATACTGTTGGAATGGCTGTTGTGGCTGCCAATATGGGATTTGATAATACTATTGTTTCCTGCCAGGATAATTTGGACTAGGTTGTGAATAGACGGGACTGGTAGAAGCTTGTGAAAAAGGTAAACTAGCCTGTGGTTGTGAAATTCCCAATACAAATGGTTGTTGTAAACAAGCTTGGGAAGATGGAGTCTGTAGACCCAAAACTTAAGGGTTAAGGGTTGAAGGACCCGCTTGAGCAGACTGAGCTACAACCAAGGAAGTAATAACAAACGTTGTAGGTACAGATGCAAGAGGTTGGACTGGTTGATATTGATACACAACCATTTTTGGTTTAATAGGAAAGGTAGGCTACCATTGAAAAACAGGCATTCCACCATAATATTGACCTAAAAAAGAAGGAGTATTTCCATATGGGGTAAACATATAATGTTGTCCACCAACATATGGAGTATAAGGATATTGAACATATTGACCTTCATATGATGGGAGTCCAACAGAAACTGGATAATATGGATGGAAATTGGATGGAACAGGATGATATTGAGCTGATGATGTCAATAAAGGTTCAGGCCATTCAGTACTATTAAGAGAGGAACTAGATAAAATTATAGATGCTGAAATGAGTGAAGTCCATGGACTAGAGGAGGCACCAGAGTAGGTTCCATTTAAAGCTTGGTAACCCAGTGGGACAGATGAACCACCATAAAGATGAGACTTAGGTGTCGCAGAAAACATCAAAGAGGTAGCAACAGTAGATGATGTCACAACTGTAACAGATGGTACAGTCTGGGATGCTGTCTCAACCATGGTTAAATAACCCAGTAAATACTCTAAAGAATCAGTTGGAAAAGATGGATAAAGATGAAGCCCTAACCCAAAATGAGTCAGAGTATCTTCATGAAGTTCTTCCTCAATTAAAACCAAACCAGGTGGAAGTACTTCACCGTCAGGCATGAGATAAATTTTAGGCGGTAAACTCTATGGTAAAGAGGAAATATCAATAGTTACGAATGACTAAGGATGAGTCGGTTGATCGTCTTTCGGAACGGGAAAAAATTATTATTTTTAAAATTCGGGATCAAGATGTTCTGGTAAAAGAACGTCAGGTTCTGGATCGACTTCTGATTGAACAACTTTGGGTTCTAGATTTACCGTTTCACTGGATTGAATTTCAGTGTCCTTAGGTAACAGTGAGGGTTCCGTCTCGATGATAGCAGATAAACCGGGATCAATATAAATGGCTCAAGACTCGGTACTAAAAGGATCAAATGACTTTGGTAAATTAGATAAATATGAAGCACCAAAGGTTCCAAAGGTACTGGATTTGGTAGGACGAGCTTGCCTTCGACAAATAGGTGTAGCTTCTGGCGGTAAAGGTGGTTTATTTACTATCCTATGCGAACGACGGGGAGAGGGTTGATCTTCTTCCATGATTGCTGATTGATTTTAATACAAAAAAGAAAAAGAAAAAAAAGGGTAATTCTAGGCATAAACTTTGAACTGCAATAGACCTGTAATATTCCTAATTAGCTTTTAGCTAGTTGGAATATTGAATTTTGATTTCATTCATAACTTAGATGAATAAGTGGGTAGAGAGACCCTTAAATATCTTTAGTAGAAATAAAAACACTTCTAGTGTGAAGGTGGATCAATGTAGCTAATTGAAATAAATCAACCCTTAGTGTGAATAGGGTCAATGCATGTGGATGGGGTCAAGGTTTACCAAATCAATAGTGCCGCCATAGAGAGAGTGGAGCTAGTGGAGGACAAACAGTTATGGTGGAGGAGTGTTTGCATGGAAGTAACATCTTTAATGAGTGTGGCCAAGGGTGAGGAAGCTCACCAAGAATATAAGGAAGGGGATGGAATCCATAGAAGGCATTATAAATATTGTTTATGTCTTGTTATTTTATGATTTTCTACAGGCTTCAGTTGTTTAGCAGAGTTTGCTGTGTTGTTTAGAATAAGGGTGTTTTCAGGCGGAAATCCCACCCTCATCCTCGGGGGACTTCGAGTGCCCACTCAGGAGAGGTACATTGAGCTTCACTCCACCATATGGCATCAGGAAAAGCTTCAACCATCTACCACAACGCAGTCTCCTTCAGAAACTGCGTTATTTTGCAGGGCTGTAGCAGTGGAGGGTTGAGAGACCCATTTTGTTAGCTAGTTTCCTAGTGGAGGGAGCAACGTTTCATTGGGAGGATATATTAGGAGGAGTTTCAACTATTTTCTTGTTATATCAGCCACCTCCTTGCAGTCATTGAGTTGCAGAGAATTATTTAGCCCTAGGGCTGCATTTTTTTAGTGTGTATTTCTGGAAACCCTTTCTAGGTTGTCTTGGAATTGTGCTTCGGAGCTTAGATCTCTATTCCCGACACTTTTTGAGCATTGTATCAACATATATATATATATATATATATATATATTTTCTTGCTGCATTTATTCCCTCATATACTGTGCAGTCATAGCATTCCAACGTTTTATGTATTAGCAGCATTTCATGTTTTAATGTTCTGGATCATGGGAGGCTTTTTTGCCTAGCTTGAGTGACCTTTTCCTCAAGACATTGTACTTATTTTCTGCTATTAAACATAATGGAATATCTCTATGATTGTATCATGTTTTGATGTATTGATATTCACTGCTATTTTTAGTTTTATGTTCAATATTGCTCTTTTTCATGTTTTGGAATATTACAATGGTATCAGAGCATAATCTTGGCTCAGCCTGTGAGGCACTGCATCTATAGAAATGGAGGAAAGAGAAATTCCAAAACTTCTTCTCCAGACCATGCTGAATATTTCCAAATAAATCAAAGAGATGAGGTTAGAAAGACAAAAGGAATCCCCTAGAGGGTTTCAACATGGAGAGAGTTCCGGCACCTCACATACTTGGTGTGAGCAACCAACATTACATCCTTCTTCACAAAGCTCCACCATGTCCACATTCCTAGCAGTAGGAAATGAGGTCGGAGGGACACAAAGAGAGGAAAATCTTGGTGATTATTTCTTAAAGTATGAATCTCAATATCAGAGGTTCAAGGAGCACCTGAACTTCCAAGAGTTCTATCAGATCGAGGATAATAGAAGACCCAATAATCACAATAGAGGTGGAGGGTACATGCAGAACAATGATTTGTAGCTTACTATGGGTATATTATTTTTTCCCTCTTTTGATGGGTCACCCAAGTGCACAACCAAGGCTTGGGTAGAGAAGCTGGATACTTATTTTTAGTTGAATCGAGTTTCAGAGATGGATGCCATTAAGATAATAGTGCTGCACCTTGAAGGTGAAGCACATGAGTGGTGGTTTCATGGTCTATCTACACTAGGGTTTGCTAGTTTCACTGCTTATGCAGAATTTACCTGGAGGTTGGTGGAAATATTTGACTGCAGGAATTTAGAAGCACATTTTTTTGATCTAGCCAAGCTTAAGCAAACATGAGATCCAAAGACTTATATATATGAATTCCTAAAACTCTGAGTTAGGTTCTCCGATATATCTACAACTAGGAGAGTATATATGTTTATTGATGGGCTAGCAGAACCTTTGCATGGGTTGGTGAAATCCACTAGACCAACCATGCTCCAAGAGGCTATTGAGAGGGCTAGAGATTTTTAGCATGATTTTCCAAAGGAAAAAGCCCCATTCCAGCAGAATTTCTCTCCTCAAGAAAAGGGAAAATATGTGAAGTTTCCTCCCTCAAAGGAGAACCATGAGAGGGGATATCTTGATGATGATTTCCGGGGAGATCTAAGGAGGAGAAAACTTTGCTTCACTTTCCAAGAGCCATATAAACCAGGACACCGGTGTGCTGCCAGGAAGGCACATTATATTGAGGTGTTCTCTGATGATTAGGAGGAGGAAGCAGAAGACTTGGAGGAGGGTACCAGCTCTGTAGCATTATGAGGGGTTGTACCACCATCATGAGGTGTGTAGGGAGCATTTTCTACAACTGAAGGGACTCTTGTAGATTTGTGGGGAGTTCCCAAGTATCTACAATTGAGGGTTAGAGGTACTATTCAGGGGTAGAGAGTGTCGATGTTGATAGAAAGTGGGGCTACCCACAACTTTATTGATACTCAACTAGTGCAGAGGAGAGGCATTCCCATGGATGATTTTGAGGGCTTCTCAGTCTTGGTTCCAGGAGCTAGAACCATGCAATGTGTCAAGTATGTTCCGGCACTAACTATCACTTTGGGGACTTACACATTGACATACCACTTCTTTTTAGTTGATATTCCAGACACCAATGTGATATTGGGTGTTCAGTGGTTGATCACCTTGGGGAACGTCACCAAATATTGGGAGACCTTGGAGATTGAATGGACAAATAATGGGAGTGGCAAGCTCCAGAAGATCAGGGGCATGCACACCTATCCACCCCAGATTATCTTAGCATATAGGATGGAGGCTTATTTTTGTAGATGAGACATAGACTGGGAAATGGAACTACGTATGTTAGAGGTGGGAGGAAAGGGTGCACCAATACATCCCGATGTGTAGTATATTATAGATTGTTATTATACAATATTTGGAGATATACCACCAGGGAGGCCACCTTACCGATGATTTCAGCACACTATTGAGTTGGAGCAGGGGATCCAAGCAGTTATCACGACACCCTATAGGCATCCCAAATCCTACAGGGACGAGATTGAAAAAGCCATTCAAGAGCTCCGGGATTTAGGACACATCCGACCCAACACTTGTCCTTTTTCTTCTTCTGTGGTCTTGGTAAAGAAGAAGGATGACACATTAAGGATGTGCATTGAATATAGAGCTTTGAATAAGAAAACAATGAAGAACAGGTACCTAATACCCAGGATCGATGAGCTGATGGATGAGCTAAGGGGATCCAAGTACTTTTCAAGAATTAATTTGAGGTCGGGGTGCCATCAAATCAGAGTGAGGGATCAAGATATCCCCAAGACCACATTTAGATGGCACTATGGCCATTTTTTTTTCTTGGTGATGCCCTTTGGGTTGACCAATGCTCTGGAAAATTTTTAGTCTTTCATGAACCAAATTTTACGTGGTTAACTGAGGAAGTTTGTGTTGGTATTATTTGATGAAATTATTATTTACAACCTCACATGAGAAGAGAATTTGCAACATATTGAGACATTATTGTGCATTATTGAAGAGAAACAATTCTATGCTAAGCGTTATGAAGGTAAATCCTTTCTGCTGACAAAGATGATCACTCTAGCCCTAGAGTGGGTCTAGTAAAAAAGAGGCAAGCTAGAGTGTAGGTTCCTAATTAATGAATGAAATAGATGAGGTAGATCCACCTACCTGGAGTCCAACACTGTTGTCGTGGCTGTTGCAATGGTAGCCTCTTGATTTCTGTCTTGGTGGGTCACGATCCTTCCGCAGCGATGCTTGAATACCTGCACGAAGATCAACAAACAAGAGCAACAGATGAAACAAAAACCTCATTCATAACTACTAACCAGTCAAGGAGGGTTAAGCATATTGCATCAAATAAAATACATCAATGCAAGATGGGAACCAGAAAATAGTCATGCATATGTATTAATAGAAGAAAGAGTTACAACCAAGCCTTGATGTCATAGCCTCCTTCAACAGGGTTCAGTCGAAGCGCGTCTCGCTGAATTTTAGGGAATTCATACGGGATGAAGACACAAGCCTAAGCTCTCTCAATAAGGGTCTCTTCTGTTCTATCTTTCTCCAGCAAAGTGATTAGAAATCTCTTCAGCATTTTTGCAACAATATGTTCAGTTCAACTAGCACATCAATGGTAGATGGCTATATTTATAGAGGGAGAGGAGGAGGTTAGGATCCCTACTATCGTGGAAGGGAGGCCTTATCCCTTGGGAGGTTTCCCCAAATGGTGGAAACAAGAGGCCAAAGGAGGAAGGCCGTGGTTATTCAGTCGAACCACTCCCTATGACTCACCCACGAAGTTGTTATGATATAAACTTCGCCTCTATTTTTAAAAAAAATTTCCATAAACAGATTGGTGCGGGCAGCTAACTGAGACAAAGCGCCAGTTGGCATGGGGTTTCGTGTTAATCATCCTCATCGGCTCGAGGGTATAACGAGCTACCAGCACCAAGGCAAAAACAAGTGTTTCTGATGGTATGTTCAGGAAATTTTCAACAGAAGGAATGTTGTACTCATGGAAAGGGATGAAATGATGGTCTTTGCAAGGCATGACACTTTATTTTGGTCACAGAAATGAGCCTCCAATGTTCAGGATGGGGATTGCAGGGACAGTGAAAAAATGCTGTGTAACAGGTGCCCCCTAAAGCATGAGGTCTGAGAGAGAGGAAGGGGTGAAATGCTTTACGAGGATGCGTTTGAACCAAACATCACTGTCAAAAGACCTTCAATTACAAATACAACTGATATCTCTGATACATGAGCATGTGGCATGGGTGAAACCATCCATTAGTAAGGATCAAAAAATAGACCCAGGTATGGTCGCAGCCATCCAATCAAAAGAGTCATGCAACAAGTCATGATAAACGATAATATCCCGCAGCCTGGATCTTATCAGAAAAAACCCAGGGTCTTGCACTCCATCTCAATCCAAACAAGTACAAATTCAAGCAAGCGAATATGTGAGTTGAAGTCGAACATGCAAGAAAATCACCTGATTACTAGCCAATGATGAAATCTGTTAACAGGTATGAGAGAAACCACCAATAATGACAATGGATCTGAAGGTAAAATAGGTAAAATCCACAGAATGTGAATGTAGATCTGTCGTCGAACACCCGCAGAATCATTTGATCGAAGGCCAATGATGTGGACCTGTCGTCGAATGCGAAGGACCTGCCATTGAGGTATGCAGGCTCCAAGGTACCGGTAGGGAGTCTCTAGACCAACTTCCTGAATAATGAGATGAAGTCAACAGGAAGTGACCTGTTCGAAGGAGGGCCATAATGTATCCCACATCATCGACACAAGACAGAGGAACATGATGAAAGTGAATTAGGACCAACAGAGAATCAGAGGGAGGTTGAAAACTGCAGAGGCAAACTTCTCTTGAACATATCAGTGACACAACTCTGGATTTGGCAGTATTTGACATCAAGGGATATGAGGTCATGATGATGTGGCAAAGAGCAGATGAGAGGTAAGAATAGATTACCCAAACCAATGAAGGAAAGAATGACAAAATGAGATGTCCCCAACCCAACACGAATGCAGACGAGTGTCATGTTCAAGAGAGACATACTACCAACATAACTAAAGACTGGTTCAATTTTTCCTCACCATTTCTGGCGAGTACCCAAATTATTTATGAAAACAAGCTTGGAGGGGATAGCATATGCTTGCGCTATAATTTTGTCCTTTGGAAAAATCCATCCTAGTACATTTTACGAGACCTAGGAAGGAGGAAGTCAGAGAGTGTCATGGTAACGATGTCCGATGTCATCAGGGTTTAATGAGTTTGAAAAAGGGAGAACTCGACGTCTTTTCATTTTTAGAGAATTTGAAAAGAAGCGGAAAAGAAAACTCCAAAATGTCCCTTTTCATAAATAGTATCTAAGATCCGAAAAGGTAGAAAACAATATTTGAAAGAACCTCTTAGTCGCGATAGGCTAAGGTATTCCTTTTTCGTAAATAATCTATCCCAGCTCGAAAAAGGGGTAAACGTATACTGGGTAGATATCGTTTCGCAACCATTTAACAAGTTCAAAACGACAAGAGTCTCGAAAATATTTTCAGTTTTAGAGAGTCAGAAAAGAGCTGAAAGATGACTCCAGTAGTGAATTTTTCGTGTTTTTACCGATTCTGAAAAAGTATAAAATACAACTCGTTACTTCGCTATATTATTAAAGACCCGTCGCTGCACAAGAAACAAAATTAAAACCCATTTCTCGAAATAAAATAACATAATAATCGAAAAACATGTCTTAAAACCTAATTAGGGTTCTGAAAAGTTATAAAATGCCAAAAATGGTAAAAAACAGTTAATTTTCACTTTTACCTCTTGTGGAGCAATAGTTACCCATTTTATACTGCGATTTTGCGGCGACAATAGCGGGAACCCGACAGACCAATCTTGAATCCGTTAGTTCCAGGTAACAATCGACATCCTTCCCCACATATTAAATCTTCTTTCATTACCTACAACCTTCAGTTTTAATTTATGAGGGGGAAATTGTGAAAAATAGGGCACGATGGTCAGGCGAGTTTCAGGCACAGACTCACGCCAACCACCCAATTTCTTGAACGAAGAGGCACCCATTGGCGTGACTGTCCAAACAATCACGCCAACTGTGAAACATTTTTAAGCTCACACTGCAAGCTTTATGAGTCTAAATTTCATAAATTTTAGCTTTTGATTTGGCTAATAATGTCCATATGAACATGTTTTCAGGTGAAAAATAGCAAAATGGTGATCGAGTGGCAGGAAAGAGAACTCAGTGAAGAAGATGATATTGCCATGGATAATGAGAGATGCATGGAAGCTCTCAGAGACTGTGGGCTGAAAAAATTCTTCATGACATCGTGCCTTAGAGCTCAACCGAAGCTGCTGCAATAATTGATCAGTATCTGGGATGAGGATTAGGAAAAATTCATTCTTTGAGATCAGGAACTCGAGATAGATGTTTCAGATGTCAATTTCATAACAGGGCTATCGTGGATGGGAGAAACACCAATATTGAGTGACACCCGGCCTACCATGGAGAACATGAGCATGGTAATTGATAGGGTATGTCCAGAGACACAGAAAGGATCAAAAAGCGAGAAGGTGGACATTCAGACTATCCTAGATTTAGCACTGAAGGTAGTGCTACACATGATCACACGAGTTGCGGGATCATAAGCACCACACGAAGCAACAAAAACATAGCTACTTCTTGTTGTATACTTCTTGACACCAACCATATACAATTGGGTAGAGGCAGTAACAATCAATATAAAACGACAGCTGACAAAGTGAAATAATACCAAATTGAAGCAGTTTGGTTATGGGTCTATCTTGGTATCATTCTTCCTGGAATGATTACCAATATTTCAACGTCAGGAGGTGATAGTCCCGACACCACCAGCACTGGAACCACGGATGGCCCAATGCGAAACTCTGATGCCAAGATTAGGGGGCGGTCAGCAAATGTCCTAGAGACCGAAATTATTCGTTGTCTCAGCCGACAGTTGATTTTCGGGGAGGACTGGCCCTAATCTAGCACGGATTTCACTGGTGATTCGGACCTCCCACTCCCAGAGGGAGAGGATTGGGATGAAGCACTTGGTAAGACTCATTTTTAATTTTCATGAGTATTATGATTTTTTTTTTGGGTATGTATGTCTTGAAAATTAATCCATGCATTTGCAGATGTAGGTCCAGAGAGACTTGCAGGGATGTCTCCGATAGTGAGGCGAATACCTCATGTTTTTGATGTTTCCCCTCAGGGTGAGGAGGAGAGATCATGCACAATTTGGAGGGAATCTCCTATGGTGTCCCAGACTATGCACGAATCGACGATGTTCCTCGTGCGTATCAGAGACACACTGTAGGGGTGTCAAACCGAGTTCACCACTTGCAGAGGCATCTTGTCTGAGAAATGACATGATATCATGATCATCATGCCGATTAGACACCTAGGCTTTATTTCTGCATATTCTTGAGAGACATGATGTCTCAGGATGTAACAGAAACAGACATTTTTTTGAAACTTATGGTGCACACTGATGCAAACATTCGATATATATATCTATACATCTATTTTCCTATTTGATATGAGTCTCTCATATGATGATGATTTTAAAGATTACGCAAATGTCTATCCAAGACAATGTTAGCCACTGTATTAGTTAATGCATTCATTTGTCTAGGAATATGTTGATATGTGATATAATCAAAATGTCTTTCTAGCAAACAAACACATAAATAAAATCTTAAAATGTGAGGGTTTCTAACTGAATAATGCCCATTAAGTTGAAGAAAAAAAAGCTGTGAGTCAAGATTTACAACCAATGCACTAATGCCGAGGGTAATCGCCTCGGTTAATAGTTTAATGAAAACACTATATTCAACGACATTGTTTGTATTTCATCCTAGACAAATACCTTGCAGGTCTATCAGCTCACCAGGAGGATCATAAATCACCTAGGCTATCGAAGAAAAGTTCCGGGTACTACAGGAAGCACCATCCGTGAAAGCAACATAAGGGGTAATAGACATCTGCACAATAAGCAACGACCCAATAAGCAGGAAAACGCTCGAAAAACACACCAAGCCAAAAATGCACAAAAATGAAAAAAACACCTATGTACACAAAACATGCATGAATGACTCATGCATAGTACTTTTTGAGATACAACCAATTTTTGGGCTGATCTAAAGGATCTCCTTCGTAATTAATGAGCTCATAGGCCCCATTCTTCAAAACACATTTAACAATGTAAGGCCCATGCCACATGGGTTGAAATTTTCATGCCCCCAGCTTATCATGAGCTTGGTCGTACAGGAGGACGAGGTCTCCTTCTACAAAGGAGCGAGGGGAAACTGACTGGTCAAAATGGGATTTGACCTGCTTCTTCTGTGCCTCGATAACCAAAGCAATAAAGCGGCAAGTTTCATCCAAACTTTCTAAGTAGAGAAGACGCTCTTCTTCAGGCGAAGTGTTGGGCAGTAATTTGATAGCCAACTTGAGCGAAGGTATTTCACACTCAATCGGAAGGGTAGCTTCCAGACCATAAACAAGCTGGAATGGAGTGAATCTGGTCACATCCTTGACTGAGGTTCGGTATGCCTAAAGAGCCGAAAATAACATGAGATGACAATTGGATTTGTGTATCCCAATCGTACGTTGAAGCATGGTGACAAGAAATTTGTTCACAGCTTCAACCTGGCCATTGGCTTGAGGATAGTACGGTGTTGAGCTGTCATGACGCAAGCCCAACCTGGAAGTCATCTCTGCCACCATATAATGCCGAAAATGGGAACCATGATTGGTAACGATGGCTTGAGGGACACCAAACCTAGAAATGATGTGATTGAATATGAATTGAGTTGATGTATTACCGTCGATGGCAAGTGTAGGCATTGCTTTGGCCCATTTGGTGAAGTAGTCAACAACTATGATAATGTAAGCACGCCCCCTAGCCGAGTGAAAGTTACATGTCATGAAATCGATGCCCCACTTCACAAATGGACTAACAATGATGACTGGGTGGAGATGTGCAGGCGGCGCATGCATCTTGCATTGGAAGATATCGCAATCATGAAATTTACAGACAACATTAATGCAATCCTTGAAGATAGAGGGCCATAAATACCCAACACGAAGAATCTTCTGTTCAGTGGCATAACCAGACATTTGACTGCCACAGGCATCACTGTGACAATCATTCAAAACTTTCTCAGCCTCCTCGAGAGTCAAACACTGGCGGAGAATGGAATCGACTCCGATGCGGTAGAGTGTATCTCTGACAATACGATAAGGTTGCGATTGATGGTGGATGCGTCGGTGAGCATCCTTCGTCAAATCAAATATTAAAGTGGAAGTCTGAAGATATATGATGATATCACCATACCAAGGGTCGAGCGTGCTAATCAGAAAAAGCGTATCGTTTGGAATGCATTCTTCAGAACCAGGCAGAGCAGAGTTAGAGGGAAGGGAGCAGATAAAATTGGCAAAGACTAATGACTTCTTCGACTTGGCAATAGTAAATTCCAAATCGAACTCTTGGAGGATAACAATCCACTTTGAGTATTTCCCCCCCAACAATTGTCGAGACAATATGTAGGTCATGGGGTTGCATTCAGAAATCACAGTCACAGTACGCAACATAATATAATGACGAAAACATTGATCCCCTTGAACCACAGCTAACGCTAACTTCTTGACATAGGCATAGCGTGTTTCGGTATCAAGAAGGTTACAAAAGAGATAGTAAATAACATGCTCATCACCGTCATCATCGTCTTGAACCAGAACCATGGAAATCGTGTTGAAAGTGACAGCTAAATAGAGGGAAAAATTGTGATGATAGTTCAGAGAACACAACAAAGGAGTGTTGACAAGCAATGTCTTCAAAGCATCAAAAGAATTCTGGGTGATCTCATCCCAAATGAAAGGGACAACCTGCTTTAGTAATCACGTGAATCCTTTAGCCACTTTGGCATATTTAGGTATAAAACGACGTAAAAAATTAGCCTTCCCCTGCAGATTTTGTAGATGATGTAATGAAGATGGAGAGGGGAGATTAATAATAGCCTCGAATTTGAGTGGATCAAGGCGAATCCCGTCTTTGGATTACTGGAATCGACGCAGAAGACACAATTGTGCGTATTTAGCCGAATATTGTAGCGTTGACAATGAAGAAATATCTAATGAAGATGGTCAGGATGGTCCTTATGCTTAGTTGAATGAGCTGGAAGGTCATCCAGATAAGGATGAACGATATGCTTAATATCATGAAAAGCGTATGACATCGCTTGCTGAAACATGGCCCCAAAATTCTTCAAGCCGAAAGGAAGCTTCTTATACGCGAAAGTACCCCAAGGACAGATGAAAGTGGTCTTATGCTAATCACTCGGGAGAATGTTAATCTAGTTATAGCCAAAAAAGCCATCCATGAGTGAAAAGATCTCACTCCCAGCATAGTCATCAATGATTTGATCAATAAAGAGAGTAGGATAATTATCCTTGGGACAGGCCCGATTGATGTCACGATAATCAACACAGACTCGAATGGTAGCCTATTTCTTATCTACAGGGATAATGTTGGACACCCACTCTGTCAAGGGAATTGGGTAGATGAAACCAGCGTTGAGAATTTTTTCAACTTCACTTTTAATGGCGGAAACTTTCCGAGGGTTCACAGGATGAAGGCGCTGACGAACAGGTTTCGAACCAGGGTAGGTAGGAATCTCATGCACCACTATATTGGGATCAATTCCAAGCATTTCTTCATAGGACCATGAAAAGACATCACGAAACTTGCAGAAAAGGCTAGTATAAACTTGAACTTCATCTGAAGAACAGGTGACCCCGAGATGAATGTTCTCGACAATTCCCAGTTTGATGGAAATGTGAATAGGAATCGTTTTCATAATGTTACTCAAGTTACCCTCTGTAAAAAATTCATGTGTCAGAATAGGAATTCGAAGCGGAGGAGAAGGAACCTGAGATGCAAACCTCTCAAGACACATAGACATGGCCCCGAGGCCAGGCATGAATGAGGAACAATGATGACCATCACCCCACAGAAGATCCTCAAGAGACATAACTTCTATAATAGCTTCATCGGAGGGAAATATCTCTTTCAAGGGATCGAATGAATCTGAATCATCGAGCCATGGGGATTGAGAATAAGCGTCGAGAGACACGCTCAAAGGAGCATAATAAGAAGGTGGAGGATCCAAAGCCACAAGAAGTTCACAATAATCAATCTCAATTGGACTTAATGGCATCAAATCACCAAAAGAAATGATCTGTTCAGGCGAAGGGATGATCCATGGGTCATCAGATCGAGAGCTCATGTTGATCTGAACAGTGTTGGGTGGAGGAAGGGGAAAAATACCCATGAGGGTTGGATCTTTGAAAAGACTTGGCCCAACGCTCTCATAGGGAGTAGGAATCTGATCCAAATACGAAACGTTGTTCTCGGAAGAAGAGGTGAAGAATGACAATTGATCAACAGTAACAATCTTTCCTTCGTGTGGGAATTTCAGGACATGAAAGAGAGTGGATAGAATGCACATCATGGCGTGATTCCAACTGTGACTGAGGAGAATATTTTAATTGAGCTTGGCATCAACTACTTCTACCTTGACATTGATTGTCTTCCCTTTCAAGGTAATCAGTAAACTAGCGAGAAAACCCAAAGGTTTTGATTCCCTTCCATCAAATGGCTGGAGAACCAATGGCTTTCTAGAAAGAAGATGACATGATGCACGTAGATGTGCCTTCATCCACAACTGCTCGATGGATATTGAGACCATTAATGAAAACTTGTATAATGAGTGAAATTTGGTGTGGGAGTTGTTTGGTCAATTTAGTGTGTCCTAAATTGCTAACATAAATTATCAACCAGGGATTCGTAAGCTGACGATGTGTGGCGCACTATATGTGCAAGATAACCTATCTCTTACTTTTTGTCGTTTTTGGATTTTTATGAAATTCTAAAAGACAAGTATGATTATGGATATTCAAGGCAATGATGTCCTTTATAATGATTTACCAACTTGAAACTGAAAAAGGAATTTGAAACATACAATGACAAAACTTGAAAGGAAATGAAAATGTGCTACTGAAATGAAAAAGGTGCTATTAATCTAATAAATCAAAACAGTGAACTAGTGAGCATGAAACCAAACTATTCTTGCTACTGTCTAAACACAAAAGAAACTATGCTGAAAGAAATCCAAAAGTTGCAATAAAGTAAATCTAAATCAAATTACATCAACTTGTCTTATGATCCCTCATCATTAGTCCAGCTATGATTTTTGGAAGTAACCATAAACAACTTGAGTAACTGATATCTAACTTGCAGAAAGTAAACTAATATCAAACCACACATTCATAATTCAATCCCTCACCATCAATCCAGCTGTGGCTTTCGGAGGTAACTGAAGATGTCATGCACAATTTAATATTTCTAACTTGCAGAAATGAAACTAATATCAAACTACACATCCATAATTCAATCCCTCACCATCAGTCCAGCTGTGGCTTTCGGAGGCAACTGAAGATGTTATGAGCAATTTAATATATCTAACTTGCAGAAAGAAAACTAATATCAAACTACACATTTCATAATACAATCCCTCACCATCAGTCCAGCTGTGGCTTTCGGAGGCAACTGAAGATGTTATGAGCAGTTTAATATATCTAAATTTGCAGAAAGGAAATTAATATCAAACTACACATTTCATAATACAATCCCTCACCATCAGTCCATCTGTGGCTTTCGGAGGTAACTGAAAATGACATGAGAAATTTAATATATCTAAATCTAACTACTGAAGCAAATGTGCAAGACTGAAATAAACAAAGCAATACCGAAATTAAACAAAAACTAAGAAAAAAATAAATTAACAGCAGAACAATATTGATTCCATGTCATTAGTCAAAAGATATGCAAATGCCCGGGCTGCCATGAAAAATAATGCTAAAAGCTATGATTTCAAAAAGCAATCTAAGTAAGGAAATATGACAAAACAGAATTGAAAGCAACTTATCTAGAAAACATGTAAAAGCCTCCTTGAATAGCAGGGGCCCTCTGCTACCAATTTGGTGAAGTCCTTCAGCTCCTTAAAGATAAGATCACAATAGCATCAAAGAACTAAGCTTCTTTATTCAAAAACTCATAAATCTACATCCCATTCCATCTTGAACTTTGTTACAAATCTACTTCATCATTACTTCCTCATTACTTTCTCATTACCTACTCATTACCATAATAGGAGAAAGCTTCTCCTATTTATACAAAATATGAGGAGACATCTCATTAATGGGAGTCCATGAATCTCTCCCTCCATCTCTAGAGTTACAATCAAAATAGGAAATGATAAGACACATGTCTTTCTAGAGTTTTAACACAACTTGAGGAATGAGACACATATCCTCTTAGAGTTTCAATACAACAAGGGAGTGAGACACATATCCTCTTGATCCCATAATCTTCTCCAACCAAATTCGAATTTGGCCTTAGAGTGCCACATAAGGGTCTTCTAGAAGTCTCCTTTTGACCTACACATGTCACAAAACTCATAACACATATATAGATATATGAAACTATGTTAATTTTCTAGTTTCTAATCATAAATTCACTTAAAATATATAAAATAAATAACTTTGGAAAACAAGGATCCTAACCCATATATTTATGAAAATGGTTACTTGATGTAGGGTTTTAGGTCAAATGGCTATGAAATAAGAGCTAAATGGTTATGACATAATGGAAATATGTATGAATATGGAGAACACTTTTGAGACTCAACAGGAGTCGTGGAACGAAATTCTATAAATTGAAAGCGAGAAGGCTAGTATCAACAAGATCAATCCCACCAATCGCAGAAAACAAAGCCTTCTGTTGAGACAAACAAATCTGAGGTACTTCTAGTGCAGACATTGAATATGGCGCTTGAGCCAAATCCTCAACAATAATGTAATGTTGAGAAGCACGAGCATTTGGATTGTAAGAAGACTTGCGGAGTACACCTTTGGAAGGTGGCCGTACAACGGGCTCAGTACTGGGCCTTTAAATCTAAAGAGGGCCAGAAGCAGGCGGAGGAGGAGGACCATCAGCGATATCTTTCCCCGCTGCCTGATGCGATTTGGTATAATATTTCGATCGAGTAGCAATATAAACGAACGCAGAACCGTTCATCATGAACATCTGAGAGCCAAATGGGGCAGAGGACTGAGGTTTCTCTACCATCTAGGTCTACTGAGATGGAAAAGGTTCTTTAAGGATAGTCGTAGTTCCCTAGGTGCCTTTGAGAAATATACTTACTTTGGCCCATCGAGGACAGTCCTTGGTGTAGTGCTCTTCATCATAGATCAAACAAGGGTACTTCGGCTTGTGCTATGAACCATCATCAGCACGAGGTTTTGAAGAATCTGATTTCAGGGTATCGGCTTTGGCCTTACCTTTACCCTTCTCTTTCTCCTTGGAAGTTTTATCTACCAGATTGGCCTAAATGACATTGACTTCTGAGTTTTTACAAGTATTCAAAGTGGACTGAGAAGCAACATCATTGGAAGGATTAGAATTTTGCTTCCCAGGATTTGAAGGAGAAGACTTCTGAGAAATCTGAGACATGGAACCAATAATACTGTTGACGGATGGGATCGCTGGTGCTTTAGAAGTTCTAGGTCGAGGGGCATCGGGCAAGATATCATACAGTGTGCCAGACTGAGAGTACACAATATCTGTAGGTTTAAACCTTGAACAGAAATTATCTACACACGAATCTTATAACATAAAATAAACAATAGCGAGAGCATAAAACATAAAATAGATAAACACAAAGATTTTCCCTTGGATCCCAAATCGGGACGACCAACTTGATATTTCATTATATTCATTTTAGTGTTACAACACATATATATACATTCCGAAGCATACATAAACCTTAATCCATTAACCCTAGATTAGAACATAACCATAGTTCCCTTGACCGTATCTACAAAAATACCAAGGGCCGAAAACCATCGTACCCCAAAATGATGTGCAAAACCATGCACAAAACCATGGGCACGAACCGCCCATCGAAAATTAAGGACCAAAAAATTTTCATGGAAAGAATATAACGCATACCCAACAAGATCAAGGTACTGGGCATGAGCAATGGCTTGTTCCTCGGTTACACATACTCCCATAGCTATGTCTTTTGCGATCTGATTGACAAAGGAGGTAGTGAACCAATCAGTTGGAAGCTGATCAGAAATATCAAACTTGATCAAGCGACGATGATGCCTCCATTCATAAATATGATCTGAGATATGAGTAGCTCAGTCCTATTTCAAGGATGTAAGGAGGTGTTTCCCAGTCTCATAATGAACCAGTAACTGAAAATGCATAAGAAATGCCATGGCGAGAGAGTTTAAGTCTTGAAAAATGCCATGAGAAAGCTTAATGTACCACTTTGCAGTGGCACCAGTAAGAGTCCGTTGGAAAATACGGAGTCATATAGAATCGTCAACCCAAGAGTTAGAGGAACACCACAAGTGTTAAGTCATAACATGCGCTTGGGGGTCTTCTCCGGACTTGTCCTCAAACTTAGGACAATCACCAGGAATATTTGTCAGAACTGGAGAACAATATGGTCTATGAAGAATTGGATCGTTTGTTAACTTTGACACATCAGGTAGTTCCAACGTAGCGAGAAATGGTAATTAAGGATTAAAAGGCATTGGAGGTCACTGATAAGGACCTGTGTTAACATTCCACCCAGTCTGCGAGAAATTTTTCCCCCATATGTTTTGTCCTGGAGGATTCTGACCATAGGAGTTATAATCATGATAATTCTGCTAATACTAGGGTTGAGGACCAGTATATTGATTTTGGGCATACCATTGAGGTCCTTGCTGAGAAACTTATGGGTTTTGTTGCGGAATGTAAGCATGGCCTTGAGGTTGATTATACACTAATTGGGATTGATTTTGAGGGTAATAAGTGAAACCTTGGGGTGCACAATATACCAACTGATATTGACCTTGGGGGTAATAAGCACCTTGGGGTTGAGTAGGTTGAGCGGGCTGCTGAACAAGTGGACCTTGCTGAGTTGGATAAACAGGTTGAATCGACTACTGGGCAGGTTGAACAGGTTGAACCGACTATTGAGCTGGTTAGGCAGCTTGAATCGGTTGGTGATGTGGTGTAGGTTGTCCCTATGGAGCAGGTTGACCTGGATACTAAGGGCCATCGGGTTTCCCTTGTGGAAGATGTTGGACCGATGATGGAGATGGACCAGGTTGTCCCTGATGACTAGGTTGACCCGGTGCAAGACCGTAGGGTTGTCCTTGTTGCAAAATTTTTTGGCCATATGGAACGTACGACTGCTGCTGTTGTACAAGAGGTTGTCCCTGTGGTGAATAAATTCCCCCCCTAGCAAGATAAGATGTTCCTGGTTGAGGTTGAATTAAAGGACCGTAGGGTTGTCCTTGTGGGACTGAAGATTGACCTTGCAGACCGTAAGGTTGTCCATGAGGACCAAAGGGTTGTCCCTACTGGGCTGAAGGTTGTCCCTATAAGGGTTGTCCTTATAAGCCTGGGGGTTATCCCTGTGACAAGGTCCTTGATGAGTAACAGTTTGATAAGGATTTTCCGGAGGCAAATAGACAACCTGATTGGGATCAAAAGGAAGAAAATAGATGGGGTTACAGACAACATCATAGTGATGGGGAGGATTGACAGGAGCTTGGGGCTGTTGAGAACCCTAAGAGTTCTGTTGCTGAATAACCAACAAATACTCTTCAAAAGTAAGACCGCTAGGAATCATAGGGACAGTCGAAGTCATACTAGAAGCAGACGGGGCCTCAAGAGAATGAGCATCCAGAGAATGAGCATATATTTGATGAATGTCCAAAATTTGCTCATCAAAAGTATAGGTGGAAACCATAGGGGTATTCGTAGCCACACCAACAGGTGCAATATCTGGAGCGCGAGCTTGTGATCTTCTCGGTACTTGATTGATAGGCCACGTGGGATTAAGAAAGATAGACCTGCGAGTGTGAAAATATCCTGACAACCGATTCGTAACAACCAGCGTAGACGAAGCCACATAGATGGTAGGTTGGACTAGGACAGACGTAACATTGACCGACAAACTCAGTGTCAAAGGTGACAGTCCCAATGAAGGGAGGAACAAACTCCTTGGGGGATTTGATGTACTGGATTGTGCTATGGATGCAACACCAAACATAATCTGACTCAAAGTTCGATAACTGGGTGGAAGTGACACCAATTGCAGAGAATATTGAACAGAAACATGTGGGAGATCTTATGGGAAAAGTTGATATTCTCTTGTAGAAACATGCATTTCTTCATTGCCAATAGGACTCGAAGAATCCATATCTAACGAAGCCATAAGATCGTCAAATAGACGAAGAGGACTAGGAGGTATAACAACAACTATAAATGGTGATCCTGAAGTAAGAGGAGGAAATTCTTCCTCGTCCCCAAAACCAGACCAAGCACCCAGAGGAGGCCAATTGAACTCAACTGACTCTTCAGGGGGAGATTGGGTAGCGAGAGGTAAGACAGTCAGGAGAATAGGCTGCGAAAACTAGTGGACTGAGGGGTTTCGTAAGAAACGTCAGGAAAGGAACTACCACTAGGAGGTAGTGAAGAAGATGAAGAAACTGGTGGTTCTGCCACTGTGACCTCATTTCAAAATGGAAAGGAAAAAGATATAGCCAAACAAAGGCTTCAAGATCAAAGCCTAAGGAAAAAAAAAACAAGCCAAGTAACAAACTTTTAATGGGCATGTGATCGTGGGTAATTAATTTTACTACATTGAAACCAGACTTTGCTGTTTCATGTTTTAAGAGTTGAGAAACAGACAAAATATGACGTTAGTCACTTTCAATTTTAAACGAGCGTGAAAGGACAAGTGATCGATGATCTCTTCTATTTTTAAAGAGTCACGAAAAGATTAAAATGACTACTTAGGTAATGTGAGAAAGAGGGTGTACCAAGTTTCTGTGAACTGCCATATACACCTTGGTGATCAAATGAAAGAGAAATGAATAAGGAATTAACGTACATGCAGGTAGTCTCCCCGAATGTTGTGTTTTGTGTATCACAGTTACAGGGTAGAAGATTCGGCTTCCTATGGATAAAGGATTTGAGCCTAATGGGGTCTCCTTTTATATACTCGATGGTACAGGGAGCACAAGTTCGTACTAGCGCCGTCTAAAGCCAGAAGGCAAAGGATAGCTACTAGGTTTTAAGATGCCAAAACACGTCTCTAGCCTAGACCACAAAAATATTCGCGTTAGATTCCAATGTTTCCTTAGGTTAATTGAATTTATTTTATAGTTGATCTTGAATTAGTGTTTCAATTTCAAGGCCTTACCAAATTTTGATCTCAAATTTCCTAAATGCAAACTATATGCAAATGAATACCATTTTCCATTCAATGAACGCTAATTAAGAGAAGGATAGAGATCTTTCAAACAATAGCAATCAATGAAATCACACGAAGAAATCCACTAATTCATCTAATACAATCAAGCAAAAAATGAAAAACTCTTTCCTAGTTATCAGGCACTAGTTATGCAAAAGAAAATTTCCTTTTTCATGCAAATGAAAGAACACAATTTTTTGATTTTTCCAATGAAATGAAGCACACAATGCACTAATTACACGAAAAACAAAACAAACAATAGTTTTAGGATTGCGAATGTAAATAGCTAAACCAAATGATTCGATGAAAGCAACACAAACACAAAAATGAACTCAAACCAATGGTGCACTCCTTCAAACAAAGAGAGAGATTTCGAAATGATCCAAATGAGCAATGTAATATATGCTCGGAACGGTGAGAAGAAGAATCAAACGAAACTCGAAATGTTCACTCAACCAAAAAAACATTCAGGGGATCAAGAAAGAATTCAAAGCAATTGATCAAATGATGAGACTGACAAGAATCAAAAGACTTGACCTCTAATCATAAGGCTCAGTGAGCTAAGACACTCAAAAAACCTAAGGCCATAAACTGCACTGATAAGAAAATGGACGAACAACTGAGAAGAGAAAGCTTATGATAGTCAAAAAAATCCCAAGAAAACAGTTGCAAATTAGAAAACCAACCCAAAACCAAGCATAACTGACCAAAAACTCAAAATATAGGTTAAACCAAATCCTACAGGCTTCGACGGGACTGTAAGGCAGTAATCCGTGCCAATAAACATGCGCCAATCAACGCGACTGTTCCATCAAAAAGCGTGACAAGCTAGATATCTATGGGAGAATGGGAAAAAAAATGAAAAGAGGTCAATCTTAATAATCTAGAGCTAAACAAGAGGACTCTAAACAATCAAATAAGCTAGAAAATACAGACAATCAAGCAAACAATAGAAATCGAATTGACAAGGGAAAAACTAAAAACTCACATTGATCCCTAGTGGAGTCACCAAGTTGTTATGAAGGTAAATCCTCTCTGTAGACGGAGACGATCCCTCTAGCCCTAGAATGGGTCTAGTAAAAAAGAGACAAGCTAGAGTGTAGGTTCTTAATTAATGAATGAAATAGACAAGGTAGATCCACCTACCTAGAGTCCAACACTATTGTCGTGCCTGTTGGAGTGGTAGCCTCTTGATTCCTATCTTGGTGGGCCATGATCCTTCCGCAGCGATGCTTGGATACTTGCATGAAGATCAAAAAACAAGAGAAACATACGAAACAACAACCTCATTCATAACTACTAACCAGTCAAGGAGGGTTAAGCATATTGCATCAAATAAAATACATTAATGCAAGATGGGAACCAGACAATAGTCATGCATATGTATTAATAGAAGAAAGTGTTACAACCAAGCCTTGATGTCGCAGCCTCTTTCAATGGGGTTTAGTCGAAGCATGTCTCACTGAATGTTAGGGAATTCAGGCAGGATGAAGACACAAGCCTAATCTCTCTAAATAATGGTCTCTTTCGTTCTATCTTTCTACAACAAAGTGAATAGAAATCTCTTCAGCGTTTCTGCAACAATATGTTCAGTTCATCTAGCACATCAATGATAGATGGCTATATTTATAGAGGGAGAGGAGGAGGTTAGGATCCCTACTATGGTGGAAGGGAGGCCTTATCCCTTGGGAGGTTTCCCCAAAAGGTGGAAACACGAGGCCAAAGGAGGAAGGCCATGGTTATTCAGTCAAACCACTCTATATGACTCGCCCACGAAGTTGTTATGATAGAAAATTTTCCTCTATTTTAAAAAAAATTTTGATAAACAGATTGGCACGGGAAGCTAACTAAAACAAAGTTCCAGCTGGCGCGGGGTTCAGTGTTAATCTTCCTCATTGGCGTGAGGGTATAACAGGCTACCAGCGCCAAGGCAAGAACAGGTGTTTCTGATGGTCTGTTTAGGAATTGTTAACAGAAGGAGTGTTGTACTCATGGAAAGGGATGCAATGATGGTATTTGCAATGCATGACACTTTATTTTGGTCATAGAAATGAGCCTCCAATGTTCGGGATGGGGATTGCAGGGACAGTGACAAAATGCTGTGTAACACTAATCTTTCCAAGTGTGAGTTTGGACTCACAGAGATGCTCTATTTGGGCCATATCATTGGAGTAGATGGAATGAGAGTTCATGAGGAGAAGATCTGTTCTATTAGAGATTGGCTTGAGCCAAATAATGTCACAAAACTTTGGGGGTTTGTATGCATCTGTACCTACTATCAGAAGTTTGTCAAAGGGTTCTCTCAACTAGCATCGCCACCTACAGATTTGACCAAGAAAGGAGCCTTTGGCTGGACAGCCATAGTGCAGAGGACCTTTGATAGGCTCAAGGAGGTGATGAGAAATTGCCTGGTGTTGGTTTTACCAAATTTTACCCAACCCTTTGTGTTAGAATGTGATGCTTCAGGGAAGGGCATTGGAGTAGTCTTAATGCAAGGGGGTTACCCCATAACTTTTGAGAGTCGGAATTTGCTGCCTCATGAGAGGTTGTACTCTATATATGATAAGGAAATGTTGGCTACCATGCATGCATTAGCCAAATTCTGGAAATATTTGCTGGGCAATAGATTTCGAGTGAAGACTGATCAAAATAGTCTTCGGTTCTTCCTTGAGCAGAAGCAACTACAGGAGAGGCATTAGAAATGGGTGAGAAAGATCCAAGCATATTACTTTGACATTGAATATGTCAAAGGGAAGAGCAATGTAGTAGCAGATGCCTTGTCACTGAGACCAATGACACAGTCATTGATGAGTGTGGATATAGATTGGAAGGCCCAAATGTTCGTGGAATATTCCAAAGACCACTTTTCATGTGAGATCCTGGACGGACAAGTGACTAGAGATTCTAGACTTAAGGAGAAGATTTTGCAGGCAACACATGATTCAACATTTTCCGATCATCATGGATTCACCAAGACATATCGGGCCATTCGAGAGAGATTCTCATGGAAGGGTCTCAAGGAGGATGTGCTCCAACACATCAAGGAGTGTGTATTTTTCCAGCAAAACAAAGGAGAGAACAACCATGCTGCAGAATTTTTGTAGCCACTCCCTATTCCGGAACGAAAATGGGAGAGTATTTCCATGGATTTCATCACCGGTCTACCTACAGTATAGGGTAAGGATTGTATCTTTGTAGTTGTTGATATACTAACAAAGTATTCACATTTCCTTGCTATTTCTGCACAATATACTACTTCACAGGTGGCTGAGCTCTTCTTTAGATATGTCTTTAGACTCCATGGTCTTCCAAAGATGATAGTTAGTGATCGGGATAGCCACTTCATGGGTGGCTTTTTGCAGGAGCTTTTTCGGTTAGTGAGTATCGAGTTAACACCAAGTACCAGTTATCACCCTCAGACCGATGGACAGACATATATAGTAAACAAGTGGCTGGAAGGCTAATTGCGAAACTATGTTTCAGGGCAACAAAGAGCATGGTTGTGCTGGTTCCATTTGGGGGAGTATTGGTACAACACAACTTTTCACATGTCCATCGGCATGTCTCCATTCCAGGATCTTCATGGATATGATGCTTTATCATTTTTTGATGTGATGTTTGGATTAAGCAAGGCTCCTAGAGCCAAGGAGTGGATCCAAGAGAGTCAAGATATACTCCGTGCTCTCAAGGACAACATTGCTACAACCCAGAACCAACATAAGTTGTATGCAGAACATGGTCGGATAGAGAGGCAGTTTGAGGTTGATGGTTTAGTCTATCTTTGTCTTCAGCTTTACAGACAGTCTACACTGAAGGAGAAGGGGGATGAAAAGCTTAAGCCTCGGTTCTATGGGCCATATAGGGTGATCCTTCGTGTTGGAGAGGTAGCATATGAGTTGGAGCTCCCCATTGGGAGTAAGATCCATAACATTTTTCATGTCTCATGCCTCAAGAAGGCGATTGGACAACATGTGGTTGCCACCATGGATCTCCAACCTATTGATGATGAGGGCCATCTTGTTTTACAACTGGAAACTATCTTGGACAGTCGAGAGAGGCAACTTAGGAGCATGGTGATTAGAGAATATATGATTCGATGGAGGAATCTACCAGATGAAGATGCCACTTGGGAAGGAGAGAAGATTTTTCAGCATCTGTCTTTTCAATTACTTGAGGACAAGCAATATTTGGGAGGGGAGGACTGTAATATTCCTAATTAACTTTTAGCTAGTTGGAATATTAAATTTTTCTTTCATTCATAACTTAGATGAATAAGTGAGTACAGAGACCCTTAAATCTCTTGAGTATGAATAAAACCATTTCCAGTGTGAAGGTGGATCAATGTAGCTAGCTGAAACAAAACAACCCTTAGTGTGAATGGGGTAAACGCATGTGGATGGGGTCAAGGTTGACCAAATCAAAAGTGCTGCTATAAAGAGATTGGAGCTAGTGGAGGACAACAAAATTATGGTGGAGGAGTATTTGCATGGAAGTAACATCTTTAATGGGTGGGGCCAAGGGTAAGGAAGCTCACCAAGCATATAAGGAAGGGGATGGAAGCCATAGAAGGCATTTTGGATATTGTATATGTCTTGGTATTTTGTGACTTTCTGCATGCTTCAGTTGTTTAACAAAGTCTTTTGTGCTGTTTAGGACATGGGTGTTTTCGGGCGGAAATCCCACCCTCATCTTCGAGGGACTTTGAGTGCCCAATCAAGAGATGTACATTGAGCTTCATTCCACCATATGATATCAGGTCAAGCTTCAACCATCTACCAGAGAATAGTCTCCTTTAGAAACTGCGTTATTTTGGAGGGTATTAGCAGTGGATGGTTGAGAGACCCATTTTGTGAGCTAGTTTCCTAGTGGAGGGAGAAAAATTTCATTGGGAGGGTCTATCGGGAGGAGTTTCAGTTGTTTTCTTGTTATATCAGCCACCTCCTTGCATTCATGGACTTGCAAAGCATTATTCAGCCCTAGGTCTACATTTTTCATAGTGTGTATATCCGGAAACCCTTTCTAGGTTGTCTTGGAATTGTGCTTGGGAGCTTAGATCTCTACTCCCGACACTTTGTAAGCATTGTATCAACAGATCTATATATTTATATTTTCCAGCTGCATTTATTCCCTCATAGACTGCACAGTCATAACATTCCAACATTTTATGTATTAGCAACATTTCATATTTTGATGTACTGGATCATGGGAGGCTCGTTTGCCTAGCTTGAGTGACCATATCCTCAATACATTGTACTTATTTATGCTATTAAACATAATGGAATATCTCTACGATTGTCTCATGGTTTTATGCATGGATATTCACTTCTATTTTTAGTTTTATGTTCAATATTGCTGCTTTTCCTATTTTTGAATATTACAATACCGCCCCAGTAAACCAAGGAATTACATACGTGCATGCAATCTCCCTAAATGTTGTGTTTGGTGTATCACAGTGTACAAGGCGGCCGAATCGGTTACCTATGGATTTTAAGCAACCTAATTATTTCCTCCCAAATATACTCGATGGTACATGGAGGCCCAATCCGTATTAGCACTGTCTAATGTGAAACCACACAGTGAGAGAATCCCCTTATACTTTTCGTATTAGAACACCACCTGATATACTCAAGGTACGTGGACGAGCTTCGATATACTTACGTACATGGAATGGGTTATCACACTCGGAATGTATCACAGAAAATTAATGACAACTTCTATGTTTCACGATGTCGGAACACGTCTCTAGCCTAGACCTCTAAATGTTATCGTTAAGTGAAAATTCTCCCTTAGTTTAATTGGGATAAATTTTAAGTTGATCTTGCTTATAAGTTTTCCTTTTAGGTTCGCCACGTGATGTATTTGACATTCCTAGAAGGCAACAAAGATGATAAGCATTCTTTTTGATTCAATTTCAACAATGAAAACCTTAGCTACAAGGATAGAGAAATCAGATTGTAAGTAATCAACAATGAGCATATCTAAATGTAAATTCCCTAACTATTCCTATGCACCATTCAAAAACCCTATATCCAAATGCATGTTTTTCTTTTCGGTTTCTTTTAAGTGTTAATGAACGAAAAAGAAACTAAGATGCACAAAAAATCAATCAATACTTTCCAGAGAAACAAAGACTAGAACGAAAATTCATCTTTCCGAAAATAAAAAACTGATCAAATATAAACTTTAAACTTTGGAGCTATTTCGATAATGATAAAGAAAACAAAAAATAAACATTGGAAAAATAGACATCCAAAGTGAGCAAAGATAATAGAAGCAATATGGTCCCTAGAGGCAATCAGACACTTGAAAACTTAGTAAAAAAGACACTGAAATGGATGGAAAAAGAAAAAAATATGATGAATTTTGGTTGTTCACAGGAACAATGCACCCCTAAGTGGGAGACAGTGCGTTGCAAAGCACTGTCTCTAAGCGAACAGTGCTATGTAGAGCACTGTGTCAAGACCAACAATGCGTTGGTGCTGGAGGAATCTCAAAAATGGGCAAGCAAACACACTTATTTTACCAAAACACATTCAAATGACTATAATGAAGCAAGTAAAGTATAATAGAGGCTGAAAAACAAAGATAAAACCACCAGGGATGATCAATAATTCCCAGTATGGTCACCAATTTGTTTTATGGAAATCAAACCTGTTAGGGTCCTATAAATATAGGATTCATGATTTTGAATTGACTCTATTAAAATCTTGAAATATTGTACATACCTTTTCTTTTTGCAAATGTATTCCCAAATTAAAAAATGAAAAGAGGGTATGTCCTAAAAGAACAATCAAAGGACAAAAATAAACAAAGATCAAAAGAATATTAAATATGAAACCCATCAAAAATAGATCATGAAAGTGTTGCAAGTTTAAATGCCACTACTTTAGTTTACTTTTGCAAATAAGATTGTGTACAGCTTGTCCTAAATGCCACAATCCATGAGAGTCAAAAAACTTAAACTTGACCTCTCATGCTTTAAATTTCATGTTTTAGATAGAGAATAAAGATATGTAAAACAATATAAACTTGACAAATCAGGAGTTAAGATAGAGAATAAACGAGGAGCTCAATAGTTCAATATGAGATGAAATAAGGTTAGACTTAAATATGTTTTATGCTTTGAAAGAAAAATGAATTTAGGGTTGCAAGCTTAAATGAACCCATGAAAATGAAGTAAAAAATTTTAGAAATAAAGATGGGTAGGTAGAAAGCAGTTGTGCAAAGCATGTAATAAAGCATCATCGGGCAAAAATCACTAATTTCCCCTCCCCTACAATTATTTAGTATTCTAAACTATCAGTTAAAAAGGCTCAGAGCATTTCTCTGACTTCTGTTGGGACTGGACCCAAGGCTCGATGACTGATTGGTTAAAAATGTTGAACTCCTACACAAAACCCATATTCATCAGTATTTATCCTTCATTTATCAACATAATCCCTTTTTCCTAAATTAAAAACCCATTTTTACTTAGTAAAAGTGAAACCCTAAATAACTAATTCCATTCCCTTTCAAAAAATCATTCATAAACCCTCACAATGCATTTATCCTAAGTTAAAGTGTGAAAAATACAAACAAAGACAATCTATGTTTATTTTCACTTTAAATTAGAGTTAAAACATGTATTTTTTCATTGTATACATTATCCCTTTATTTTCATATTAATTTCTAATTTATTTATTACATCCCTAATTACACCCACCCGTATAGTATTAAATCCATTTTATTTTAAATAAACCCACAAACCCTCTATTTTACGTTTAAACCAATGTTTTAAATATCCCATGTGATAAATAAAAACCTCGCCTTTATCCCATTGGTTTAAACCTATCATTAAAACTATATCCTGCCCCCTATGGTTTTTGAACAACTGTCAAACATTGAAAAAACTATATAATAAAGGTCCACGCATATATATGATTGAAACATTGCGTAAATGTTTTAATTTAATATATAAACTTTATACACGCCGCATCATATAAAACTAAGGTTTTAAAATTCATTTAAACACTTATTTCTAAGGTTTAAAACCCATCCCTGCATGTATGAAAACCCTGCCGCATATAATATACCCCGGTCCCACTTACCAAATCCTGATGCTACTTTCCCAATCAATTTGGGCCGTTTGCAATCGAACCCCAAGATCCGATGGAGAAAACACCGTATTGCAAATAAAATTGCGCGATATTCCCCTTCTTGTTTCCACACGAAATAGGTGGTATTATAATTTCCTCTCTCCTCCACGTGGTTCATTCTCATTAGATCGCGTTGGTTTCCTCCAAAACAAATTACCACCGAAATGGCACGCGATAACCACTTGTGATTTAGACCCTTTGAGCTCGAAAACCACCAGTTTTATGACTTGAACTTCATTAATTGCTGGTGCCTGTTAGCCACAATATGCCTAAAAATCATTGGAAACACACTCATTTCCTCTCCTACTGCACGTAAACCCTGTATAAGCCACCCTGACTATGAAACAAACATTTTTCCGCCATTTTTATGCCAAAAACTTGCAAATTTCAACCTCTTGCCATTAAATATTGTAGAGGAGCTTCACATTATTCCAGAGATCAGAAAGAAGCTTTTCAATCCATTAAAAAGACCTCAGAGACTTCTTCAAAACATGTACCTGTGCATAACAGATCATTCCCAGAATATGATATTGGGCCAACAGTTTCAATACTAGTTGACAAACTTGTTAGTTCCAAATTCTCAGATTTTAATTCAAAAGCTTCATTCAACAAAAAATTTGTATACAAAGAAAGATAAAATAAAGTCAGAGAGAGATCACAGAGTAATGAAATTGCACACTGAATGGTAAAAGTGAAATAAAAATTCACATTGACAGTGAAAATAGAACAATAAAAAAGCATTAGAGTTAAAGTGTATCAGATGAAAGTGAAAGTGAAAGTCAAATCAGAAAAAGTAACAGAGCAGTCAAGGTAAAATAGTAAAAGTAAACATGGAAGAATTAATGGTTAAAAATAGATGAAAATACTTTCAACAACAATGAATTTTATCCAAAGTAAAAGAAAACAGTTAAGAGAACAAAAAGGTTAAAAGATGAAAACAGAGCAAGAAGGAATGTTTTTTAGAAAATTCATGTTTAAGTCATTGTTTTGAAGAACCTATTGTGACCAATACAACATGAATTTTGCAAATATAAAGGAGGTTTATTTTCCTAAGATGTTCAAATACAAAAACCTCTCTCACTTTTCCAACAACCATTATGGATTTGGAAATATTAAACAATATTTGAAAGCACTTTTTACAGAAAATTCCTGTTAAGTCATCAGTTTGCAGAGAAGATTGTGGCCAATCAGAAATACATCGTACAAAAATGAAGGAGGTTTTTATTCCTAAGAGACCCATATACAAAAAAATATCTCAATTTTCTCACATGTATTAGATAATGAGAGATACATGCACATATTTACAGCTTATTTTTTCAGACTATGCAAAGCTTTATTTTACACATCGTTTTGCAGAGCCTATTGTGAACAGCTGGAGCATAATGTTATGGAACTGAGAGAGGTTTATATCAAAAACATATTTATATAAAATAACCCCTTTCACTTTTTACATATATATTTCGGATTGAGAAATAAAAATGTATCACTGGACCCCAATTTTGTAGAATTTCTGGAACAAAATGCACAAAGAAAGGAGACAATTAGTGACTTGGATGCCTCGCCATCAACTTAGAGTTGATATCAAATTCGAATTCTCTTATTTTTCACCATAAATCCATAAGTATAGTTCCAAATAGATTCATTAGTTTTGAGTGTCCTTTTATTAACTTCTATTTATGTAAAATAGTTTTGAGATATTTGTAAAACAATCTTGGTATTTGTTCAAGATATTCTAGTTTAGAATTTGTATAAATACTTCATCATTTGAAGTATTATTGTGGAATAAATTGGTGAATATTTATATAGAAATTTTTGTGGACTTGAAGCCTTTTTGTGTTCAAATTTAGAGTAGCAGTCTGGATAATATCAACTAGCATTATATTTCAGGATTCATGTGATGAGCTATTTGGAGTGAAGTATTTTCTAAATTTGTCATTGTTATCTTTCATTGTTACATGAAATCCATAATGTTTTTCAAAATTTGAATGAATTAATAGGAGGATTACTTCAGGATTTGTTAAATGCACCATGTCTTAAATATTTGTCATTTCTATGTTTTCATCTGATTTCCAGTGTAGGGAAACCTTAATTGCCCCCTCTCTCATTTGACCTCTGCCTACTAATTCCCTTTTCCAGATCAAATAACCCTTCATTGCTCTTTATCCCGATCATACCATCTCACAAAACAAATTTCCAAGATCTCCAAGGGTTATCTATCTTTCCCTGAAAACATTTGACTTTTTGACTTTGATCCCAGCTCTGTATGCTTGATTTTTGACTCCTTAGCCCAATGGACAAATATATTTCCCACTATCCATCTCTTTCAGTGATTTTTCCCACCAAACCAATAAAAACAAAACCAATTGCACAATCATAACTAGCCTAATATTTTATAAAACAAAAAAAATTAAATCTTATAGAGAGATCCCTCTCTGAACCCTAGGAAGGCTAGATCCTAGAGTTTAAAAGTTAGTCTGTGGTTACCTCTATTTTTCTCAACTAAAAACCAAAAATCTCACAATTAGAGAATTACTGGAGTGATAACATACTGGCGACCATACTGTGGAAGACTAACATTTTCTTCAGAAATATTTTACAGGTTCAGATCTGATCTATGATGGTGGACAGTGATCAAACACACAAAGGTTAAAATCATCCACCTGGTGACTCCAAATCAATTTCACAATCAAGACTCCACTGTGGGAATGAACCTGCAATAACAAGATGGAAAGATCATGCTTTCAACTTGGATCTTAATCCAAGACAGTATGTTCTTTCTCATTAAGAAAGTTTTTCAATGTATATTGTATTTTATAGAAGGATCTAGCTTGGTTGTATAGATACAGTGGCCCTTCTTTATGACTAATTTACAATATGACCCAAGAATACAACGCAGCTATGCTCCCATGAGCAAAGATCACATACCTGGATTTCCACACAAACTACCAAAGGTAAATTGGGATAAAAATCTTCCTATGTTTCAAGATGAGAATATTGATGATCCTTTGTTACATATCATTAAATTTCATATACACTCATGGAGATTGAAGGGTGATTGGCATGAGGATTGCCTCATGAAGCTATTCATGGCAACCTTAGAAGGACAAGCAAGGGAATGGTATGAAGCTCTCAAACCTGCTAGTTTATTTTCTTTAAAGGATTTTCACAAGGTATTTTATGAGCATTACAAAGAAGATTTTCCATATTTATCATTAGCTGAAAATTGTTGTAATCAAGCTCAAGATTTCATACATTACCTTAAAAATATTGATGAAGATTTAGGAAATTGGCATCCCGAAGATTTATTAGTAGCAGTCCATAACTTTCATTCTCAAGTTAAGTGTCATGATAATCAAGAGGAGTGAATCAAAGATGAAATAGATCAAGAGATGAATCAAGATCCACAAAGCCCCTCTGTAGTAACAAATGATGTTTCATATAATGTTTTGAATGAAGTTAAAGAAAATATTCAACCTCATGATCAGTTTTTACATAAGAGAAAAAACAATTGTTATTCGAATCCAAGAATTCAAATATTTCCACCCCCCCTCACCGAAGAAGAAATCAATTTGCTTCTAAACATGCAACCATCCTCAAAATATTTACATAATGAAGAAATTGTTTCTACTTATTCTAATGTTGATGTATGTACTAAAGTTTTTATCCATGAAGAGATAGAAGAATAGGTTGATGCTCATGTTGTTCTACCTTCCCAAAAAGGTTCATTTCCTGATAGTACTCCTATTGAGAAAAATGATGACCTTCTGTTACACAACATTTTGTCACCGTCCCTACAATCCCTCGCCCCACATATTGGAGGGTCTTTCCCATGACCTGTGAGCAGTTTCATACTCTGCAAAAATCTTCTTTGCATCCTTCCGCATAAGGACATCATTTCTCCTATTGAACATTTCCTCTGAAAGCCCACAAAAACCTATGTTTTGGCCTTGGCATGGGTAGCCAGTTCACCCCTCGCGCCAATGTGGAGGATGTACATTAGAGCCCACACTCTATGGCACTCTGTCTCTTTGTTGTGCCCACGCTAACCTTTTTGGGAATGTTTTTTAACAAATTAGAGGTGGAAGTTTCCTTTAACCACCTCAGGGATGAGTCACAGGAAGTGGTTAACTTGATGAGCCACGGATCTCCCTCTTTAGGTAGTGTTTTCCTCCTCCCATGGAACACTCCTTGAAGATAGGTCTCCTTTCCATGATTATAGGGATCCTAACCTCTCCCTCTCCCTCTATATAAACAGGTCTTCTCCCTTTATGAAAGCTAGCTGAACATATAGCCAAGAAGCTGAACTTGAAGAAGAGATACTATAGTTGAGTAATCGCTATCGACAAGGTAGAACCAAGGAGAATTTTATAGAGAGAGCCCCGTACGAATTCCTGATGAGCCTTTGTGAGACGTGCTCCGCTGGAACCCTGTTGGAGGAGACCGCAACGTCAAAGCTTGGTTGTACTCTTCCTTCCTTTCTTTAATATACTTGACTATGGTATTGGTTCCATCATTATGTTGTGTTTATTGATACAATTGATTTAGTCTTCTTCGACTGAATGATAGTTACGGATGTGAAATAGTATGTTGTATATCATCTTTGTTTCTTGTGTATGTGCAGGTATCCAAGCGTGAGAAAGAGCGGATCGTGATCTGTCAAACCAGGAGCGAGAGGCAGCCACTCTTTCAACGACAACAATAGCGTAGGATATACGGTAAGTTATCTATCGAATCTCCATCCATTCGTTAACTAGGAATTGATGTCATAGCGTGTCTTGTTTGTGGCTAGACCCACTCTAGGGCTAGTGGGATCACCTCTGTCCGCAGAGGGGATTTACCTCACCAACAAATTGGCGACTCCACTGGGGATCAGTGCGAGTTTGTCTTTCATCCATTAGGTCTTCTTATTGGTCTTTGTCTGCTTAGCTTGCCTTTTCTGATTATTATTGCTGAGTCTAAGACCCCTATTCAGCCCTAGAGGATCATACATGACCTCTATTTTTCCAAAATTTTCATTTTTCTAGGGTTGGCTTGATTGGCACAGTTTCCAGTCTAACAGTCGCACCCACTGGCACTTGTTGCCAGTTCAACACTCGCGCCATCCCTTGTCTGGTACTGATTACAGCCAAATAGTCGCGCCATTTCCTGTAGGTGTTAGGGTTTTCCTTGTTTTGGAGTTTTTGGTTAGTACTTGTGTCTCTGGGTGTTTTCTTGACTTGATTAGAGTGCTTTGGGATTGTTTGTGACTGTGAACAACCTTCTTCCTTCGGTTATTTGTCCATTTCTTGTCAACATCATGGCCTTAGGGTTTTCTAGTGTCTTGGTATGCTGAGCCTCCTATAGGATTCTGGGTTTTTGTTTCGCATTCACCTTCGTTATTTTCTTGATTGCATTCATCTCTCTTGATCTGTTTGAGTGATTGCATTTGGTGGAATGAGTCTTGAGTGAGTCTTGCCTCTTTCATTCGGTTTTGCTTCTTGTCACTCCAAGCATAGCTCACATTTCTTGTATGGGTCTGTTTCGACATCTTTCTTCGATTTGAGAGATTGTGACATTGGTTTGAGTTTTGTTTTGTTTGCTTTTGGGTTGATTGAATTGTTTCATTTCAACTCTCGCATTCACATTCTGGAACTAGTGTGAAGGTTTATTTTTCATGTCATTTAGTGCACTGTTTGCTCTATTACATTGAATATATATATATATATATATATAGTGCTTGAATTCTTGTTTTGCATTGTGAAATTGGAAAATATTTCGCATAACTAACATTGGGAATTGTAAGAGAGATTTCTTGTTTTCATTAGCTTGCATTAGGTTTCATAGTGGATGATTTTGTGCATTCTCATTATTTTCTATCGCTTGAAAACTCCTAAATTTATCGTAGATAGATTTTCATTGAACGAAATGGTATTTTATGGCATGTAGCTTGCATTCAGGGATTTGTGAGAACCAACATTTGGTAGGACCTTGGAATTGAAACATAAATACAAGATCAACTTAAAATTTATTCAATTAACCTAAGGCACCATTGAAACTTAACGAAACATTTAGTGGTCTAAGTTAGAGATGTGTTCCGACATCTTTAAACCTAGCAGCTGTCACTCGCCATCTGGCTTCAGACAACGCTAGTACGGACTTGTGTTCCCCATACCATCGAGTATATAAAGGGAGACCCCTCTAGGTTGCAATCCTTTTATCCATAGGAAGCTGAGTATGCCGCCCTGTAATCATGATACACCGAACACAACATTCAGGGAGACTACCTGCACGTATGTCAAGTCCTTGGTTGATTTTTCTTTCATTTTATAACCAAGGTGTATATGGCAGTTCACAGGAACCTGGTACACCCTTTTACCTAGACTACCTGAGCAGTCATTTTTGATCTTTACTGACTCCATAAATTTGAAAAGATCATCGAGCACTTGTCCTTTCGCACTCGCTTAAAATTGAAAGAGATTAGAGTCATCTTTGACTGTTTCTTGACTCTTAAAACATGAAACAACAAATTTTTGGTTTCAATGTGGTAAAATAAACTGCCTACGATTACATGCCCATTAAAGTTTGATTACTTGGCCTGTCTTTGTTTGCCTTGGTTTTGATCCAAGAGTCTTCATTTTTGATATTTTTCCCTTTTTTGGTGTGCTACAGTCACAGTGGAGGAACCATCGGTTTCATCTACTGGTATTCCTTTCTCGGATGATTCATCTGAAACTTCTCAGACCTCTAGGTCTACCGAGCTTCAACAACCTATCATCCTGTCGGAGCACCCCTTTGGAGAACCAGTTGAGTTCCATTGGCCTCTTTCAAATTCTTGGTTTGGGTTTGGGGTCAGGGAACATTTCCCCCCTCTTACATCGGGATCGCCTTTTTTAGCGGCTATCATACCTCCTAGCCCCCGAAGTATTTTACAAGATCTCACAGTGGATTCAAACATGGATTCATCTGGTCCTAATGGAAGTGAGGGTATTCCAGTTTTGGATGAAGAATACCAACTTTTCCCGGAAGACATCCATCAAGAGCCTGCTCAATATTCACCATTGGTGTCGCTTCTAGCCGGATATAGGTCTTTGGGTCAGATTATAGCCGGTATTGCCTCCATGGCAACATCAACCCCGTCAAGGGGGCCAGTTCTCCCATCATTAGGGATGTTGTTGACGGAACTTGTCTCATTGACGCCTTTTGTTACTTCTGTCCCTACTGGGCCTACTGTCTATGTGGCTGCTTCGGCACCAGTTGTCACCGCTCAGTCGTCAGGAGTTTTGACTTCGGTAGAGACTTCGATTGCCATGAAAATTCATGATGACCTTTCTTTTGAGGAGTATCGGCTAGTTGTTCAGCCGCACAGCTCCCAGACTAATCAGTCCCCTCAGGATCCTAATCTTCCTTATTTTTCTCATTATGGAGCGGATGGTACCCCAATTTATTCACTTTCGTTTCAATATGATGAGCACGGAAACCCCATCTATTTGCCTGCTCCTGAGGCTTATCAGTTCATTAACGGTTTTATACCTACCTTTCTTGGGAAACCTTCTAACCAACAAGGACAACCCTTTTAGGGACAATCTTCGGTTCAACAAGGGTATGCTTTCAGCCCACAAGGACAACCCTTTCAAGGGCAACCTTCGGCCCAGCAAGGGTATGCGTACGACCCACAAGGGCAACCCTTACAGGGAAAACCTTCAGTCCAATAGGGATTATTTTACGACCCACAAGGGTAGCCTTACAATCCTCAAGGTCAACCTTTACAAGCTCAGCTTATGATCCAACCAGGGAAACCTCAAGGACCAGCTGGGCAACCGGTATATCAACCTGGACCTTCATACGGTCCTGGGGGGCAAATCCATCCATCTCAACCTTTGGTGCAACCTCAACGACCATATCTTCCAATTGGTCCAAATGTTGCATAGCTAGGACCATCTTATGGTCCTGTTCCAGGTCAACCTAGTTATCAGGCACAACCTGGCCCACCGCAGCCATCAGGCCAACCTGATCCGAAGGGGCAACCTGGTAGCCCTCATCAGTCAGGTCAACTCACTCAGCCGAGCCAACCTGCACAGCCCATTCACCCTGCTCAGCCACCGCTCTACTCTATGCTGTAGCCGAATCAACCTCTGCACCCAACTTATCCAGCTCAGCAGGGCCCCACTTATCAGCAACCCATTTGACCCCAAGGCAGTTTTTTCCCTCAAGGTCAATATCGACCAGTTTACAACCCACCTCAAGGTCCTGCTTATTACCCTCAACCGCCAAGCTATACTTATACTCTGTAGCAGAATCCTTATGCTGCTCAATCGGGACCCTCATATACTCATACTCAGAATTAGTATCCTAGTCTTCAACCCCTGTATCCTGGTCCTCAGCTACCATATCAACTGAATTATCCAGCTTATACCCCTTATGGCCCAAATCCTCCAGGACAAAACCAATGGGGGCAGAGTTATACTCAACCATGATGGAGTATGGGTACGGGTCCTTATCGAGGACCTGCTATGCCTTTTAACCCTCAATTACCTTTCCTCACCACGTTGGAGTTACCGGATGTGTCCAATTTTACAAATGATCCCATTCTTCATAATCCTTTTTGGCCTCTGGTTCCAACAAAGGTTCTAGGTGATTGTCCAAAGTTTGAGGGCAAGTCTGGAGAAGAGCCCCAAGCACACGTCATGACATACCATTTATGGTGTTCTTCCAATTCTTGGGTGGATGACTTTTTTCGACTCCGTCTCTTCCAGCGCACTCTCACTGGAGCTACTGCTAAGTGGTATATCAAACTGCCTCGTGGCATCTTTCAAGATTTCAACACTCTCGCAATGGCATTCCTTACTCATTTCGAGTTGCCGGTTCGTTATGAAGCTAGGACACATCTCCTAACATCCTTGAAACAGGACCGGGCTACCCATATCTCAGACCACATTCATGAATGGAGACGGCGTCGTCGCCTAATCAAGTTCGAAATTCCTGATCAAATTCTTACTCATTGGTTCACTACCTCTTTTGTCAATCAAATTATGAAAGACATTGCAATGGGGGCATGTATAACTAAGGAACAAGCCATCATTCGTGCCCAGTACCTTGATTTAGTGTACTCTCAATCAAGCATTTTGTATGACATCTTGATTGAGGCTCCACGACCTGGGACCTATAAAGCACTGGCTACCCCATCAATCGATGGTGTTATTGGTTCTGTGTCTCAGACTTCACGCAAGTCTTCCAATGGGAATCAAAAATCAAATTCTTCCAATAATTCTGCTCCTCAGGCTACCCCGGATTCTGGTAAAACCTCGGAGGTCAACGACGTTCAAGCCAATCCTACAGACAATACTTCCAAGGGGAGAAATAAGGGAAAAAGCAAGGCCAAAGCTGATGCCCTGAAACCAGAATTGTCTAAACTTCGTGTTGATGATGGTTCATAGCGAAAGCCAAAGAATCCATGTATGATTTATGATGAGGACCGCTACACTAAGGATTGTCCTAGACGATCCGAGGTTAGTCAACTACTCAAAGGCATTAAGGGAACTTCAGCAATCCTTAAGGAACCTTTCCAATCTCAACAAACCCAGATGGTCGAGCAACCTCCGCCATCTGCATTGTTTGGCTCTCAAGTATTCGTGATGAACGGTTCTGCACCCGTTTCCGTCGCTACTCAGGCGAAGGATTATGCTGGATCACGCCAGGCAGCTGGGAAAGATGTCGTTGATGGTTCTCCTCCACCACCTACCTTTGGTCCTCTTGAGATTGAAAGGCCCAATGCTGAACCCGTTGTACGACCACCTTCTAAAGGTGTTCTCCAGAAATCTTCTTATAATCCTAACGCCTGTGCTGCTCAGCATTACAATATTATTGAGGACTTAGCATAGGTGCCATCCAAGATTTTTGTGTTAGAAGTGATTCAGAGTTGTCCATCTCAACGAAAAGCGTTATTATATGTGATCGAGGAGATTGACCCTGCTGATTCTAGCCTT
The DNA here is from genome assembly GCA_034641835.2 of Pinus albicaulis. Classification (NCBI taxonomy): domain Eukaryota; kingdom Viridiplantae; phylum Streptophyta; class Pinopsida; order Pinales; family Pinaceae; genus Pinus; species Pinus albicaulis. The sequence goes on from CM076579.1 coordinate 895,979,309, forward strand.
CTCTCTTTCGACTTAGAGAATTTCGTCCCCCGACTTCCACACTAGGTTGCGCTTGTCATACAAGTCAACATTAACGGTCTCAACATCCATAGAGCCATTGTGGACGAGGGTGCATCTACCTGTGTCATGTCATCTGCATGCTGGAAGGCTATTGGCTCTCCAGCCCTGACTTCGTCACCTAATTCCCTTGAAGCATTCAATGGAACGGAATCGAAACCCTTTGGTTTTCTTGCTAGCTTGCCGATCACATTGCAAGGAAAGATGACCAAATTTGAAGTAGAATTCGTTGACGCCAAACTCAATTACAATATTCTACTCGATCGTAGTTAGACTCATGCTATGCTGTGCATTCGGTCCACCCTCTTTCGACGTCTAAAGTTTCCACATGAGGGAAAAATCATTACTGTTGATCAGTTGTCATTCTTTACCTCGTCTTTCAAGAACAACGTGCCATACATGGATTAGATTCCTTCTCCCCCTGACAGTGTAGGACTGGATCTTTTCAAAGATCCTACTCTCATGGGTATCTTTCCCCTTCCGCCACCATATACCGTTCAAGTTAATATGGTCTCTAGGTCAGATGACCCATGGATCATACCTTTACCTAAACAGGTTGATTCATTTGGAGATTCAATGCTGCTTAGTCCAATCGAAATCAATTATTGTGAGCTTACAGCTGCATCTAATTCTCCCCCTCCTGAAGGTGCTCCTTTGAGCATGTCTCTCGACGTTTATTCTCAATCCTCCTGGCTTGGCGATGCGATTCACCTGATCCTTTGAAAGAAGTGTTTCCATCTGATGGGTCTATCATGGAAACCATGTCTCTCAAAGATCTATCGTGGAGTGATGGACATCATCGTTCCTCGTTTATGCTTGGCCTTGGGGCAATGTCTAACTGTCTTGAGCATTTTTCATCTCAAGTTCCTTCTCCGCCACTTCAAACGCCTATTTTGACTCATGAAGTCTTCACTGAAGGTAACTTGGGTAACATTACTAAAATGATGCCTATAAACATTTCCGTGAATCTGGGAATTGTTGAGAACATCCATGTGAGAGTCACTTGCTCTTCAGAGGAAGTCCAAGTGTATACTAGCCTCTTTCGCGAATTCCGTGATGTTTTTTCCCGGTCTTACGAAGAGATGTCTGGAATTGACCCTAGTATTGTGGTGCACGAGATTCCCACCTACCTAGGTACGAAGCCTATTCTCTAGCGTCTTCGTCCCGTACACCCTTGGAAATCTGCCACTATCAAAACTAAAGTTGAAAAACTTCTCAAAGAGGGTTTCATTTATCTGATTCCTCTGATAGAGTGGGTTTCTAACATTGTTCCTGTGGATAAGAAGCAGGGAGAAATTTGTGTCTATGTTAATTATCGCAATATCAATCGAGCTTGTCCTAAGGATAACTATCCAACCCCTTTCATCGATCAGATCATTGATGATTGTGCGGGGAGTGAAATTTTTTCCCTTGTGGACAGTTTTTTTGGCTATAATAAGATCAACATACTCCCGTCTGATCAACACAAGACCGTTTTTATCTGTCCTTGGGGAACGTTCACGTATAAGAAACTCCCTTTTGCCTTGAAGAATGTTGGAGCTACGTTCCAGCGTGCCATGTCTTATGCCTTTCACGATATTTGTCATATTGTTCAACCATACCTAGATGACCTTCCAACTCATTCAGCTGCGCGAAAAGACCACCCGGACCATCTTCGCCAGATCTTTCTTCGTTGTCGACGCTACAACATTCGGCTCAATCCGCACAAGTGCATCTTCTGCATCGATTCCGGTATAATTTTAGGGTTTATCATATCTAAAGACGGAATTCGCCTTGACTTGCTTAAGGTTGAGGCTATTATTAATCTCCCCTCTCCATCCTCGTTACACCAGTTTTAGAGTCTCTAAGGGAAAGAAAATTTCTTACGTCGTTTTATCCCGAACTATGCCGAAGTAGCCAAAGGATTCAAACGACGTTTAAAGCGGGATGTCCCTTTCTGTTGGGATGAGATTTCTCAGAAATCTTTTGATAGGCTTAAGACGTTGCTTGTTAACGCTCCTCTATTATGCCTTCCAAATTACCATCATGATTTCACCCTCTATCTGGTTGCCGCCTTTAGTACAATCACAATGGTTTTGGTTCAAGATGATGATTATGGTACCGAGCATGCCATTTACTACTTGTCTCGGAACCTTCTCAACCCTGAAACACGTTACACACATGTCGAGAAGTTAGTGTTGGCTGCGGTCCAGGCCATCCAATGTTTTCGTCATTATATCCTTTTATGCACGGTGACCGTGATTTCTGATTATAACCCCATGAACTATATATATTCTATCTCGGCAGTTGCTGGGGGGAAAATACTTGAAGTGGATCATTATCCTCCAAGATTTTGATTTGGAATTTACTACTGCCAAATCGAAGAAGTCACTTTTTTTCGCTGATTTGATTTGTTCTCTCCCCATCGAATCTGCTCCTTCTCATTCCGAGGATCATATTCCGGATGTAACTCTTTTCTTGATTAGCACCCTCGATCCATGGTACAGTGATATCAACATGTATCTCCAAACTTCTACTTTCAGGTCTAAGTTAACGAAAGATGCCCGATGCCGCATTTGGCATCAATCAAAACCTTATCGTATTGTCAGAGATACCCTCTATCGTGTTGGAGTCGATTCTGTACTCCGCTGATGTCTGACCCTCAAGGAAGCTGAGAAATTTTTAAATGACATCCACAATGGCTCTTGTGGTGGTCACATGTCTGGTTATGCCACCACGCAGAAGATCCTTCCTGCTGGCTATTTATGGCCTTCCATTTTTAAAGACTGCATTGTCGCAGTACGCAAATGCCATGCGTGCCAGATATATCAACGCAAGATGTGTGCACCACCCATTCCTTTACACCCTGTCATTACCATTGGTACCTTTTCTAAACGGGGCATCGATTTTATGATGTGTAATCCTCATTCGGCTGGGGGGCATGCCTATATTATCGTCGTCGTCGATTATTTTACAAAATGGGCCAAAGAAATTCCTACACTGGCTACAGACAGTAAGACATCGGCACAATTCATATTTAATCACGTTATTTATTGGTTTGGTGTCCCTCAAGCCATCGTTACCGATCATGGTTCTCATTTTCGGTATTATATGATGGTGGAGCTGACTTCTAAGTTGGGTCTATGTCACGACAGCTCAACGCCTTATTACCCTCAAGCTAATGGCCAAGTTGAAGCTGTAAACAAATTCCTTGTTATAATGCTTCAACGGATAATTGGGATCCATAAATCAAACTGGCATCTCATGTTGTTTTCATCTCTTTGGGATTACCGAACGTTGATTAAGAGTGCGACTGGATTTACCCCGTTCCAATTGGTATACAGTCTAGAAGCCACTCTTCCGATTGAATGTGAAATCCCTTCACTCAAATTAGCTATGGAATTACTACCTAATACTTCACCTAAAGAATAGTGTCTCCTCTACTTAGAGATATTGGATGAAACTCATCGCTTAGCTGCCTTGGTCATCGAAGCAAAGAAGAAGCGAGTCAAAGCTCATTTTGACCAAACAGTTTCCCTTCGTTCTTTTATTGAAGGCGATATCGTTCTCTTGTACGACCAAGCTCATGACAAGCTCGGGGCAGGTAAATTACAATCCATGTGGCATGGGCCCTACATCGTCAAACGCGTGTTACAAAATGGGGCTCATGAGGTTATTGATTATGAAGGTTATCCCTTAGCGCAACCCAGAAATGGGTTGTACCTGAAAAAGTATTATGCTTGAGTCATTCATGCATGATATGTGTACATAGGTGATTTTTTCATTTTTTTGCATGCTTTGGTTTGATGTGATTTGTGAGATTTTTTCTACTTATTGGGTCTTGTTTGTTATGCAGATGTCTATTTCCCCTTATGTCGGTTTCACGGATGATGCTTACCGCAGTACCAGGAACTTGTCTTCGACAACCTAGGTAATTTATGATCCTGTTGGTGAGTTGATTAACTTACAAGGTATTTTTTTAGGACCAACTACAAACAATGTTGCTGAATATAGTGTTGTTTTAGAAATATTAACCGAGGCAGTTAACCTTGGCATACGCGCGTTGCTTGTGAATTTGGATTCGCAACTTGTTGTTCTTCAACTTAACGGTCATTATTCGGTTGAAACCCATGCATTTTGAGATTGTATTTGCGTATTCATTTACTTGAAAGACATTTTGATTTCATTACATATCAAAATATACCAAGATGAATGAATACATTAACAAATGTAATAGCTAACATTGTGCTAGATACACATTTGTGCAATTTATAAAACATTATCATATGTAAATATACCCATGTAGAAAATATATATATATATATATATATATATATATATATATATATATATATATATCGATTTTTTGAAACATGTGCATCATAAAACCAAAAAAATATATATCTCTGTTTTAGTTACATCATGAGACAACATGTCTCTCAAAATGTGTGGAAATCAAAGCCTAGGTGCCTAATCAGTGTGGTGTTCATGATAGCACGTCACCGCCCGTACCAACTGCCTTAGCAAGTGATGGATACGACTTGGCACCCCTACAGTGTGCCTTTGATAGGCCCGAGGCACATCATCCAATTGAGCATAGTCTAGGACCCCACGGGCGATCCCACCTAGGTTTTGTACTATCTCCTCCTCACCACCCTCACCGTGAGGATCGAAATCACGAGGAGTTCGCCTTGCTATCGGCGACAGGCTTGCAGGACGCTCTAGGCCGACATCTGCATACATATAAGAATAACTATTATAACATGCATATATACCAAAAAATTATAAACTCATGAAAATAAAAGATGAGTCTCACCTAGCTCTTCGTCCCAATCCTCTCCCTCCGGGAGCGGGAGGTCTGGATCTCCGGTGAAGTCTGTGCCAGTGTAGGGCCAACCCTCCATGATAATTAGTTGTCATCGAAGCCAATAAAAAAAATTTGGCCTCCAGGACATCTGTTGGCCACCCCCTATTCTAGGCATCAATGCTGCCCATCGAGCCATCCGTGGCTCGTTGGGTGGTGGCATCAGGACGATAACCTCCTGACGCTGGAATATGGGTAATCGTTCCAAGAAGAATGATATCATAATCGATCCATACCCAAACTGATTTAGTTTGGTCTTCTTGCACTTAGTGAATTGCCGTTTGATGTTGATAGTCATGGCCTCGACCTAGTTGAAGAGAGTCAGGTTCATACACTCTGAGGCAAGAAGTATTTGTGTCTTCGTGGCCTCATGCGGTGCTTGTGATCTTGCATCCCACATGATAGTGTGCAGCACTACTCTTAGTGCCAGATCAGGGACAGTTTGGATGTCCACTTTGCCACTCCCTGTTCCTTTTCGTGCTCCTTGGCACACCCTATCAATTACTATTGCCATGCTTTCCTTGGAAGGATGGGTACCGGTTAAGATAGGGACTGCACCCCTACGCGACAATCGAGTGATGAAATACACATCAGAGACTTCGAGTTCAAGCTCTTGATCCTGAAGCACAAACTTCTCTTGATATTTGTCCCAAATGCTTATAAAGTATTGAAGCAATTCAGGCTGAGCCCAGAGGCACAATGTCAGGAAGAATTTCTTGAGCCCAAAATTTTTGAGGGCGTTCATGCATTGTTCATTTTCCATGGCCTGTTCATCCTCCTGACCTTGTTCTCTCTCTTTCCACTCAATTACCATATTTTCTGCTTGGTACCTGCATGCATTTTTCATATGAAAATTAAAAGTCCCCTTGGGCATCAAAATTTGTAATGAAATGGTTGCATTTTCTTAAAATTGAGGCAGATTTTGGGTCGCACGGTTGGCGTGACCCCTGTGTAAAAAAGGGTCGATTAGCACGGGTCCATGCCCGAAACCCACGCCAACCGCCGTGCCCTAGTTTTTACAAATTCGCCCCTAAGGGATTCAAAATGACAATTAAATGTAATAAAATTTTGCTCAAAATATGGCAAATGGTGTCGGCTCTTACCTGAAACTGACGAAATCCGGATTGGTTCACTGGATTGCTCACAATCGTTGCCACAAGATCGCAAGGAAAACGAGTCAGTATTGCTCTGTAAAGAGGTAAAAGTGAAAAGTAAATAATTTTACCACTTATGGTCTTTTATAACTTTTCAAAATCTTAAATTAGGTTTTAAAACATATTTATCGATTATTTTATCGTATTATTTTTGAGGAATATGTTTTACACACGTCTTTTTGTGTAGCAATAGGTTTCCACAGGGGGAATGACAAAGAAACGAGTTATATTTTATACTTTTTCGGACTTGGTAAAAACACGAAAAAGTCACTACTCGAGTCACCTTTCAACTCTTTTCTGACTCTCTAAAGCTGAAAAGATCACTGAGTTGCTTGTCATTTTGAACTCATTAAATTGGATGCGAAATGATATCTACCCTGTATATGTTTACCCCTTTTTCGGGCTGGGATAGATTATTTACGAAAAAGGAATACCTTAGCCGATTGCGACTAAGAGGTTCTATCAGACACAGTTTTCTACCTTTTTGGATCTGTGAGACTATCTATGAAAAGGACTACTGGAGTTTTATTTTCCGCTTTATTTTCAAACTCTCTAAACATGAAAAGATGCCGAGTTCTTCCTTTGTCAGACTCGGTAAAATTGATGACATTGGACTCCGTCGTCATGACATTACTCGAGTTCCTCCTTCCTAGGGCTCGTAAAATGTACTAGGTTGGATTTTTCTGAAGGAAAAACTTACATCTCAAGCATATGCTATCCCCTTCAAGCTTGTTTTAAAAAATAATTGGGGTACTCACCAGAAATGGTGGGGGGAAATGGAACCAGATTGTAGTCGTGTTAGCAGTATGTCGCTCTTGAACATGGCACTTGTCTACATTCGTGTCGGGTTGGGGACATCTCATCTCGTTATTTGTTTGCCTCCATGGGTTTGGGTAATCTCTTTTGACCGCTCATCTGCTCTTTGCCACATCACCATGACCTCAGATCCCTTGATGTCAAATATTGCCAAATCTAGTGTCGTGTCGCCGATATGTTCAAGAGAAGTTTGCCTCTGAAGTTTTCAAGCTCCCTCTGATTATCAGTTGGTCTTGATTCAAAAACATCATATTCCTCTGTCTCGTGTCAATGATGTGGGAAAAATTATGGCCCACCTTCAATCAAGGTCACTTCCTGTCGACTCCAGCTCATTATCCAGGAAGTTGATCTAGAGACTCCCTTCAGGTACCTTGGAGCCTGTATGCCTCAATGGCAGGTTCTTCGCATTCGACACAAGGTCCACATCATTGGCCTTCGATCGACTGACTCTACGGGTGTTCGACATTAGATCACTGTTCGCATTCCGTTTATTGTACCTTTAGTACCTTGAGAACCATTGTCATTATTGGTGGTTTCTCTCGTGTTTGTTAACAACTTTCATCATTGGTTGGTAATCAGACGATTTTCTTGCATGTTCGACTTCAGCTCACATATTCGCATGCTTGAATTTGTACTTTGTTTGGGTCGACATGGAGTGCAAGACCCTAGGTTTTTTCTGATGAAATCCAGGTTGTGGGTTCTTTGTGGATTACTTTGTGGATTACTCTTCCTATTGGATGGCTTCAACCATACTTGAGTCTATTTATTGATCCCTATTGTTGGATGGTTGTGTCCATACCACATATCTCATTGTTTATGTACTCTATTATGGATGGCTGCACCCATGCCACATGTCATGTATCAGATGTATTCGTACTTGCAAGTTTTTCGACGGTAGTGTTTGGGTAAAACGCGTTCTCATAAAGCATTTCACCCCTCCCTCTCTCTTGGACATCATGCTTTAGGGGGCATCTGTTACACAACATTTTGTCACCGTCCCTACAATCCCTCAACCCAAATATTGGAGGGTATTTCCTGTGACCTGTGAGCAGTGTCATACTCTGCAAACATCTTCTTTGCATCCTTTTGCATAAGGACATCATTTCTCCTATTGAACATTTCCTCAGAAAGCCCACAAAAACCTATGTTTTGGCCTTGGCACAGGTAGCCAGTTCACCCCTCGTGCCAGTGTGGAGGATGTACACTAGAGCCTGTGCCATATGGCGCTTTGTCTCTTTGTTGTGCCCACGCCAACCTTTTTGGGAATGTTTTTTAAAAAATTAGAGGCGAAAGTTTCCTTTAACCATCTCAGGGATGAGTCACAGGAAGTGGTTAACTTGATGAGCCACGGATCTCCCTCTTTAGGTAGTGGTTTCCTCCTCCCATGGAACACTCCTTGAAGATAGGTATCCCTTCCATGATTGTAGGGATCCTAACCTTTCCCTCTCCCTCTATATAAACAAGCCTTCTCCCTTTATGAAAGCTAGATGAACATATAACCAAGAAGCTGAACTTGGAGAAGAGATACTATAGCTGAGTAATCCCTATCGAGAAGGTAGAACCAAGGAGAATTCCATAGAGAGAGCCCCATCTAAATTCCCAATGAGCCTTTGTGAGATGCGCTCCACTGGAACCCTGTTGGAGGAGACCGCAACGTCGAAGCATGGTTGTACTCTTCCTTCCTTTCTTTAATATACTTGACTATGGTATTGATTCCATCATTGTGTTGTGTTTATTGATGCAATTTATTTAGTCTTCTTTGACTGACTGATAGTTATGGATTCGAAATAGTATGTTGTATATCGTCTTTGTTTCTTGTGTATGTGTAGGTATCCGAGCATGAGAATGAGCGTATCGTGATCTATCAAACCAGGAGCGAGAGGCAACCACTCTTTCGACGACAACAACAGTGCAGGATATACGGTAAGTTATCTATTGAATCTCTGTCCATTCGTTAACTAGGAATTGATGTCATAGCGTGTCTTGTTTGTGGCTAGACCCACTCTAGGGCTAGTGGGATCGCCTCTGTCCGTAGAGGGGATTTACCTCACTAACACCTTCAAATATAATGCAACCAATCTAATCAAGATATATCAGGATTGCTGGAAAAGAAATTTGCTGATATAATGTATATTATTGATGACATTCCTTATTTTGAAGATTTTCTTAAGTATGATCAGTATGATGATAATTATGTTCTCCAAATTCAAGCTAACACCACAGAGCAATCATTAGCTAGTTTTTGGGATGAGGAAGTTTAGTTTCAGTAGCTCAAATACAGTGATCAGAAAATACACATCAAATATGGGAGTGAAGAAGAAAGTTCAGAAATTTTGAAAGAAAGTTCTATACCATTATGCTCTAAAGAATTTCAGTTTTTAAAGGATGAACAACCCATATATAAATTGCAACAATCTTTCAAAGTTTTTCATGATAAAATAACTGATGTGATGAATGATAAATGCAATCAAAATATTTCTCCATTAACTATCTATGAGCTTCAGTATCAAGATGATAAAAGTTTCAGCAGACATGCATGTCCATTAGTAGAAATATCATCACAAACCTTATTTGAAAGTTTGCAGGGAGATAAATATGAAAATAACATTTCATTTTCATGGCATGGAGGCCATTCAAAATAGATGTGCAGTGGTTTCGATCAGTTAAAAATTAGTGTATATATCTTGAAATATCCTTTTGAAGAGTTTCTAGAGTCAACAAAGGAAATCAAGTATTTCCTTATCATCTCGTTTGTTGACAAGTTTCTAATAGGTTGCAGAATTATGGTTTTGATAATCAACAAGAAAATGCAAAAAAATCTATCAAAGTACATAATTCTTGAATGGTTGCATTGGCTGTTTCATTTTACCTAACCAGCAGTTGGATAGTTGATTAGAGTAAGTAGGTAGGATTTTAGCTTATTTCAGTTTTTAGTTTTCAGCTAGTTTGAAATAATTCATTAAGATTTGAAAGCCAAGGAAAGTCCCTAAGATATTTATGATTTATTAGTTTGGTTAGAAGGTTGCACCACTTTTTAGTCTCAGATCAGATCTCAGTTTGCAGAAAAGGGTGTAAATTTTAGTTCAAGAGTTTTAGTCACAAAGATTTTATAACAAAGAAAATGCATTTTTGGGATTGGCCCAATGGATCAGGCTACTAGTCGACGATGTTATTGACATCTCACAAGGAGATGCCATCCCCATGTGAAGCCACTGTTAGGGTCCTATAAATATAGGATTCAAAATTTTGAATTGACTCTGTTAAAATCTTGAAATATTGTACATACCTTTGCTTTCTGCATATGTATTCCCACATTAAAAAATGAAAATAGGGTATGTCCTAAAAGAAAAATCAAAGGAAAAAAAGAAACAAATATCAAAAGAATATTAAATATGAACCCCATCAAAAGTAGATCATGAAAGTGTTGCAAGTTTAAATGCCACTACTTTAGTTTACTTTTGCAAATAAGATTGTGTGCAGCTTGTCCTAAATGCCACAATCCATGAGATTCAAACAACTTAAACTTGACCTCTCATGCTTTAAATTTCATGTTTTAGATAGAGAATAAAGATATGTCAAACAATATAAACTTGACAAATCAGTAGTTAAGATAGAGAATAAATGAGGAGCTCAAAATTTCAATCTGAACCCTCGGATGAAATAAGGTTAGACTTAGATAGTTTTTATGCTTTGAAAGAAAAATGAATTTAGGGTTGCAAGCTTAAATTAATCCATGAAAATAAGTAAAAAAATGTTAGAAATAATGATGGGTAGGTAGAAAGAAGTTGTGCAAAGCACGTAATAATGCATCATCGGGAAAAAATCACTAATTTTCCCTCCCCTAAAATTATTTAGTATTCTAAACTATCATTTAAAAAGGCTCAGAACATTTCTTTGACTTCTGTTGGGACCAGACCCAAGGCTTGATGACTGATTGGTTAAAAATATTGAATTCCTACACAAAACCCATAGTCATCAGCATTTATCCTTCATTCATAATCATAATCCATTTTTCCTAATGTAAAAACCCATTTTTACTTAGTAAAAGTGAAATCCTAAATAACTAATTCCATTCCCTTTCAAAAAATCATTCATAAACCCTCACAATGCATTTATCCTAAGTTAAAGTGTGAAAAATAGAAACAAAGACAATCTATGTTTATTTGCACTTTAAATTAGAGTTAAAACATGTATTTTTTCATTGTATACATTATCCCTTTATTTTCATATTAATTTCTAATTTATTTATTACATCCCTAATTACACCCACCCGTATATTATTAAATCCCTTTTATTTTAAATAAACCCACAAACCCTCTATTTTACGTTTAAACCAATCTTTTGAATATCCCATGTGATAAATAAAACCCTGCCCCTATCCCATTGATTTAAACCTATCATTAAACTATATCCTGCCCCCTATGGTTTTTGAACAATTGTCAAACGTTGAAAAAAATATATAATAAAGATCCGTGCATATATATTATTGAAACATTGTGTAAATGTTTTAATTTAATATATAAGCTTTATACACGCCGCATCATATAAACCTAAGGTTTTAAACTTCATTTAAACACTTATTTCTAAGGTTTAAAACCCATTCCCGCATGTATGAAAATTCCGCCGCATATCATATACCCCTGTCCCACTTACCAAATCTCGATGCTACTTTCCCAATCAATCTGGGCCGTTCGCAATTGAACCCCAAGATCCGACGGAGAAAACAACATATCTCAAATAAACTTGCGTGATATTCCCCATCTCGTTTCCACGCGAAATAGGTGATATTGAAATTTACACTATCCTCCACGTGGTTCATTCTCATTAGATCATGTTTTTTTCCTCCAAAACAACTTACCACCAAAATGGCACGCGATAACCACTTGTGATTTAGACCCTTTGAGCTCAAAAACCACCAGTTTTATGACTTGACCTTCGTTAATTGCTGACGTGTGTTAGCCCTAATATTCCTAAAAAACATTGGAAACACACTCATTTCCTCTCCTATTGCACGTAAACCCTATATAGGCCACCCGACTATGAAACAAACATTTTTCTGCCATTTTTATGCCAAAAACTTGCAAATTTCAACCTGTTACCATTAAAGATTGTAGAGGAGCTTCGCATTGTTCCAGAGATTAGAAAGAAGCTGTTCAATCCATTCAAAAGACCTCAGAGACTTCTTCAAAACATGTACCTGTGCATAACAGATCATTCCTAGAATATGAAATTGGGCCAACAGTTTCAATACTAGTTGACAAACTTGTTAGTTCCAAATTCTCATATTTTAATTCAAAAGTTTCATTCAAAAAAAAGTCAGTATACAAAGAAAGATAAAATCAAGTCAAAGAGAGATCAGAGAGAAATGAAATTGCACATTGAATGGTAAAAGTGAAATAAAAATTGACAGTGACAGTGAAAACAGAACAGTCAAAGAGCATCAGAGTTAAAGTGTATCAAATGAAAGTCAAAGTGAAAGTCAAATCAGAAAAGTAATAGAGAAGTCAAGGTAAAATAATAAAATTAAAAATGGAGGCATTAATGGTTAAACAGAGATGAAAATACTTTCACCAACAATGAAATTTATCCAAGTAAAAGAAAAACAGTTAAAAGAACAAAAAGGTTAAAAGATGAAAACAGAGCAAGAAGGAACGTTTTTTAGAAAATTCCTCTTTAAGTCATTGTTTTGCAGAAACTATTATCACCAATCCAAGATGAATTTTCAAAACTGAAAGAGGTTTATGTTCCTAAGATGTCCAAATACAAAAACCTCTCTCACTTTTCTAATAGCCATTATGGGTTTGGAAATATTAAACAATATTTGAAAGCAATTTTTACATAAAATTCCTACTAAGTCATCAGTTTGCAGAGAAGATCGTGGCCAATAAAAAATACATCGTACAAAACAGAAGGAGTTTTTTGTTCCTAAGAGACCTATATACAAAAAAAATCTCACTTTTTGCACAGGTATTACTGAATGAGAGATACATGCACATATTTATAGCCTATTTTTTCAGACTATGCAAAGATCTATTTTACACATCTTTTTTCAGAGCCTATTGTGAACACCTAGAGAAAAATTTTAGGGAACTGAGAGAGGTTTATCTCAATGACATATTTATCTACAATAACCTCTTTCAATTTTTACATATATATTTCTAATTTAGAAATAAAAATGTATCATTGGACCCCAATTTTGCAGAATTTCTGGAACAAAATGCACAAAGAAAGGAGACAGTTAGTGACTTAGATGCCTCATCATCAACTTAGAGTTGATATCAAACTCGAATTATCTTGTTTGTCACCATAAATCCATAATTATAGTGCCAAATAGATTCATTAGTTTTGAGTGTCCTTTTATTAAGTTCTATTTATGTAAAACAATTTTGAGATATTTGTAAAACAATCTTGATATTTGTTCAAGATATTCTAGTTTAGAATTTGTATAAATACTTCATCCTTTGAAGTATTATTGTGGAATAAATTGCTGAATATTTCTATAGACATGTTTGTGGACTTGAAGGCTTTTTGTGTTCAAATTTTGAGTAGCAGACTGGATCAGATCAACTAGCATCATATTTCAGGATTCATGTGATGAGCTATTTGGAGTGACGCATTTTCTAAATTTGTCATTGTTATCTTTCATTGTTACATGCAATCCATAATGTTTTTACAAATTTGAATGAATGAATAGGAGGATTACTTCAAGATTTGGTAAAAGCACCCTATCCTAACTATTTGTCATTTCTATGTTTTCATCTGATTTCCAGTGTAGGGAACCCTTAATTGCTCCCTCTCTCGTTTGAAATCTACCTACTACTTATCTTTTCCGGATCAAATAACCCTTCATTGCTCTTTATCGCGATCATACCATCTCACCAAAAAACTTTCCAAGATCTACAAGGGTTATCTATCTTGCGCTGAAAACATTTGGCTTTTTGACTTTGATCCCAGCTCTGTATGCTTGATTTTTGACTCCTTAGCCCAATGGACAAATAGATTTCCCACTATCCATATCTTTTAGTGATTTTTCCCACAAAACCAATCAAAACAAAACCAATTGCAAAATCATAACTAGCCTAATATTTTATAAAACAAAAAAAGTTAAATCTTATAGAGAGAGCCCTCTCTGAACCCTAGGAAGGCTAGATCCTAGAGTTTAAAAGTTGGTCTGCGGTTACCTCTAGTTTTCTCAACTAAAAACCAAAAATCTCACAACTAGATAATTACTGGAGTGATAACAAAACCTATGGATAGATAAATTTCCCTAAGTGTGGTGGACGCACTTAGAACAATAGATAAAAGACACTTGACCTTTTCCTTAAGATTAATAAACTAGAGAAGAACACCTACTTGTGATCCTTCACTATTCTTCATCTCCCTTTTGTCACTTACGTCGCTCTCAATCGAACTGAACTCGCTTGATTGGTACCTGCAATGGATAATAAAAGAAATAAAATTACATAAAGGTATATTATCTATTCATCTTAATCAAAATGAATCGATTGAATTTGAAAATACACATATAAAAGCATGAACACATGTATTAGGAAAGGAACAAATCTCTTTATTATAAGGTAGAAGGAGAAGTTACAACCAGTTGGATCGATTCAATGTCAACTCGCTCTAGCTTCAATCCTATCCTCATCACATCAACAACATCAATAACAACATAACATTACATGCAAAAAATGCCTCAAAGAGTTGTGATCTTACCAGCATAACTCTAAAAATTCAAATTCTTACTATCTTGTGCATTATGATCAGTGCTCAATTTATAAGAAATGAAGGTGGTTTAACATTAATTGTTCATTGAATGGATCTTCCATAAATGGATGAGGAAGTTTCCTTGTTCAATTGAATAGGAGGATAAGTGGTTTAATGGATCCATGGTGTTCATATTCAAAGTTATCAGATAGTATGATAGCTGGAACAACTTCTAAAAGCCAATATAAAGTGGGAAGATTCCCAGTATCCTATGAAAAATTCACTCCTAGTCGACCAACGCACTGTTAAGTGGGCCTAGATGCTCTGAAACGATGTATTTCATGGGAGTAAATGCTCTGCAAAACACTTACTGCAGTCTAGGGGTGAGTTGATGGATCAATGGAGCACTTCAACTGGACTTCAAGCAATGAAACTTTCATGAATGAAAACCAACAATGGGATGAGTTGTTTAAGGCAAGTAGCAACTGATTTAGAGTATGATAGACCCTAATTTTTAGTGATATAGGTTTCAGGAATGATGCCCAAATTGACCTATAACACCTATGGCCTAGTTGAACAACTCCAAGAGGGATTGAAGGTGATTAATATGATGGCGGTCCCCAACGGAGAATATGGAAATGTCATCAGCAAAAAGGAGATGAGTCAGAAATCAGTTTTGAGAGATAAAAATGGCTTTGAAGTGACCCGAGCGAACTGCAAATGAGATCATCCTACCAAGGTATTTTGCAACAAGGAGGAAAATAAGGGGAGAGAGGGGACATCACTGGTGAAGGCCTTGTTCAACATTGAAAAATATGGAAAGAATCCAATTGATTATAATTTCAAAAGGAGGGGGAAGAGATATAGTGTAGGAACCATTTGAAAAAGGAGAAGGAAAAACCTAAATGAAGTTAGAGAAGGCATATATAAAGCCAATAGGCTTTATTGAAAGATTTTGAAAGATCAAATTTGAGAACAAGGGAATTTTTTCTAGAGGAGTGGATTGAATGAAGAAATTCCTAAGCTAGGTCAATGGCCTCATGAATATTCCTATTCACAAGAAAACCAAACTATTCAGAGGAGATATGGTGGGAGAGGATATGCTTTAAGCATAATGCAAGAATTTTTGTGATAATCTTGTATTTAGATTTACAAAGGGAGATAGGACGGAATTGGTGAAAGGTAATAGGGTTATTAAATTTTGGAATAAGAGTAAGGAAAGTAGAATTGAAAGGTCCCAAAAACTGGCTAGAATAATGAGAATAATCGATGACAGAGAGAAGGTCATCAACTATGAGGTCCCAAAAATTTATATATAACTCAACAAGAAGTTTGTCTGGGCTTTTGTTCTTTTGGAAACAATGGAGGACATTCTCTAGCTCCTTCTTGGTGAACTATTCCATAAGCATATCATTATCCTTATCCTCAAAAAAACAAGAGAAAGTGTCTGGCTACTTGAAAAACTTGCTTTATAGTGAATCTATCTTCCTGATGGAAAATACCTTTCAAATAAGAACAATCTGTTGGGTAAATTAATTGAATTTTACATTACTTGCATTAAATGTTAACTAGGTTCGTACATTTGCGAAGAACACTTGCATAATATATGTTAGGAAATTACCTTTAAATTTTGAAAGAGAATATAATCTATTGAAATAAATTGCGAGACTGAAATAAAATCATAATCATGAAATGATATCTAAAATGAGCACATACACACTTTATTATTCTATGAAATCAAGGCACAAACTTCTTATAAAGACAACAATATTTGATTTATGGAAAGCGATACATTATAAGCTAGAAAACAATGAGATTTTAATCTATTTGAAATTAAAATACAATTTTATTATATAAAGGATAAATGCAATTCTATTCTATGAAACCCAATATGTAGAAATTATATAACTTATGTGTTATATGTCCAAGATTCTCCTGATCTCACACTATTTTAACTTCATGCAAAATACAAAATCTATTCCACAATTGATCATTTGCGGAAATTAAATCAAGATTGCAATGCACGCATGAAACAATAAAAATTCACACACATTAACACAGTTGTTTAACGGGAAAGCCTGAAGCTGAAAACCTCAACTATCTGTATATAATATATGTAATAGAGATCATGTAACAATCCTCATACAAATATGATCATGTCAAGCTCTCAGTACAATACAATCGCTACACACTAATCAAGCCCGATCTTGCAAATCCATGCACCGATTTTTGCCACCTGCTATCTTGCCTCTATTGCGCAATCCCTGCTGAAGAATGGCTCTGAATAAACTTGAATTACTCCAGCCTTGCTCACGCAATCCTCATTGGCATCTCCACCGAGTGTTGAATGCAATAAATGCATCACTATAATCACAACTGATAGTCACACTTGCTCTTTCACCTATCTCTCCACTGGTCTCCACTGAAACTGCCATGCACTGTAGTTAACTGATGTATTGTTCAATTGATTAATGAGTTATTATTTTTGAATTAATTAACTAATTAATTCACTCCACTCTCACTAGTGTATCAATCAGTTAGATTAGATACAACTAGCTCAACTGAGTCTAACTGAGTTAAACTAAATACAACTCCACCAACTACTTCTCCAACTCCACCAAACTCTGTCACATGAGTTATAACTGAAGTCATCCACGCAATAGCTCCAGTAAACCCTCAGGAATAGCATAATTCCTTCTGTCAGCTGTTGTGCCACATCTGTGCACTTAACTGAAGTGCTCCAAGATAATAAGATAATGTTTAGAGTCCAAATATTATTAAGAGCTAATAATATTCGACATATCTATTTTTAGATTGACAATCTAAAAATAGACTCCGCCCAATATGTCTAAAAATAGAAGTCCATCTATTTTCCAACTTGACCAACCATCCAAAAATAACATCCTGCAACTCATAGAATATGATCGACATGTCTAAAAATAGACATAGTCTAAAAATAGACTTTGCGCCAAAAATATCCTGCGGGCCCACTTAGTGAAGGCGACTCTTTTCACTAAGCTCATCATATTGTTGAATCTCAACACTCCCTCTCAACAAGATAGGGATTATCTGCCACCTCGATCCTGTCTCTATGGTATTTGAATTTTCTCCTAGTGAGCGCCTTCATCAGAATATCTCCATCCTGATCCTCCATAGGAATGTAAGAAATCAACATGATCTTTCGCTGCACACAGTCTCTGATATGATGGTACCGAATGTCAATATGTTTAGATATATCATGAAATACTGGATTAACTGAGAGTTTAATGCAACTCTGATTATCACAATATATCACAGTAGGATCTAAATGAGAACCGAACAAACTGACCAGGATCTTCCTCATCCATATAGCCTCGCATGCAACCAAACTTGCTGCCATGTACTCGGCCTTCGCTGAACTGAGTGCCACGGATCTTTGTTTCCTTCTGTACCAAGAAACTGCTATAGATCCAATACTGAAAATCCCTCCAGATGTGCTCTTTCTGTCCGTTGGGTTTCCTGCCCAATCTGCATCTATGAAGCCATGCAGCTTCACCTCATCTGACTGTTTGTACCACAATCCATACCCAGATGTGCCCCTAAGATACCTCAGGACATGCTTGCCTGCCTTCCAAAAGAGCTTGGTAGGATTTACCATCACTTGTGAAAGCTAGTTTACAGCATAGCATATGTTTGGTCGTGTATTGACTAAATACATGAGCGAACCAACCAACTGTTGATAAATAGAGGAATCCACTACCTCTGCCGATGTAGCATCCTCTTTCCACCAACCACCAGGAAGAGGAGTGTTGATAGGCTTGCAACCTTGCATGTGAAACTTCTCTAGTATCTCCTAGGCATACTTGCCTTAAGACACAAACAGTTCACCTTTCCACTGCCAAATTTCCAATCCCAGGAAATAATGAAGGAGGCCCAAGTCCTTCATCTCAAACTCCTTTGCAAGATCTGCCTTGCATGAGTGTATCAATAGTTCATCCCCTGTTAGTATTAAATCATATACATAAAGTACAATGATCAAAAGCTTACCCTCCACCACAATTTGGTATAGGTTTGGATCCGCCTCACTCTTGGTGAAACCAAGTCTAGTGAAATAAATGTCTATCCATGTGTACCAAGCACGAGGTGCTTGTTTTAGCCCATACGACGCTCTTTTGAGCCTGCACACATGCGAATTGCTGCTGAAGATTTCGAATCCTTCAGGCTGCTCAATGTACACCTCCTCCTCAATGATTCCGTTGAGGAACGAAATCTTCACATCCATCTGATGAATGTGCCAACCCATCTGTGCTGAGAGAGAAAGGATGGTCCGTATGTGTTACACAGCAATTTATCACCGTCCCTGCAATTCCCCATCTCGCACAATTTGAGGGCTCATTCCGTGACCTGTGAGCTGTGACATGATTTGAAACCACTTTCATGACATCCTTCTAAACATGAGCTTT
This sequence comes from Pinus albicaulis, assembly GCA_034641835.2. Classification (NCBI taxonomy): domain Eukaryota; kingdom Viridiplantae; phylum Streptophyta; class Pinopsida; order Pinales; family Pinaceae; genus Pinus; species Pinus albicaulis. The sequence continues at coordinate 895,998,328 of CM076579.1, forward strand.
CATTGCTTTGAAGACACCTCCTTGTGAAAAACCCTAAAAACACCCCTTTTTGCTTTGGCGCGAGGAGCCAGTTCAGTACCCGTGCCAATGGGGTAAATCCTTCAAATAGGGCGCGCCAATTGGCGCTCTGTCTCAGAGTCGCACTCGCGCCAACCATTTTAAGGAGTGTTTAAAAAAAATAAATGGTGGAAGTTTCGTCCTAACCAATCCATAAACTGGTATCTAATTTGAGTTGGGAGGTTTGGCTCCGGATCTCCATGTAGAGGAAGTGGTTTGCCACCTCTCATGGAAGCTTCCTTGAGGATAGGGCCAATCCTATGATTATAGGGATCCCAACTCCCCTTCCTCCATCTATAAAAGCTTGCTCATCTCATTTGCAAGCTAGTCTCCAAGTTCCCAAGAGCCATCAGAGCCTTATGCTGCAAGAGCCTTGATTCATTCCCTTAAGGCCAAATCCAAGCAAGGAGATTATTGTCAAGACATCCGAAGAGAGAGGTTTGTCCCATCCCCGACAGGCCTTTTTGAGACGTGTTCCGCTGGCGACCCTCCGAAGGAGAATTCAGCGTCAGGGCTATGGTTGTATTCTTCTTTGATTGATTAAATGATAAGCGACTATTGGTTATGGTTCCACTCTTGTTGTTGATTATGATGATGAGTTATGTCTTCTCTGACTGACATATAGTTGCATATACTGGATTTTACGCTTGCGTTTGTTGTGTTTCTTGCATGTGCAGGTGTCCGGTCACGGAGATCGTGAGGATCGTGATCCGCTCTGAGCTAAGGAACTAGAGCGCTACTTTCTCTACGAGCGACAAAGTTGATTTCAGTAGGCCTTCTTCGCAATTTTGTCTATTGCAATTAGGAACTTGCACCTTAGCGTGATACGATTGTTGCTAGACCCAATCTGGGCTAGTAGGGATCGCCTCTGTCCGCAGAGAGGATTTACCTCTACAACAAATTGGTGACTCTACTGGGGATTAGCTTGTTGTTTGCTTTATAAACTACAGACGGAGCCTGAAGTTAGCCAGATAGCCTTCGAAACGCTCTTGCTCTGCATTAGCGAAAGTAGATGAATGTTGCTTCAGTCAATCTCTGGTTTAGTTTATGAACTGAACACTTGGAGTATTGTCTTGTCTTTCAGTCGATTCTTGACTTTGCTTGCTTGATCAGCTCTTTTGGCTGGCTCTTTTCATGAGTTTGGCTTTTGGTTTGAGCTCCAACATCACTGGTCTGCTTCTTGGATTGCTTATTTTTATATTTTCATAGAAAACTTGACTGGCGTGCTTAATATCCTGATAGTCGTGCCAATTGGTGCTAGTTTCCAGTTTACTACCCGCGCCAATCCTTTCATGGCGCTAGTTTCAGCCTGACAGTCATGCCAATGATGTAAGGTGCTAGGGTTTGCTTGGTTTTTAGCTTTCCGAGCTTGATTTATGATTTTGGTTTCATTTTTTCGACTGCCTGAGTGTTCTGGAGCCTTGTTTGACTGACTGTGACCTTCATCCTTTGGTTGTTTTCTCTTTTCTATCGATTTTACATTTTAGCCCTAGGGCATCTAGGTGCTATTGTGCGTCGAGCCTCCTTTGGGAGTTTGTGGTTTCTGTCTGTTCAGTCAGATTTGTGATTGCTCATCTGCATTCATTTGGTGGTTTTCTATCGTTTTACTGCGTTATTTGAGTGATTGGCTTCTTTTTCATTCGAATTCCGCTTTGTCTCGCTTTTAGCCTAGATTACATGGTTCATTTGAGTCTTGGAGATTCTGCTTGAAGTGGTGAGTCTGGTCTTGGCTGGGAGAAATTCTTTGTTTTTTCATTTTCAGGCATTAGAGCTTGTTGTCAGTTAGCAACCCGCGCCAATTTGCCATTGGCGCTAGTTGTCAATGAGCAAGTCGCGCCAGTTGGTGCTAGTTGTCAATGATAAAGTCGTCCCAATTTCAGGGTGTGTGAAAATTGAGATTTTTTCCCTAAATCCTTCACCATTGTGTCTTTCCCTTCTGGTATTTTCACTGTATGAGCATAGATTACATTGCTCATTGTTTGAAATGTCTTATTTCCATGATTGTTTGATGTAAAAGGGAATGAATGCCTTGTTTTGATCTCTTGCTTTGGAAGTCCTCTTTGTGTTTGACCTCATATGTCTTGTCACCTTTTGAGGGATTTCGTGACAAAGTGTTTGAAACAACGATTGCATTCTTAGTGTTTGTTTACATCTCTTTTGCATTCATCCTTCATTAAGGAGATTTGCATTCTTTTAGTTTTCGTCTCATAGTTTGCTTTTTGTTAAAATGCATTAGATCACATTGCATTGAAAAGTATTTTTTGAGATTTATCGTTGAACTTAGATTACATTGTTTGATGATTGAAAGCTAAAAGTTTCTTTGATTGCATTCTCTTTTATTAAAAGCATGCATTAAGTAGATTCTCATTTCATCAAAAAATGCATTGAGTGCATTCTTATAATTTGAAAAGGAAAAGGAAATTGTGCATAGATTACAATTGCATAGTTTTCGAAAAAGAGGATTTTGCATAGATTACATTGCATTATTCGCATCATTGAATGTTTGAGATTACTTTTGGATAGTGAAAGTCATCTAGTTTGGAAAAGTTTCGTCTTTAGTGTTGTTGTTTGTTGCATCATTGTTTGAAGCTCTTCCCTTAACTAGATAGCATTCATCGAATTGAAATATTTCTTTCGTCATATAGCTGCATATAGGAGATTGTCAGATGACATGCGGTAGGGCCTGAAAACTGAAATATAATTGAAGATAAAAATTAAAATTCATTCAATTTACACTAAGGCAGCATTGAAACATTAACGAAATATTTAGAGGTCTAGGCTAGAGACGTGTTTCGGCGTCTTTAAACCTACTAGCTATCGTTCGCCTCTTGGTTTTAGACAACACTAGTACGGACTTGTGCTCCCCGTACCGTCGCGTATATAAAGGGAGACTCCACTAGGTTTCTATCCTTTATCCATAAAAAGATGAGTCTACCGCCCTATACCCGTGATACACCGGACACAACATTCGGGGAGATTTCCTGCACGTACGTTAAGTCCTTGGTTGATTTCTCTTTCATTTTTGAAACCAAGGTGTATATTGCAGTTCACGGTTATTTGGTACACCCTTTGCATAGTATTCCTGAGTAGTCATTTCGATCTTTTCTGACTCCTTAAATTTGAAAGGATCATCAAGCACTTGTCCTTTCACGCTTGCTTCAAAACTGAAAGAGATAGAGTCACCTTTCATCCGTTTCTCGACTGTTAAAACATGAAACGGTGAAGTTTCTAAGTTTCAATGTCGTAAAATAAATCACCCGCGATCACATGCCATTTTAGAATTTGCTTGTTGGCCGCTTGATTGTGTGCCTTGGTTTTTAGCCCGTGTGTGGTTTTGAGTTGTTGATGGCAACTTTTCCAGAATTCACCAACCAAGGAATCCCCTCCGATGGGAATCCTGGTCATTTTCCTCCTTTTGGGAATGTTGGTGCTCCTTATATGGCAACGTTGTCCCTTCCTGGGTTAACTGTTGGGTTGCCTGTTTGGTTGTTTTCAACCTCTGTGGTCCCAAATGTCTCAGCTACTGTTCAATCAGTTCCTCCACCTGAACAACATCATGTTGATTCTAAGGTGGACCTCTCCCCTTCTTCGCCTGTTTCTGCGTCCTCCTCTTCTACTTCGCCTGGTGAAAGTCTGGATTCAAGTAACCAGGTGGCTAAGAAGAAGAAGAAGAAGACAAAGAAGAAGAAGTTTGATAAGCGAGAGGCTAAAAGTGCAGCCACTGTTTCTGAAATATCTCCTCCCGATAAACCTTCCAACCCTCCACGGAAAGTCAAGTTCCCTTGCCTGTTGTGCACGGGAGACCATCTTCTTCGAGACTGCCCTGGCATTCCCAAGGTGCTCGAAGTATGGTCCAATGGCCGCCCACCGTTGCCTTTGGCTTCCGAGAGTCAGGTTGGGGGCACGTCTTCAGCTAGTGCCGGTAAGGCTCCTAAGAAGCAGGGTAAGATTACCAATCCCTGTAAGTTGTGTGAAGGGCACCATGCCATTCACCTTTGTCCATATATTGTTGAAGCCAAGCGAGTTTTTGACAACTCGACCGGTTCTACACGATGCCTTCTAGCTGGTTATAATCGGCTTTCTTTGGGTCCTCCGCCAGCTGATCCTATGATTGGTCAAGAGTCATCCTTGGTCGATCCCGATCCCTCGAAAATTCAAATTCAGAAATCCATCCTTGACCAACCATTAGTCTTAGGATCAGTTGAGCTGACCCCATCCATGGTGCACCAGGTCTTTTCCGTTGAGAGTGGACCTCACACCCCTCATGTTCTTCTAGTTTCTTCAGATTCTTCAGACTTGGAGAAAGATTCTCCTGTCCCTATACCTCAAGAAGCTATTCCTCCACCTCCCGTGATAGAGGTTCCGGGGGATACCCCTCCCACCTTTGAGATGGAGGTCGTGGAGGATGCTCCTTCTTCTGTAACACCAGGGGAAGACCATCTCAGTTCGATTGTAGCCCCTCCGAGTAGTTTGGTCGCTTCCTTTGATTTGAATCGATTTACAGGATACCGCCTTCCGTCTTATGTGCCTTTCGAGATCACAGTACATGCTTTTGGTCTGGTCGTACCCAACACCATTATAGACTAAGGTGCATCTGTTAGTGTTTTATCCTCGACTACCTGGAAAGCTTTCGGTTCACCGCCGCTTATGCTTGTTACACAAAATCTGTTGGCATTTAACATAAGAACTAGTTAACCATTAGGAATCCTTCCAAGGTTACCTATTACTTTGGGAGGTAAAACCGTCCATATGGACGTGATGGTTGTTCTAGGCCCCTTGGATTTTAATCTTCTCTTGGGGCGTGATTACACTTATGCCATGGGAGCGCTTGTCTCCTCCCTTTTTTGTGTGGTTTATTTTCCACATGAAGGACGGATCATGACCATTGATTAGCTTTCGTTCTTTGGTCCTGATGTGGCAGCTGGCCCGTCATCATCCCTTCCTGGTTTTTATCCACCCGTTGTATCTGCCCCACCACAGGTCAACTATGTGGCTACCTACCCCATGCTTGTACTCAGTGATAGTTCCATTGTGCATCAGGTGCTGGGGGCATTGGGTCCTGACTTCCAGGATGTTTTCCTTCCATCGGGAGTGGAACTCTTGGAAGCAATGACTTCTTGTTCATTATGATGAGGTCGTTCAGAGTAGAGTTCCTTGTCTTGTGTCAAGCTCCTTAAAAAATGAAACAAGGTTGTCGGAGCAGAGTTCCTTGTCTTGTTTCAAGCTCCTTATAAAATGAAACAAGGTTGCCGAAGCACAGTTCCTCTTCTTGTGCCAAGCTCCTAAAAAAATGAAACAAGTTGCTATGAGGATAGTTCTTTTAATGTGTCAACCTCGTTAAAATAATGAAACGCTTTCCTGTTCAATTCGAGTCTTTGATTAGATTTCGTAAAATCCCAGTCGAGTCTTCCTCTTGATCTCGTAATTTGAACCTTCACTCCATCTGCCTTTCATATGGATTGAAGCTTGGGGGGCATAAATTAATTGAGTCACCATGTCAGCATGATTTACTTTTCAAGAAGCATTTTTGTTTCAAGTTTGTGTAAATGAAACCAACTTCATGAAGCTCTGATTTCAAGCTAGGTAAAAATGAAACCATTCTATTTTACCTCTTGTGATTGCCATTTTATCACATGATGAACCCCTTAGTTTTCGATCCCCATCGTCACTATCTGCTTGGCCGATCATATGCCTTCACTTGGTTGTTTCACCCATTCCTGAGGAACCGCTGCGATGAGTGGTCTTGTTAGCCAGCCTCTTAACCTTTACTTGTTTTGAGCAGTTCCACCATTACCGAAACCAGTTGCTTCCCTTTATACCACTTGTTCCTCTAGGAAGAGTCATCTTTCAGCTCTTTTCTGACTCTCTAAACATGAAAAGATTGCCGAGGCCCTTGTTGTTTCGATCTCATTAAAGTGGACACGAAATGACATCTACCCAGTATACGTTTACCCCTTTTTTAGGCTGGGATAGATTATTTACGAAAAAGGAATACCCTAGCCTATCGCGACTAGGAGGTTTTCTCAGATTTTGTTTTCTACCTTTTCAGGTCTGAGGGACTATTTACGAAAAGGGACCGTTGGAGTTTACTTTTCTGCTGTCTTTTCAAACTCTTTAAACATGAAAAGACGCCGAGTTCTTCCTTTGTTAGACTTGTTAAACTCTGATGATATTGGATTCAGTCGTAATGATGGTATCCGAGTTCCTCCTTCCTAGGGCTCGTTAAATGCACTAGGATAGACTTATATAACAAGCATATGGTATCCTCTTCAAGCTTGTGTAAAAATAAAGAGGTACTCGCCAGAAATGGTGGGAAAAATGGAACCAACATCATTGTCGTGTCAGCAGTATGTCGCTCTTGAACATGGCACTTGTCTGCATTCGTGTCGGGTTGGGGATATCTCATCTCGTTTTTTCCACTTGCCTCCATGGGTTTGGGTGATCCATTTTGACCTCTCATATGCTCTTTGTCCCGTCATCATGACCTTTGATCTTTTGATGTCAAATACTGCCAAATCCACTGTCGTGCCGTTGATATGTTCAAGAGAAGTTGACCTCTGCAGATTTCAACCTTCCTCTGATTCTCATCTAAATCTTGATTCACAAAGAAATTATGTTCTTCTGTCTCGTGTCGATGATGTGGGAAACACTATGGCCCACCTTCGATCAAATTCACTTCCTATCGACTTCAGCTCATTATCCAGGAAGCTGATCTAGAGACCCCCTTCTGGTACCTTGGAGCCTGCATGCCTCAATGGCAGGTTCTTCACATTCGAGGTGAGTTTTTCATTATTGGCCTCTGATCGAGTGATTCTACGGATGTTCGACACCAGCTCATTGATTCACATGCCGTAGATTGTACCTATAGTACCTTGAGGGCCATTATCATCATTGGTGGTACCTCTCGCGTTTGTTAACAAATTTCATCACTGGCTGGTAATCAGACGATGTTCTTGCATGTTTGACTTCAGCTCACTTATTCACATGCTTGAACTTGTACTTTGTTTGGGTCGAGATGGAGCGCAAGACCCTGGATTTTGTCTGTTGGAATCCAGGCTGCGATTTTCTGGATTTTTATGATTGGTTACATGACTCATTCATTGGATGGCTGCGACCATACCTGAGTCTATTTATCGATCCTCATTGGATGGCTGCATCCATGCCTTGGATCTGGGTTATTACATACTCTGTTATGGATGGCTGCACCCATACCACATATATATCATGTATCTGAGATATCAGTTGTATTTCTCTACGTAGGTTTTCCAACGACGGCATTTTCAATTGGACATGTTCTCGTAAAGAATTTCACCCCCCTCTCTCTTTCGGGCCTCATGCTTTAGGGGGCATCTGTTACACAGCAATTTTTCACCGTCCCTGCAATTCCCCATCCCGCACAATTGGAGGGCTCATTCCGTGAGCTGTGAGCTGTGAAATGATTTGAAACCACTTTCATGACATCCTTATAAACATGAGCTTTCATTGCCCTGAAGACACCTCCTTGTGAAAAACCCTAAAAACACCCCTTTTTGCATTGGCGTGGGGAGCCAGTTCAGTACCCGTGCCAATGGGGGAAATCCTTCAAATAGGTCGCGCCAATTGGTGCTCTGTCTCAGAGTCGCACTCGTACCAGCCAGTTTAAGGAGTGTTTTTTAAAAATAAATGGCGGAAGTTTCGTCCTAACCAATCCATAAACTGGTATCTAATTTGAGTTGAGAGGTTTGGCTCCGGATCTCCATGTAGAGGAAGTGGTTTGCCACCTCTCATGGAAGCTTCCTTGAGGATAGGGCCAATCCCATGATTATAGGGATCCCAACTCCCCTTCCTCCATCTATAAAGCTTGCTCATCTCCTTTGCAAGCTAGTTAAAACCCATCGACGGAAGCGCGATCTTTGCAAGGCCTTAGTTCAGATCCTTGGTAAATCCAAGCAAGAAGGTGTGTAGCCGAGACATCGGTGAGAGCTTGTACTATTCCCATTCAGGGATTTTTGAGATATGTTCATTGTGCAGGCCATGAAAGAGTCCCAATCGGAAACTGAGTTGTATCCTCCTTTGATTGATTAATGATAAGCGACTATTGGTTATGGTTCCACTCCTGTAGTTGATTATGATGATGAGTTATGTCTTCTCTGACTGACATATAGTTGCATATACTGGATTTTACGCTTGCGTTTGTTGTGTTTCTTGTGTGTGCAGGTGTCCGGTTATGGAGATCGTGAGGATTGTGATCTGCCAAAGCTAAGGAACGGGAACGCTACTTTCTCTACAAGAGACAGCGTTGGATTCCGGGTAAGCCTTCATCGCTAGTTGGTTTGTACAGTGGAGCACCGCTACCATTGAAGACGATTGTGCTAGACCGATGCAGGCTAGTGAGGATCGCCTACGGTGAGAAGTTTACTTTTGCAATAGTAGCTGGAAGAATAGATGCAGATTAGTGAGTTTCTGCATAGCCTAATAGACCATATAGAGCGAGGAAACAAATCTTGCCTTATACTTCTCGACGCTCCCATCAGCAGCTTGCTTCACTTTGTAGATCCATCTCGAACCTACCATTGATTTCCCTTCCGGCCTTGGGACAATCTCCCATGCACTGTTTCTGACAATTGAATCATACTCTTCCACCATGGAATATACCCATTCGGGATTCTCCACAGCTTCCTCAAAAAAGGATGGCTCCGTCACGATACACTTGCTTATCAGAGCCATGTATCCAGAATGTAACAGGACTGCCTCTGCTCGCGCAGATGTAGGAACTCCTACATTCTATTAATCGCATCAAGATTCAAGCCGCTTCAAACCTTCGTAGTGCGCTCGCCTCTCGATGTTTGGCGCTGCATGAGTGGTTTCTTCCACTCCATGAACCTCCTCTTGCGGGCTGATCCACATCTTGAGGCTCATCTTTAGGAACAAGTAGCTCCTCCTCTCGCATGCAAGTGTAGCTCCTCTCATGGCACCTTCCATGGCTTTCTCCTCATGAAATTTGATATCTCACGCATCTATTACTATCCGATCGTCTCGAAAATACACACAATTGGGGTGTCTCTGTGTACCCCAAAAATATCCCAACCTCTGCGGTCGGCTCCAGCTTCTTCCTGGCATCCTTCTTCAAATGAATGTAAAAAGGTGAGCCAAAAATCTTCAAATGAGAAATATCAGGCTTCTTACCAGAAAATGCCTCTTCGGGTGTACTCATGCCAAGTACTCTATGAGGACAACGGTTCTGAACATAAACCATAGTGTTGCATGCCTCAACCCACAAGTGTATGGGAAGGCCCTGATCATGCAACATTGCTTATGCAGCACCCACGATCATTATGTTCTTTCTCTCCGCGACCCCATTCTGCTGTGGGTTATGAGGCGTTATGAGTTCTCTTCGAATTCCTTCTTTGCTACAGAAGTCTTTGAATTCACCAGAGATGTTTTCACCACCATTATCGATCCTTAGAGATTTCACCTATTTCCCTGAATCTTTCTCAACCAGCGCCTTGAACTCACAGAACTTTAAGTATGTCTCGCTCTTCTTCTGCAAGAAGAAGATCTAGCACTTACGAGAAAATTCATCAACAAATATCACATAATACCTGTGCTTTGCTGTTGAAGCAACCGAGAAAGGTCCACACATTTTTGTGTGAATTCTCTCAAGGATTATCGTGGCGCGACTATCCTTCTCATGAAAAGTGGTCTTCACAAATTTTCCCAAAGTACATCCCTTGCACTGATCTGATTGCGCAAGTGTACCCTTGGGAAGCGTAGTATAAATCTGCTGCAAAATTTTCAAAGCGCCATGGTGAAGATGGCCCAATCTCCTATGCCACAATTCGCCCTCATCCCGGATCACCACTCCTTCTACTTTGCCTGCCATTTCTGTGCAGCCATCTACCTGCAATTGATAAATATTCTTAACTCAAATCCATATCCTCCTGGCTTGACCAGTTTTTTTACTGCGCAGGAAGGCTTTTCCCTCGCTAAAAACAACATCATAACCCTTGTCTTCCAACATTCGCCAAAGAGATCAGATTCTTCTTCAATCCTGGAACATGCATGAAATCCTTCAAGATGAAAGGTTTACTAGACTCCCTCTCAAATGAAATGGTCCCAATACCATTTGCACTGTATCTACCATCATCGCCCATCTCGATGTGCACTCCAAGATCCTTTTCCTCCAGATCACTAAACAAATCTTTGTCTCCGGTCATATGGAAAGACGCACCACTGTCAAGAAACCACACCGATCCCATCACACTTGAAACCAAGCATTTGATCAAAGAAAAATCTAGCTCAAACCGTGAGTCTAAGGCCTCTCCAGCTTCAGATCCAGCAACCTTCTTATTCTTCTTCTTCTATGGACATTTAGTGGCGAAATGCCTGTGCTGGTGACAGTGAAAACACTTCACCTTGGACAAATCCTTCTTCTTGCCTTTTGCACCAGATTGAGAAGGATTTTTCTTCCCCTTCCCTTTCCTTACTTTGGAAGCCAAAGCACAATTTTATTCATCTTCATTCTTCGATGAAGATCCATCTCTGGTACCCCGCCTTATCTCCTCCTGCACAAGATCCGACCAAAGTCGCTCCCATCTTGGTAGTTTCTCCCGTCCATTGACAGAGTCTTCGTAGCTATGCCAACCCTTCGGAAGCCCAAGGAGAGCCAAGCTCACCAAGTCTTCCTCATCAACAATAACCCCCAAACTTCCTAGCTCATCCTTGCAGTGGACAAACTTCGTGAGGTATTTTGGTATACTATCGCCTTTCTCCATTTTTATTTTTCTGAGATTTCTTTAAGCGCCAACTTCCTCTGGTCGCTTCTGCTTTGGAAAAAGTTTGTCAAAGCCTTTCACATTAAGAATGGAGTGACTTTACTGTGAAGGCTGGACACAATATTGTCCTTCACACCTTCCAACAAAATTCTTTGACACTTTTCTACCTTCTTTTGCCATGCGTCAAGTGCGGCTGCATCGCTAGAACCCTGCTTAGGAACATTGCTATCGATGAACTCCTTCAGCGCATTATCATCCAGCACCGCCTCCATCCTGTCCTTCCATGCTATGTAATTTGAGCTCCCATCAAGGGCATACTCCAATCACAATCTGTTGAAAGAAATTTCAATGAATTCTCAACTTCAACACCAAGAAAACATCATAAAGAAATTCGACTCCACTCAACACAAAATCAACCGCTTCAATAATTTAATTCCTCCAATGATCAACCGCTTCCGATACCATGTAGAAAATTATATACCTTATGGGCATATGTCCAATATTCTCCCCGATTCTACACTATTTTAACTTCATGCAAAATACAAAATCTATTCCACCATTGATCATTTGTGGAAATTAAATCAAGATTGCAATGCACACATGAAACAATAAAAATTCACACAGATTAACACAGTTGTTTAACGGGAAAGCCTGAAGCTGAAAACCCCAACTATCTATATATAATATATGTCATAGAGATCATGTAAAAATCCTCATACAAAGCTGATCATATCAAGCTCTCAGTACAATACAATCACTACACACTAATCAGGCCTGATCTTGCAAATCCATGCACCAATATTTGCCACTTGCTAGCCTGCCTATACTGCGCAATCCCTGCTGAAGAATGGCTCTGAATGAACTCGAGTTACTCCAACCTTTCTCACGTAATCCTCATTGGCATCTCCACTGAGTGTTGGATGCAATCAATGCATCACTATAGTCACAACTGATAGTCACACTTGCTCTTTCACCTATCTCTCCACTGGTCTCCACTGAAACTACCATGCACTGTAGTTAACTGATGTATTGTTCAGTTGATTAATGAGTTATTATTTGTGAATTAATTAACTAATTAATTAATTCCACTCTCACTAGTGTATCAATCAGTTAGACTAGATACAACTAGCTCAACTGAGGCTAACTGAGTTAAACTAAATACAACTCCACCAACTACTTCTCCAACTCCACCAAAATCTGTCACATGAGTTCTAACTGAAGTCCTCCATGCAATAGATCCAGTAAACCCTCAGGAATAGCGTAATTCCTTCTGTCAACTATTGTGCCACATCTGTGCACTTAACTGAAGTGCTCCAAGAGAACAAGATAATTTTTAGAGTCCAAATATTGTTAAGAGCTAATAATATTTGACATATCTATTTTTAGACTGGAAATCTAAAAATAGACTCCACCCAATATGTCTAAAAATAGAAGTCCATCTATTTTCCAACTTGACCAACCATCCACAAATAACATCCTGCAACTCATGGAATATGATCGACATGTCTAAAAATATACTTTGTGCCAAAAATAGCCTGCGAGCCCACTTAGTGAAGGCGACTCTTTTCACTAAGCTCATCATCTTGTTGAATATCAACACATTATATGCTTTGAAGAACAACTATATTTCTATACAATGAAAACAATCAATTTCTTATGCTATTTATATGAAAGGTTTTAAAGTTACTAAATCTATATTCTTATGAACATGAAGATAAATTTATACTATTAAAACTATTTAAACTCTATTCTAATGATCATGAGGATAACTCTATTCTATGGAATCCATAAAGTCTATTCTATGAAAGCTTAAATGAAAAATTTGTTCTAGAAAGCGTTGAAATTTTGTTTCTAAAGAAGCAAATGAAGTCTAAGCTAAAAGAAAATTGAGACAACTTATTCTATGAAAATAATCAGAATCTTATTGAATTGAAATCACATCTAACTATGAATTAAAATAAAAATGAGATTAATAGTGTGCATGCTCATAGTTTTAGAGTCATTCATGTTTGCACATTATTTTTAAATATGAGACTATTAAATGTAGAGGAAAAAGAGTTAAATCAAGAAGCAACTAAATACATGTTTTTGTTGTTTTCATATTTTATTCAAGTGCTTGATCTACAAAATAACAAGAATGAAATGAGCATAAAGGAGCATCCAATGATAATGTACATGAAACGAAGCATCTAATCAAAAGACTCAAAATAAACCTTGCAGAAAATAAGCATAAAATAAACTAATCTATTTTGCAGAATTGAAACATTAAGAACATTCAAATACACTCATACTCATCAAGGGGCCCTCCTAAGGCACATGAGAGATGGAAAAATCAGGAAACTATTGATCAAACACCAAATCTCATCATGAAGGCATAACCATATCAAAGGATTGTATTAACTGAACAATGCGTGAACTTCAACAATATTCATAACATCGAGCATAAGCATAGCCAAACTTTAGTATTAAAAACTTAACACCCCTTTGGATGGAGAAGACACTCCTATTTACACAAAAATTAAAATAACTAATTTACAAATGCATATCCACAAATCTCTCTTAGATCCACAAATATATCATGTGGTTACAACCATGTGTTAAAATCTAGTAAGTAACATCTCGTCATATCCTCTCACAAATCTCTAACATATTTGATAGGATACACTTATGAAAAATTCCATGATTCTTCTCCAAGAAATGTCCTTGATCAATGATCTCAAATCTTCCTCAAATATTCAAGAGTTTTAAGAGGAAATTAGAGTTTGAGAGTTAGAGGTAAAATACGACTTTGCTGGGATCTTCAAATATGCCTAAAAACATCTCAAAACTCATCCAACTTTTAGATATAAGTGAATACATGTTATTTTTCTAATATTTAACCATAAATTCACTCAAAATACTAAAATAAATGCTTTGGAAAGTAATAATTATAAACCCATATATGATCATGAAAATGGTCTTAGTGTAAGGTGGTGGAGCTACAAAATATGGTAAATACTAAATGAAAGTGGAAGATAGAGAGTGAAAAAGGAGGACATTTTCGAGACCTAACATTTCCCCCCAACTAAAAATGTTGCATGTCCTCATGCAACTTTGCATGGATTTTCATGGACTATAGCATTTTGTTCTCTTTTATGGAGTGGAAAATTAAGTCATTTTGTGACTTTAAGATACTTTTCAAGACTTGCAAAGTCTCCTTCAATTATTTATTTTTCTTAAGAGCTTGATATTTTTGAGAGTCTTCTTTATCTGAAAGATATCTAAGTGAAAAATTTTGTGGTTGGTTCTTGTGTGGAAACAATTTAAATTTACTCCTTGTAACAAAGAATACTTGAAAATACATTCAAAATGAAGATCCATTCATATACATATCAACCGATCCTTACTCATAATTTGAATATTTTCAAAACATATCCATCTTTGAACCAAAAAGAAACAACAGTCAATTGGGAGAAACATGTTGGTAAAAAATATATGAGGTTATGGAACATGGAATTGAAAAATAGTAATGAATATACATCCAAATGAAAGTTTTTTCTACCTTTTAAAATGGGGAAAGCAATGTCACATGGGAAATTTTCCAAATACATATCTTTTAGCATTCAAGGAATTAATGATTAAACATTAGAAAACCACATACCTTCACCTAATTGAAAATTCAATTCAAGGAATTACTGATTAAACAATAGAAAAAAAACGTACATTCACCTAACTGAAAATTTAATATGCTATGCATATGTGAGATCTTGGACGTCACTGTTGGATTATGTAATCTGAAGTGAAATAATATGATTTTATTCTTCTTTTCTCTTGGATTTCGAAAGAGAGGATGAAATATGAAATTAGAACCTTTGTAACTTCTTATTACTAGAATTGATGCTATTGGTAGTAAACTCTGAAAATGAATGTTGATTTATTTGAACACTCCTGCAAGCTATTGAAATCATATAGTCTTCATTCATATCCGCATTGTGGCATAATTCTTTTCTATGTGAATAAATTTTGTTGATGTCGAACAAAAAAAGAAATTGTTGGATTACTAGCCATTAATGAATGTCGTTAACCAACACGAAACTACTCACCATTAATGTCAATGAGAGTCAACATGACCAAGTACGTATTTCTAGGTACAATTAAATGAGTTGTACTCGATTCACCTAGAAGATCTGACAACTAGGGGACATTGATGTATTCCCACTATTTATTGGCGAGAGAACTTGTCACTAAGGCATGTGATCCTCAAGGTACTAAAAATATCTCTTGTATCGATCCTAGATAATGTGCTGAGGTCGATGGGTCAAGAATTGTTAGATGGGAGGCCTTAATGAACCCCTCATCATTTAATGCATGAAATATTTGCACTTATCAGGAACGATTTATTTTGAAAAAAGATGAAGACAGTGAAGTAACTGAGCATTGTGAGTGAGAAAAAACTCTGTATTCATGGGTTAGGGACGAAATGTAGGTGAGATAGGAAAGTATGAAACTCGCAAAGGAAAAATAATTTTGAAGTCATGATTTGGTAGTGATAGGAAGCTGAAAATTTGGACTTAAACATGGATGAATTGTTAAGCTTAGATGGAGAAAAATGAATGAGTAGCAATGACATGATGGATGTGATCTGACACAGACTTGACTTCTTCACATTCTGAAAAATAATTTGGTCTTTTAATATCACTTGTGCATGGATTGATCTTATTTTATCATCCTGGAACCTGCAAAAACTTAGCAATAATCTACAATAAAACATAAGATTATCAAGAGAGAGAGGTGATTTGTCTCTCTTCATCTGATATATACATAAAAAATTCACAAATAGTGCTAATAAAACAAATCCAAGGAAGAGAAATAAAAATGAAATGCACTTTTACCTTTCAGAAAGCGACGCACCTTGGACTATCCGTCAGTGTTGGGCTAGGGTCCCCTAGGTCGAGTCTTAATGTAATTTTTGTTAACTTTGTGGGTAAAGAGCAGTGCACAGAAGGTCAAGGGGCTTTGGGGTGGGTCAAATCTCCTTCATTTTGTAACGGGTAAAGGGGTAAAACATGGGACTCAAACCACGGTTTGGGACCATGGTTTTTGCGCATCTAAGTAATATAAATAGGCATGTATGAGAAAACATTTCATATCGGATATCTCATAATTATGTAACGTTGATGTGATTTGGGAAAATAATTGGCGATTAGTCTGAGTGAGAGACAGGATCCTGCGGCTGTGTGCATGGAGACCTAAGGGAAGTCCTGGGTTGTGTGTGAGGACTCTGTGGCTGTGTGCATATAAGGAAGAAGTTGTATTCATTGAAGATCTGATTAATAAAGAGAAGTTTTGGCAAATCACTAGTTCACTTGCATGATTTCTGTTCTTATGTGTTAATGCATTGATCTTTATGAGTTAATTATTTGCTTATAGATCTGTTGTGTACTTTATGTTATTTGATGCACATTTTTCTAGGTTAATCACATAATAGTAGATCTTTGTGTTTGCATAATAACTATAGTAGTATTAAGGGTTCCAATTAAGTTTTGATCTGAATTGGGTTAAAAAGAAATAGCGCAGCGCAATAGTAAATAGAGCATATCAACAAGGGTTATATCCACATCAAATCCCCCTCTGGGTGTGGAAACCAGGTTCCAACACCCCCCATGCTACTTCTGGTGAGACTTTGATCTGCGTAGGTGGATCACTGCTTAAAGGGCTAGTAGTTGGAGGGTTTTGTTGGTTGCGCAGTACACTCTGAACCCGGGTTAGGACCCCTTGAGCCAAAAGATGGTAAGACACTCAGGAGCCTGTGATGATGATAAATAAGGAAGAGTATCAGAAGGACACTGTAGAAATTCACAGTGACGAGAAGCTAGAGGACCTTGATGCAGGTAATACAAACGTCCCTTCGATGCAGCCAAAAGCTCGTCGGGGCACCAATAGAGGGCCCCAATCCCTGGAAGGACAACAAAAGAAGCGAAAAGCATTAAAGAAGGCAAGGATTGAGCCCCTCGTGTTGACATAAGGTGACAATGATGAGATTGGAAACATTATCAAGACAATCACCGAAGAAGTCTGGAGAAATATTGAGCATCAATACAAGGCTATCCTTGACGAACTGCAGGTTCAAGCGAGCGTGGTTCAAACGAGCATGCTTCCAGTCAACACCCCAGTCGTAGAATCCACCACTAAGAGCAGGATGATAGAGATACCTTGCGGGGCGCTTCATTCCTCTTATGTAGTGTAGTGCACAACCGCTATATCTTGGTCAGAAATTGGAGTCAATTTGGCCATGCTCCCCAGTTCCCACTTGCACCATATTCATACCACAATTACGGATGAGTTGCAGTATCGTTGAGTACCATGCCTTGCACGCCAGAACGTAAGCAAAAAAACAGGTCGAGCAGTTACATCAAGAGCAGCAGCAGGCCGAACAAGTACGACATGCCACAGAAAGTCAGCGAGAGTAGCTAGAATCACTCATCACCTGACTCTGCACCGAGATTCGAGGATTGTTGGTGCCAACCGACATTGCTCCCACTACAAAGCTTGAGACCCTTACAGCCGAACTTAAGGCTCCAAGACATAAATTGAGACAATGGGCGCTGATCTGGAGTAGATGATTGCCGACCTGCAAACCAAGCTACAACTGAAGACATCGCCAGAGGTCCGGGAACAACGAGCTCCATTGTTCAAAAGGCAATGAATAGCATTAATGCAGTTGTGGATGAGTGAAACACTCCGTTCAAAGACACCATGGAGATATGGAACTCCACCCAGGAGAATCCATTAGTTCATAAATTACAGACAGACATGCAGGTTAAGCAACAACGATTTGATGAGATTCAGGTTGCTGCGTGGACCTTGGTTCCTGCACAGAGATTTGTCTGATTGCAAGAAGGCCGAAGCATTCAGGGAGAGATTGATGAGTTGTGCTGCAAGGAGAAGCTCCTAGTAAAAAGGACCCAACCTTGGGCTGATGAAGCTTTCAGTTATCATAGACCATTGAGGATACACTCAAGGAACTCCGCCAAACTCAATGCAACATCAACTTGCAGCGGAGGGGTTTACCACAGAGAAGTTAGTCAGAGAAGCGCAGAACGCTGCAATGTAGAGTGTCAAGGCCATCCAACATCTGCATGAAGCCATCCAGGGAGTAAAGACCAAGATGCAGGAATCCGACGTAGAGTGACTTGAGGACAAGTCACGGTTTTGTGTTTGGGACCTATTGGGCTAGGGTCCCCTAGGTCGAGTCTTAATGTAATTTTTTTTAACTTTGAGGGTAAAGCGCAATGTGCAAAAGGTCAAGGGGCTTTGGGGTGGGTCAAAGCTCCTTCATTTAGTAACAGGTAAAGGGGAAAAACATGAGACCATGGTTTTTGAACATCTAAGTAATATAAATAGGCATGTATGAGTCAAGTCAAAACATCTCATATCAGATATCTCATAATTATGTAATGTTGATGTGATTTGGGCAAGTAATTGGTGATTAGTATGAGTAAGAGATAGGCTCCTGCGGCTATGTGTGTAGAGACCTACATAAAGTCCTGGGTTGTTTGCGCAGAAGGAAGAAATTGTATTCATTGAAGATCGATTAATAAAGAGAAGTTTTGGAAAATCACTGGTTCACTTGCACGATTTCTATTCTTATGTCTTAATTCATTGATCTTTATGAATTAATGATTTGCTTATAGATCTGTTGTGTAGTTTATGTTATTTGATGCGCATTTGTCCAGGTTAATCACATAATAGTAGATCTATGTATTTGCACAATAACTATAGTAGTATTAAGGGTTTCAGTTAAGTTTAGATCTGAATTGGGTTAAAAAGAAATAGTGCAGCATAGTAGTAAATAGAGCATATCAACAAGGGTTAGATCCACATCAAATCCCCCTCTAGGTGCAGAAACCTAGTTCCAACACTCCCCCATGCTACTCTGGGTGAGACTTTGATCTGTGCAAGTGGATCACTACCAAAAGGGCCAGTAGTTGGAGGGTTTTGTTGGTTGTGCAATACAATTTGAACTTGGGTCAGGACCCCTTGAGCTAACATTTAGTGTTTCATTGATAACTTCTTCATTTGATATTTGATATGAGTGATTGAAAAACAAAGTTAAAAAAAATCATATTAGAAATATGTTTTAATGATATGATGATTTTTTCGAAGTCCAATTGCTACAAAAAAAAAGGTCCATTTTTTTATTGTCTCAAATGCTAATGAAAATATTTCCATGTGGTAGATCTTGTCAAAATATTTCGAACTATGCTTGATTCAGCTCAAACGAGTGTCATATGATAAATTTATTGCCGTCAAATTTTTTTGAGAAACAATAAAAATTGTTGTGTATGGGTGCCATGTGGCAACATTGCATAGTGCCACTTGGAAGTACCAAAGATGGACACATGGACTATAGATGTTGAATGGGAAAAGTGACATGGAAGGTCACATTTGTGGCTAGATTTTGACTATATGGTGATGTGGTAACTAACTAGGCAGGGTGGCGTGGACTGTTGACATGGCAAGGTGACATGGTATAGTGATGTGGTAAGCTACTGATGTGGCAAGTGATAATGACATGGTGATAACCTAGATAATGATGTGGTAGATGATGTGGCAACTACTGACTATGTAGATTGATGATTGGTCCACCATGTGGACCAATGGGTCGCTGCCATGTGGGCCAATTTAGGGCTTCCACATGGAAACCTCATTTTGTCCAAAATTTACCAAGGCAGGGTGACATGGATTGTTGACATGGTAGATTGATGTGTTAAGCTACTGATGTGGCGAGTGATAATGACATGGTGATGGCCTAGATAATGACGTGGTAGATAATGTGGCAACTACTGATTAAGTTGCTGACTATGTAGATTGATGATTGGTCCACCATATGGATCAATGGGTGGTTGCCATGTGGGGATTCCACATGGAAACCTCATTTTGTCCAAAATTTACTAAGTAACTTCATACAGACAACCCACTTGAATCAAACTTGTAACCTCCGCTAATCAAATTCAATGCTTCACCATTGCACCAAAGGCTTCACATGTATTATGAAATGGAGAAAACACTTTTAAAAATTTAAAAATTTGAGAATGCATTTAAAAGAGTGGCCATGGGGAAAAATCCCGAAATCTCTGGCAAATTATTTGAACATAAAAATCGTTGCAACACATTTGTCAATCGTTTTATGCCGAAAATGGAAATTTTGACTTCAAATCAAATTCGAATTGTGGCCCAAAAATGGGTAGTTCAACAACTGGCTTATCATTCTATAAATGAGTATTTTTACCACTGGGAGCTCGACGTAATGGACGTATGATTTTAATTATCCGCAAGTTGAGGTGATTTCAAGGCTAGATCCATTGGAACTTGCAATTCATTGTCTTCCTGCAAAAACTCGTCTTACGTTTTATGGTATTATGTCTTGGGGTTTTTATATGGTTTTATTTGTATTATTTTGTTTTATTTTATACGGCTAGTTTTTGTTTTTATTTATTTATTTTTGTGTTATTTTGTTTTTTAATTGTTTTTTATTATTTCATTTTTCATGTTTTAGTTTTTTTGGCTATATGTTTTGGTTTTTTTTTTGTTTTTTTTTTTAATATTTGTTTTTTTTTTTTTAATTGATTTATTTATGGTTTTTTAAACTTTTGCTTTTCTTTTGTATGTTTTAAAAAAAAAATTATTAGCAATTTGGAGACCTAGAAAAAAAATATTACTTTAAAAGGAAACTGTTTTTAGAAATTTTGAGACAAATCTAATTTTGAGTTAAGATCAAAATTTAAGCATAATGAATAATAAATTTAGATCTCCTAGTGGATTTTAGATATAAAAGTTGATTTATTTTAGACCAAAGTAGATATTTCAAACTTAACTTATATCCAATTTTCCTTTTTAATCTTCAAGATTGCAACAAGTCACAGGAAAAGAACATACTCAGGAATATCACAATTCTTTATACATTTGCAATCTGAAATTTGAAAACCATGATAAGAAGAATTTATCTTAGACCTCAAATTGGTAGCTCCCGAAACTCTACTTGTTCTCCTTCCTCACAAATGTTCCTTCTCTTATAGATATTCCTACCAATTGTTAGTGAACGAGGCGACTCTTATTGCACAAGAATTAAATGAAATCAAACTTCAAAAGAAAACTCAAAAACACCACCAAGCTTGGTTTTATTTATTTATAGATCCTACTCTACTTTGAAGAATAAGATATTTTTTCAACTATAATAATATTTCCAATAAATCCATGTGCGTAATAGGATGATAAATAAATTCATATGGAGGTTTGAAATATATTCTTTGATATATATAGAAATATGACAGACCAACTGCTTTGATTGAGACGATGTCAAGAATTGTTGAAGAATAGAGTGGTGCTCTAGATTAATGATTTTTTGGAAACAAATTTCAATATAGCTATGACGCACTTTTTTGACTTGCTCATATGGATAATTCTGTATGCCTTATTTTGCCATGCCATTTATATCTTCTACTATGGGATGGTTGATCTCTTGGATGCATAAAGTATTTAATGATAAGAATAGTGGAAATTCCTCGATCTCTTATAATGGTTGTTCTCCATCAAATGTGGTCCATGGTTCTTTAGTTCCCTTTGAATATTCTTCTTCTTGATGTTGCTCATGGAATTTTTTCCCTTCTATTGCTTCCTAGAGTGTAGGAATGTTCCTAATCACTGTGAAGATTTTTTGCTTCAGAGATGTGGAGATGTTTCCAGTTGTTACTAAGATGAGATTTCTTGAAGTAGCATTCTTCTTTATTTAACAAATTCCTGAACATTGCTTGAATTCTTCTTGTTGGTTGATAATCCTTGTCTAGCACATGGATTAGTACCTAGGGGCTCTTACAATACCCAAATTGATTAAAATTCATGCATCCTATTTATCATGCTTTACAAAGGCAACTAAAAATGAGATGCATTTCAACAACTATGGTTAGGAAGAACCCCACAATCATGATACACAAGTTCTTACCTATCATCTTATCGCTCCTCGTACCTAGAGTTGTATAAATAAAAAGACATTATAGTTTGGAAGCTAACACCTATGTATACTTCCCCGAAAAAAACACCAAACGTTTGGGTAATTTAATTGACTCTTAAATTACTTGCATTTAATGTCAATCCAGGTTTGTACACTTGTAAAGAAAACTTGCACAACATATGCTAGGAAATTAACTTTCAACTTTGAAAGAAAATCTAATCTATTGAAAGGAATTATGAGATTGAACTAAAATCACAATCATGAAATGATATCTAAAATGAACACATACACACTTTCTTATTCTATGAAAGCAATACACAAACTTCTTTGAAAGACAATAAGATTTGATCTATGGAAAACAATAAATTCTAAGCTAGAAAGCATTGAGATTTTAATCTATTTGAAATGAAAATACAATTTTAGCCTATGAAGGGCAAATGCAATTCTATTCTATGAAACCCATTATATGCTATGGAGAACAACTAGATTTCTATACTATGAAAGCAATCAATTTCTTTTGTTATTTCTATGAAAGCTTTTAGAGTTCCTAAATCTACGTTCTTATTCTAAATCTATATTCTTATGAACATGAAGATAAATTTATTCTATGAAAACCCTTTAAACTCTATTGTAATGAACACAAGGATATATCTATTCTATGAAGGCCATAAAGTCTATTCTATAAAAGCTTAAATGAAAACTTTATTTTAGAAAGCATTAAAATTCTATTTCTAAAGAAACAAATGAATTATAAGCTAAGAGAAAATAGAGACAACTCATTCTATGAAAATAATCAGAAGCTTATTGAAATGAAAACACATCTAACTATGAGTTCAAAGTAAATTGAGATGATTGGTATGCGTGTGCAAAGTTTTAAAGTCTTTCATGTTTGTGCATTATCTATAAATCTAAGACTATTAAATGCAGAGGGAAAATAGTTAAATCAAGAAACAATTAAATAATCGCTTTTGTGTTTTTAGATTTTATTCAAGTGTTTGGCATGCAAAATAACAATAATGAAATAAGCATAAAGGAGCATCCAACGACAATGTACATAAAACAAATCATCTAATCAAAAGACTTGAAATAAACCTTGCAGAAAATGGGCATAAAAGAAACTAATCTATTTTGTAGAATTGAAACATAAAGAAAATTAAAATACACTTGTACTCATCAGGGAGCCCTTCTGAGGCACACGATAGATGGAAAACTCTAGAAACTATTGATAAAACACCAAATATCACCATGAAGGCATAACCATATCAAAGGATTGTATTAACTGAATAGTGCATGAACTTCAACAATGTTCATAACATCAAGCATAAGTATTGCCAAGCTTTAGCATTCAAAGCTTAACACCACTTTGAATAGAGAAGGAACTCCTATTTATACAAAAAATAAGAGAAATAATTAATAAATGTAGATCCAAAAATCTCTCCTAGATCCACAAATATCTCATGTGGTTACAACCATGTGTTAAGATCTAGCAAGTAACATATCTTCATATCCTCTCACAAACCTATAAAATATTTGATAGGAGACACTTATGAAAACTTCCATGATTCTTCTCCATGAAATGTGCTTTATTAATGATCTCAAATCTTCCTCAAATCTTCAAGAGTTTGAAGAGGACATTCGAACTTGAGAGTTAGAGGCCAAATATGACTTTGCTAGAATCTTTAAATATGCGTAGAAACATCACAAAACTCATCCAACTTTTAGATACATATGGATACATGTTATTTTTCTAATATTCAACCATAAATTCCCTCATGCTTTGGAAAATAATAAGTATAAACCCATATATGATCATGGAAATTCTCTTAGTGTAAGGTAATGAAGCTTGTAGCGACCTAGAATTATAATATACAAAATTAAATACATCAACCATGTTATTATCAATCAACATATCTACTCAATTGACTACCATAGGATTTTTGAAAATTTTTAAAGAACAACCATTAGAGAATAAATAATTAAATAATATTAGACTACCTCATCAAATTTTGGAGTGAAAAAAGAAAAAACTAAATTTTGAACTTGTCTTCCTACAATTTTACTCAAATTTTGAGTGGGAGCACTAGTTGGATGCAAAATTTAATTTCACATCCAAAGAGTACCCATGTTGAATACTTTCGATGGATCCTACTACACAAAAATGAGAAATACATGAAAAAATTTGATTGTAATAACATTCTTCATGTATTTCTCATTTTTCGTGTTGTGGTCTCCATCAAAAGTATTCGACATGGGTACTCCTTGGATGAAAATTTAAATTCCACATCCAACGAGTGCTCTCGCTTGAAATTTGAGTTAAACCATAGGGAGATAAATTGAAATACATGTTGAAAAAATAGTTTTTTAATTTTTTAATTTTTTTTATCATTTTATCTTTTTACTCCAAAAGAGGTGAATCATCCCCCATGGTTGACATCGTAATCTTCAATTCTATTGGTTCTTATAAAGTTGATTTTGGTTGTGCATTTTCATTTTGAGACCCAAGTTTTACCTCGAAATTTCTCTAATGATACGAATGGAGCGACAATAGGCTTATTAGTGATTATGAAGTTGTCATGCTCTCCAGATCCCATAGACCACAACAAAGTGTTGGGTATGACTCTCCACCCAACCTTAGACTAGATGATATGCAACCAATATTTCTTGCAGCTATCATCTCCGAGCCCTCAATCAACTTACTATGACTGGTGGCCTTTGTATTGCGACATTCTCTTCCTCAAAGAATGAGCCAATTAATGAATGCCTCTCATCTCCCTTTTACACCATTAAATAGAAACAAATATTCTAAAAATGGAAAGGGGATTGGAAAGGGATCCGAATGTGCACAATCCATGTGTCATCATGCCAACTTTTACTTCTTTTTAGTTTATCTTTATTTATTTATTATAATCATTTCTTCATTGTTTGTTATTTTATTTACTATTATCTTTTATTCGTTATTTGTTGTTTTATTTATTATTGTCTTTTCTTCGTTATTTGTTATTTTATTTATTATTATATTTTCTTCATTATTTTTTATTTTATTTATTTTTATATCATTATTATTATTTCATTTATTTATTTTATTATTATTATTATTATTAACTAATAGTTTGGGGCATTACTTACTCCCCCTCTTTATGGAACTTCGTCTCAAAGTTAAGTTTATTCATTTTATATTTTATTTATTAATTACCCCATGTTTTCCCAACACCATCTACTGAACTAATATACCAACAAACATCAAAATTTATATCAAAACAATGTGGAAATCTTGAGGAATCTCAAGCCTCTTTCCCAACTTTCAGAACCATGCATATAGCCTCCTTGGTCTATACCATAGCCCCAAGCCTTGCCCTAGGTCTTAGACCTCATCTTCCCCAAAGCAACCATATGGTCATAGTACTCAATGACTCCAGGCATCTCACAAGGTTGTCCCATCTCCCTCCACAATTCACTAAGGTGCACAACCCCATAATTCAAATTCCTCATGCCCCCACTGGATTTCGGTATCCCAATACAATATCATGCACTCGAACTCCCAATATGTTCCCATTGCTCCTAATGAGTTATCCATTAAGAGTTACAAAAGACAAAATAACACTGACATATATAGTGTTGATTTATTTTATCCCCAACCAATATGGTTTACACATTCTCTGTCATAGATATGGGATCCCACGATATCATCAAATAAACCGGCCTACTCGAGCCATTTGTGAAATTCTTGTCAATCACCACATCTCAACATGCAACCTGTTGTCACTAAGCTGGAACCAGTTGGGATGTTCAACTGATAACCTAGCATAACTATTTAAAACCACTTTGGATTGGAAGTTATCCCTTCTAATCAGAGCGGGATCTCTCAAAATAAAAATGAAATATTCAAGATGACATCAATTTGCAGATGGCTAACTCTGTACTATTTTATGCTTTATATGATTTTGTAGGTGGAAGAGTGTATGATGGCTACCATTGGGCATGGAGTCAGCTAAAGGAATTCAATTGATAGAAAATGCATCCATGGAAACTGAGGCAAATGGGATTAAAAGATAAATTTTACAACAAAAAACATAATACATGAAGGAAATTGGAGCATAAAAATTATGAATTCCAAGTAATCATAAGACTATGATGTTGATAACAATATAAAAAATAGAAAGACACAAACACATAAGCTCCAAAATAATCTTAGGTTTTTGAAAGACAACTTGGGCCAGCCTCGAATTCCTACTTAAGAGACCTATTCCTAATAGAATTACATCACTTGGAGACTTCCTAGGGATATTTTTTGTTTGGCAGAGTTTGAATACAAAAGAGACTCTTCTTTCATTAAATAACTCAACAAATTCTTTTAATAACCCTTATCAAATGAAACCAACTGATTTTTTGAATGTGATAGACTATTAATGTGTCATCATGCCACGTGGATGCTGAGCTAGACCTCCACCAAGTCGAATTTTAAAATCTCTGCACAAATATGGTTAGGAAAAATTCTGTAAAATAGGCCTCAAAAGCGTATTTTCCAAACCATGATGGCTGTGAAAACACTGAGAGAGGTTTTTTTAGATGGGATCATGCTAAATAAAAACCTCCTTTAGATTTCCAAAATTACTTTCCATTTGGTCAGAAAGTGAGCTTGAAGTTGAATGCTAAAACAATCATTTCCAAAACTTTCGTAACACACTTTTGTAGCAAACTCAAAAATCCACCTTTTGCATAATATTTGAAATTTCTGAATGTTGGAGGGTCTACCTTGGGGCTAATGAGGTAAACATGTGCTCTAATCCATCCTTGCTCTAATTTTTTTTTTCTGAAGTTTACCCTCAAAGAAACCTACAACACTTTCGTAGCAAAATCTCGTCTTTAAGCCCCGGACTTGCTACAAAAGTACCCAGTTTACTGATATTTTGCACCTTCTTCGCCTTTTAACCTCCAAAAAACTAATAAATCCTGTACATGCCTCGTATGATAGTCTAATACAAAATATGGTCCAAAAATGTGTTGCCTTACCATCTTTCATGGAGTAACATCACCATTTTGCATAACCATTTTAAGACCCTTTTTATTCAATTCAACTTGTATCATTTTTATCGAACCAAATTGACATACTAAGGTGTTGGAAAAATGATACACTTGAGTTAAAACCTTGTAAACCTAAGTTGAGATGGTGATCTATCCAATTGATCAGCTGGCATCATTATGAGATGTCATCCATATGGAGTTTGACTGCTGAGCTGCCCCCTTGAACAAGTGGCACAATAATATTCATGCTCTTATTTGATAAATCATCCACCTTTTCACTGCGCTGAATGCTCAAAAACATAAAAAACACATAACACTGGAAGAAAAACAGATTACATGAACTTTCTTAGCAATTCCTGACCTGTTTACACTGAATTTGTTGCGGAAGTTGGTAAAATTTTCAAATTTACTCTAATGAGTAGATTAACTCATGCACGAAGATTTTTTTGGATTTTTATTTGACAATGACACCTATTACCTTAATGATGACCTCTCAAACTCACCAAAAGACCCCCACACATATGAATTTTTTTTGAAAATTACAAATTTAAAAGATCCTATTCAACCCTAAGTAACTTACCCTAATTGACTCAAAAACAACCTAGTGGTTATCATGGATAACGGTGGGTCCAATGGGGGATTTTGCACCCCTGTGGTGTAGCAAAGAACTTGTAGACCACATGCCTATTCATGTTAGATGATCCAAATATATTAATGTAAAGTTAGGATAAAATATTTATTAAATTAGAATATTTAATAAATATTAGAGAATAAAAATATTTATTAAATTATAATATTTAATAAATATTAAGAGACACTTAGAAATAGAATATTGTTAGCAAAGATAAGACTCTAGAATTGAGTCATATCTTAGGCTCTAAAATAGGAATAAAGTTAGTAGATTGGATAGAAGATCATTTATTGTAAATGGACACTTGTTATTTTTTCAAGTGATCCATAACCAAATTAAATTAGGACATATAGCTTATAAATAGGTTAGTCTCCTAATTGCAAATTTAGTAGAAGTTTACATTTGTAAACTCCTGCAACTTTTTATGTAATTTATTTTCATTATTAATAAAATTACGTGTTTGAGGACACTTATGCCATTAATGTGGTATCAAAGCCACCGGTAATGCATAAGACGTGAAGGTGAAGATTTTAGTTTTGCAGACTCTTGGAAAATTCTGCTAAAGGATGAATTGGTATGCAATCTTTTCAATGCTTTAAGGAAAAGAAATTTATTGGTTATAATTTTAAAATCAATTTTTTTATTTAAGTTTAAGTTTGTTTTTAAAATTCAATTTTCTGGGAGCTTCTTGTCGAGATCTTCCTACAATTTTTCTTCCCATTGAATTGCTTGTTCGTGAAAAGAGCCCCCAGCCACTCGCAGAGATTTCCAGGTGGAACGAAGCCCAATCTCAAACTTTTTAAATGTTACTGTTAGCACAGAGGCTAACTAACGTAGAGATTTACATATATGAACCAACACAGAATCATTTCAAAGGGTGCATAACCGAGCTTTCATGCTCGTTGAAGGGTATTGTCAATTGCGTGAAATGAACCAATCTTCGTGTGCATGTAGCACTCAAGGGATGTGAGCCAATGAAGGTGTAGAAACCATATGTAGCCATCAGAGGGACGTGAGAAAAAAAGGGCGCAGAGGCCATACTCAGCCATCGTAGCAATCAAATGTTGCAAGATCGATCACCTGGTGGAGGCATGAATAAGATCAAAATGGTTTGAAGGCAGAACGAAATTCATAACGCTTTGTAGCAGAGTTAAATCATAATGTTTACATTGGTAAGTGCTCATGCCGTAGAAGCGATGGCCACCAATGTTGAAAGAGAGAGATACCAGTAAACGTTACCACCGTGAAGGTATGGGCAGCGTGTGAATTGAACACTATGACTGGATGGTAAGAAACGCCTTATTTAGACAATGTTTCTTTGTGTGATTCGGATGTGGCAATAGATATCCAACGATGTTGTTGAGTGGAGACATCAACCGAAAGTTAAGAATTTAAATCCCAGCCCATATATATTAAAATCTTCAGATTTTTGCACTGGGTTTGAGATTCAGAATTTGTGCATTTATTTAATAAATGTATGAAACTGTATGAACCAGTGTAGAGAATATTGCTCCATTCCTGTGGAAAGTTGTTTTTTTTTTAGATTAATAAGCATTGGGTGGATTGAAGTGTATGTAATTGATGAAATTTTGAAGAAGAACTTGTAGAATTACCAGCTAGTAGAAAATAAATTACATTTTTATGAAGGACATAAGCTCACTCTTTAAAGAGTGATTTGGGAAAGATAAGGAGTGAATTTTTTTTTTGTAATAGGAGTTATAAGGGAGACAATTGTATATTTTTTTTCTTGGAGCAATAAAGTGAAGTAAAACTTTGTTTTTGGAGGAATAAGAAGAATTTTTTTATTTTGGAGAGATAAGGATCATTATTTGTAACTCAAAGTATCTTTTTACTTTGGGGGGGGGAGGGGGGGGGGTAGAATTTTTTTTTTTAAGAAGAGATTGTAAAGGCATTGTCAAATTTTGAAAAGATTTCATTGTAAACACTCAACGAGAAATTGACTAGAGCCAAGTGCAAAGCTCAGTAATTTTTCTCCTTTTTCAACGACTATACGAGGGTCAAGGCTAAGCCCCGATAGATCATTTTTTGCGTGGTGTGTTTCGTGTGACGAGTTGCTCAAATTTTTGTGCTTGATTATTTTGGTGCATTGCTTCAACACTACAATGTTGAATTTAATTAATCTGTTCTCTAAATCTGATAAGCTAGAAGGACTGAAATCTTATAAGACATGGAAACTTCTAATTGAAAGCACTCTCATATATAATGAATTGTGGCATGAAATTTGTGATGGCAATATTAAGCCAAATAAACCAACAGATGCAGCTTCACTTGCAAAATGGGAAGTAAAAAATGGAAAAGCGTTAGCTCTTATAAAGCTTCAGTTAATAATGAAATATACATACATAATTAAAATTCCTCAAATGCATGGAATGCTTTACGTACATTCAAATATCTCTTTGATACAAAACTTGAATCAAAGAAGGTTGTTCTTCAATAAAAATTGCTTCAACATAAATTAACTGAAGGTGGTGATGTCCTTGAGTATATTTCACGACTTAAAAACATCAAGTAAGAAATAATAAATGCTGGTTTTCAAGTTGTTGATGAAAGCTTCTTGACCACAATTTTAATTGCTGGATTGCCATCATCATATACACATTTTTTGGAAACTTTACAAGTCACTGGAAAGTTAGAGAAGCTAAAGTTTGATGAATTGAGTGACATGTTAGCTCAACATGATAAAACCTTTGGGAAGAAGAAATAAATTGGAGAAGATGTCTTCTTCACCAAAGCCAGCTCAAGTAACTCCTCAGATGATAGTTGAAAAAACCGAGGAAGAGGAAATTTCAATCAAAATCAAGCAGCCCAAGGCCGTGGTTGCAGTCAAAGCAGAGGAAACAATTTCAATAGAGGCTACAATTCAGGAAGGAGAAATTTTCAAGGAAGAGGCAACAACCAAAACATAAGGTATCATCAAGGCAGAGGACAAAGTCTAGGTAGAGAACACACTCAAAACAGAGGCCAAAGTAGAGGCTGAGGACAGTATCAAGGTAGAGGATAGTCTCAAGGCAGAGGCAACGATTTCAGTCAAATTGTTTGCAGGAGATGTAACAAAGTTGGCCATTATGCGGCAGATTGTAGAAAATCTATTGAGAAGATTCCCAAGTTTCATCCAAACTCTGCAAAGTTTGCAAATGATGAAGATGATCCTAATGGTTCCTAATATGTCTTCACCAACACAGAAGCAACAACTTTACAGGTTTCAAGCTTTCTCAAAAGTGATTATGAAGATGCATGGATTATGGATGCAGGCGCAACTCAACACATGAATTTTCGACGAGATTTATTTTGGAATCTCAAAGAATTCCATCTGAATTCAATCTATCTTGCTGATAAAACAAAACATACTCCTTCAGGTAAAGGTGTAGTTAACGTTTTTTTACCAGGCATTGGAGAAAGAATGATTTCAAAGGTACGGTATGTCCCAACATTCAAGAATTTTTTTTTATCTTTAGTCATGATTCGACAAGAAGGACATATGGTACTTATGGAAGATGGCTTAGTTAAAATAAACTCAGTCAAACAAAACATGAAAACAGTAATGATAGGTTATGAAGATGGAAAACTGTTAAGGATGAAAGGGACAATTATTCCAAGAAATTCTGACTTTGCAGGAGCAACAAGTACAGATATTTCACGATTAGATTGTGGCATGTGAGATATGGCCATATCAACTTTGAAAGTCTCTCTCAGTTACAAAAACAGGGAATGGTTAAAGGACTTCCAACCTTCAAAAGGGAAAATGCAAAGTGTGAATCTTTCATTTTTGGAAAACAACATCGAGATATTTTTCCTACAAGTTCATGGCGTGCAAACAGGCACTTGCAGTTAGTTCACAGTGATATTTGTGGACCCTTCCCAACTTCGCTTGGAAGTTGCATATATTTATTACTCTTTGTTGATGATTGTAGCAGGATGACTTGGGTTTATTTATTGAAGCAAAAGGTAGAAGCATTTGAAAAGTTCAAAACTTTTTGTCAGCTTATTGAAAATGAATTAAAGGAGAGGATTGGCACTCTTAGAACTGACAATTGCGGAGAATTCACTTCAAGTGAATTCAAAAAGTATTGCATGGATAATGGTATAAAACGACATCTTACCAATATCTACACTCCGCAACAAAATGGGGTAGTAGAAAGAATGAATCGTACCTTGTTACGAATGGCATGATCTATGTTAACTTTAAAAAATTTAAATCCTTTATATTGGGCTAAAGCAATTCATACCGCTGTCCACTTGAGGAACAGATCTCCCACTATTTCTTTAGATGAAATCACACCTTATGAAGCATGGTTTGGCTTCAAACCTCGAGTAAAACATCCTAGATTTTTTGGATTAGTCTGTTATGCCTTAGTTTTGAAGGAAAAACGAACTAAGCTTGATGCACGAAGCTTGAAGTGCATAATGATCGGGTATTCTGATGAGAAGAAAGGGTACCAACTTTTATCAAATGGAAAATTTATTGTAAGTAGAGATGTGTTTTTTAATGAAAATGAGAGTAAGAGTGCTGAAGAAGTTGAAAGTCTTCTTCAAAAGTTAGAAACAAAAAGTGATAAAAGAAACATAAATTTACAATGTCAAACAAATTCACAAAATTGGTATGAAATTGAATTTCCTTCATCTGAAAATGATTCATCCAATCCGTCTTCATCATCAACGCCATCTGGGTCTTCTAGCAGTTCATTCAACTCTCCTAGCAGCAACAGTTCTTCTGACAATGACTCTCTACCTCCGGAACCTGCGGTTGATCAACAAACATTAGTTTATATCAACCCTCTCTACAATGATGGTGATTTTTCACAATCTCAAACTAGTGAACATCAATTGCCAAAATGGGCAGTTTAACTTTTGAAATATGTAAGGCCAATGAACAGAATAAAACAGGAACAAGGGGATCACAAAGAAACAAAGGAGCCTTGATAGAAAATGATTTTACCGAACCTTCTACATACCGAGAGGCATTAAAACATAAAGAATGACAACAGGATATGGTTGATGAATATAAGGCAGTTCAAGACAATAACACTTGGAAACTTGTTGATTGTCCTTAGAATGTTAAAACCATCAGATGCAAATGGGTTTATCGAATTAAGTACAAGCAAAATGGTGAAATTTACAAGTATAAAGCAAGACTTGTTGGTAAGGGTTTTGCGGAGCAGGAAGGGATATATTATGAGGAAACGTTTGCTCCTACAACTAAATGGAACACCATTTGACTCACACTTGCCTTAGCAGCTCAAAAAGGATGGAAAGTTCATCAAATGGATGTAAAAAGTACTTTTCTCAACGGAGATTTACAGGAATAAGTGTACATGACACAACCACCACATTTTGAAATTGAAGGGCAGGAACATAAAGTATGTAAACTAATAAAGACTTTATATGGGTTAAAACAAGCTCCTCGAGCTTGGTATGCTAAAATGGATGAATACCTTCGGAAAGTTTGTTTTCAATGAAGTGAATCTGATGATACCTTGTATGTATTTCAACAAGGTAAAAATCTGGTGATTTTGGTTATGTATGTAGATGATTTGATTATCACTAGAAACAATGATGAACATATTGCACAGGTGAAAAAGGAGTTACATGCAGGTTTTAAGATGACAAATTTGGGAGTACTTCATTACTATCTTGGAGTTGAAGTATTCCAACGTCCACATCATATTTTCATTTCTCAGAGTAAGTATGCAACAAAAATTCTTCAGCGATTTGGAATGCAGGATTGCAAGCCTGTTCTCACCCCTATGGAACAAAACTTGAAACTTTAAAAATTTGAAGGGGGGAAATGGTGGATAGCATTACTTATAGACAGTTGATTGGTAGCTTGATTTATCTGACAAATACTCCACCATATCTTTCTTATGTTGTCAGTATTCTTTCCTGCTTTATGCAGGAACCACAAGACGACCACTGGAATGCAGCCAAAAGAGTTCTTCGTTATATCCAAGGAACAAAATATTTTGGTCTTCTTTACAAAAATACTAAAAATTTTGTACATGGTGGATTTTTAGATGCTGACTTTGCGACAATATTGATGATAGGGCATCAACCTCAGGTTATTTAATGAACATGGGGTCATCTGCAGTTTCCTGGATTTGCAAGAAGCAAGCTACAATGGCCACTTCTTCAGCAAAAGAAGAGTACATTTCAGCATGGGAAGCAGCATGTGAGATTGTTTGGTTGCGTAGAGTTTTACAAGACTTGGGAATTCCTCCAGTAGAAGCTACTTCGTTATTCATCGACAACCAGTCAGCAATAAAGCTTGCCAAGAATCCAGTTTTTCATTCAAAGACAAAGCATGTGGACACCAAGTATCATCATATCAGATCACTCATCGCAAAGGATGTCATCAAGCCGATTTATTGTCCTTCAGAAGATCATACCTCCGATATCTTCACCAAACCTCTTGGCAGAATAAAATTTACTAAGTTCAGAGATGAGCTTGGCATATGTTGTAATGTATCTTTGGATCATAAGGGGGAATTTTAGATGATCCAAATATATTAATGTAAAGTTAGGATAAAATATTTATTAAATTAGAATATTTAATAAATATTAGAGAATAAAAATATTTATTAAATTATAATATTTAGTAAATATTAAGAGACACTTAGAAATATAATATTGTTAGCAAAGATAGGACTCTAGAATTGAGTCATATCTTAGGCTCTAAAATATAAATAAAGTTAGTATATTGGATAGAATATCATTTATTGTAAATGGACACTTGTTATTTTTTCAAGTGATCCATGACCAAAGTAAGTTAGGACATATAGCTTATAAATAAGTTAGTCTCCTAATTGAAAATTTAGTAGACATTTACGTTTGTAAACTCCTACAAATTTTTATGTAATTTCTTTTCACGATTAATAAAATTACATGTATGAGGAAACTTATGCCATTAATTCGTTGGGCATTTCCAACTCGAAGACTGCAACTTGCAAACTAGCTTATGCTCTTAAAACCAAACTTCCATTCAAATTGAAACTATACAAACTGATAATCACAAATACGAATGAAATCATGCTACAAACTGAATATACTCCTGCTAGAAATAAGATGCTCAAACCCGTGAGATTATTTATGTACATACGAATCTACCCTAAGCTAAAAATCATATGTTTGATTCAAGCAATATGAAACCTCCAGTATAGCCAGTAAAGAGCTTATCCAACAACTGTGCTTCTTGATTGTTCATAAGTGCACAATCTATTGGCAACTCATAATAAAAATTGAATCCATAACCTGAGCTTATAAATGAAAGAAACTCCACCTTCACTAGTGACTGAAATAGGCTTACCAAAGGATCTTGATAAACATGAAAAATATCCTCTTTTGATGAAAGTGCAAATCAACAAAAGGATCCTTGAAAACATTGAAAAGTATCTTGTCATGATGATCGAAAGGATAATATTCATTCATGAATGCAGGTTGTCTCTATTTTATGCCTTCATTTTCAACATCATTCTTAAGACATGACTATGACTATTCATGAAAATATTCAATGGGAGCAACCATATCATGTGATACATGGATGTTTAAAAATGACTTTTCATGCATTACAATGAGAACTTCATGTATATCATCACACAAAACTAAATTTTTTTTATCATTTAAATCTATAACAAGACATTTTGGGACATAAAATTGTGGATCAAAAAGTTGTTGATTATTAACTATAAGGAGAATACTCGAGGAATCAACCTCCTCCTCATGATGAAAGAAACATGTTTAACATAAAATTATCCTTTCTCCTTCCCATTTTCATGTTGCTCAACATTCAACTCTTTGTTCTCAATATGCTCAGAAAGTTTTTCATATGCTCCAGGATTATCTAAAAGTGAAATTTCATCACATGTTACCTCATTGTTCATAATTTTCATGCATGTATTTTCAACAACCCGATCTTGAGGAGTTTCTTCTTGATATAAAATCTTAGAAAATGAATGGGCTGAAAAATAATTTGGATGATTTAGCTCATACCTTTGATTGTATATATATTGACAAGGCCACAAATCCTCATAAATTTCATGTAATATGACTTGAATGTCAAATTTATGATCTATTTCATCTTCAAGAAAAGAAGATACATCTACTTGTTGGAAAAT
This sequence comes from Pinus albicaulis, assembly GCA_034641835.2. Taxonomy (NCBI): domain Eukaryota; kingdom Viridiplantae; phylum Streptophyta; class Pinopsida; order Pinales; family Pinaceae; genus Pinus; species Pinus albicaulis. The sequence continues at coordinate 896,033,911 of CM076579.1, forward strand.
TTCTCGATCATCATGACAACTAGCTTGTGAAGAAAATTCATAAAATGCCTCTAATATCTCCTCATCATCCATACATTATACACCATCACCAATAGTTTTAATATATTGAATTATACCTTTCCAAATATTACAACAATCTTGAGACAATGGTGATGAAGGATGAGACTTCCCATAATGTCCAAAAAATATTCTATGGAAATATTTAAGAGAACACAAGCTTCCTGATTTCAACCCTTCATACCATACTATAGCTTTGTCTTCTAGGGTAGCCATAAACATCTTCATGAGAAAATCCTCAGGAAATTCAACCATCCACCTACATACATGTATATGAAATTTAACCAAATGCATACTATCATCATATTTCTTTTCATATTTGAACATGGGAAGATGGGTTGACCAATAAACACAAGGCATAGGATCTAGAAAACCATAGATGTGGGATCGATCCATAGGAGCATACCTGGGATTTATTCTTGTAGTAGAAATCACCTTGGAACTTCTTCAAGCTACTGATCTTCAAGCAGTGGAGTCACAATGAAGCTACAAATTTCTGAATTCTTCAAGAATGGAGTTGCCAAGGTAGAAGTACAACCTTCAATATTTCTGATCTCCTCCTACCTTCAAGATATTGGATACTTTGATTGGAATCACTTACCTAAGATAATGTAGCTTCGAACTCCCAGATGACGCACCAAAATGTTATCACTAAGTTGGAACCAGTTGGGTTTTTCAACTGACAACCTAGCGAAACTATTTCAAACCATTTTGGATTGGAAGTTAGCCCTTCCAATCAAATATGGCTCTCTCAAAGGAAAAATGAAATATTCAAGATGAAATCAATTTACAAATGGCTAACTCTATACTATTTTATGCTTTATATGATTTTACAAGTGGAAGAGTGCATGATGGCTATCGTTGGTCATGGAGTCAGCTAAAGGACTTCAATTGCTAGCAAATTCATCTATTATCAATAAGTTGGTACAGATGGGCTGCTCCACCAAACAATCTAGAGTAACTCTTTCAAACCAACTTCTGGCTGAAAATTATCCTTTTCAGCTTGAGAGGGCTCTCTCAAAAGGTAACTATGATTTGTTCAAATATGATTTCAATCATATGTATAAATCTGTAATAGTGTATTGAATGTGTTTGTATGCAGGTGAAAAATGTATAAGGTTTACTACCATTGGGCTTATGGAGTCAATGTTAGGAAATTCAATGACAATGGCTCTCCTTGTGGAAGCCGAGGCATGTAGATGTTTCAATGAAAGGAAAATACACACAAATAAATATACAATAGATTAATGTTTAAAGGAAGTTAAAGTGTGATTTACATGAATTCTGAGTAATTAAAATCAATATACTGAAAGTAAAATCTTAAGAAACATAGGATAAATGCTCATGAAACACCAAATTAATCTCAGGTGAAGGAGAAAAAAATTGTCACTATATATTACTAATCATAAAAACTTTACAATAGAAGTAGTGTACAATAACATCCTCCAACCCTCTGTTATTCAAAATACTACCTATTAATAGGCTTCATTAACTTTGCATTGGATCTGCCTACATGGCTAGATCATCGAACTTCTTTGCTGACACCTATCTTAACCAATAGAAAAATACATGGAAGTAAAACTGACATCTATAAACTTTAAGACTTAGAGACCTGTTAGGATATTTCCATCTATTTATTACATCACCTAACTGAAGGGACTGCATATTTACATCTAATATGGTCATGTTCTTGAGTAGCACTGATCATGACCAATAAATTAATGTCCTTACTGACTTAGGAAACTAATCCTCCTACTTTTAAGGAAGTGGTGTCATCATAATTGCTGATTTTCTTCACGATGAGTTAGTGAGCTAGACAACCTTTTTGAAGACCAAAACTCCAACAGAATATTCCACTGATACTCTTTAAACACTCCATGTGTTTGGCTGACCTTCAACGAACCCTAAAAACACAAAATTGCTGCGAAATGTTACTTGCTGCAAAAACAGGGGAATCAAGGCAATTTAGTAGCGAAATTTTGTAGCAAATTGATTTCACCCACCTATGCCACCTGTTAGCCCTATTTTATGATTTTGAGATGTTGTTGAACCAAATGAGGTAAATAAATTTTTTTCCCACCTTAATTTTGAATGTGTTAGTCATCAGTAAATTTTACTATCTAAAGATGACTAAATATCAATCCTAGATTTCTAAAAACAAGATTCCTGAATATTGTGAGTTTTAGAAATCTCAATGCCTTCATTATCATTGTCACAAATTTTTCATTATTCTACCTTTTACGAGTCCATGATTAACTTGCCATTCCTAAAACCCCCCACCCCCGGGGCTTATTCCACTCATCTAGTTTGTTTTTCCCACCTATCACCCCAGCACTCTATTTTTGCCTTTACCCCACTTTTTCACTCTCATCTAGGTTTTAAAATCAGCCTATTCTTTCTCATTTTCATCAGGTTCCTCAAACCTTGATGGTCTCAAGAATACCCCTATAAGCTCCTTAGATCAATCAAATACATCAATTTCTATATGTTCAAATACACCAATTGGTCAAAAACTCTATTTTTTACACTATTAAGATCCCAAGCCTAATTTCAGTCAAAAGACCAAGTAAAAACCCTCCCACTAGATCATTAGCGTTTCCTAGGTTATAGGGTCTTCATTGGTATTTTAAGCTCTGTTCTTCTTGTGTTAAGGCTTGATTATAATGAAAAAGAAGAGCAACACATGATGGCCCAAGAAAGAGCAGAAGATCTTTAAAGGAGGCTATTTTGTCAATTTTCAAGTCTTGCAAAAGGTAAATGTGCTTGAAATTTCTGCAGGAATGTCAAAAGTAAATCATCAAAGGAAATTGATAGGGTAACTGATGAGTTTCTAAAGGAAAACAAAGAGCACATAGTCTAAAGGAGAGATCAAGTTTTCTAAACCTGATTGAATCAACAATATTCCAAACAGAAACCCAATGCAACAAGACACATAAAGGAGGGTCAAGATCTCATTTTCAGTCATCTACATTCAATGGTTAAAAGATAGAAAAAACATGGTATAAGCTCCAAGGTAAATATAATTTTTTTTGAAGGTACTACCATTATGTAAAGGTCTAAAGTTGTCAAAGTGAGTTCAGCATTTTCAAAGGTCAGAGGGAAAAGTCACTTCAGGGTTCATAACACCTGCTGAAGTGAAAGTGTTCAAGGGAATATGCCACTCAAAGAAAATAAGCCTTGTCACTCAAATAAAGTCTACAGAACAAGGATGTGAAGAGTATCAATGGACAAGTTTCAAATCATAAAATCAGACACCTGCAAAACAGAAGTGGTCAAAGAAGGTAATAAAAATAATTTTGAATTTCATAATGCTTGTTAAGAGGTTATTTTATCATGCCTAATGAATCAGTAATAAGAGGCCAATGGTTAAGTTGAAATAAACAAATGAAGCAACAAAATACCAAATTCATCATCTGTTCACCTACAACAAAAAGAGACAAAAGAATTTCAGTGAAAAAGTGAGAAGGAGTAACAACATTAGAAAAGTGGGTTTTCTTATTTTAATTTATTTTCCTTAGCTATAAAGGCCCTTTTCCATCCTTCAGAAACTCATTTTGTTTTAGAATATCATCAAAGGTGGTCAAAGAATAAATTTTGAATTTTTGGCAAAGTTCGGGCAAAGCTGCCCTGTGCTATGCGCCTAGAAGCTTGTGCTATGCTCATGGAGGCTTTCTGCTATGTGAATTTCTCTATATGCTACATGCCTGTGATTGGTCACTGCGTGTTTGCTTCGTGTAGAGACCTGGAAACACATGCCAAAAAATGGTGTGCATCCTTGCCTGCACTACGCGTTCTTTTGCTCGCCCAAAAGACCGTGCCGATGACGCGTTCAACAATGAACGCGCTGCGCGTTTAAACCTTTCACCCGACACCCGATGGACCCGTGCAACCTTCACCCAGTAGGAAAGGGTTGCAGTTGCTGCACGTTTAACAAAAGACCCGGCCAGAGACCCGACAGGCCTGTGCAGTCTTGCCCGCACTACGTGTTCAGTGCTGCACAAAATTTCACCCGACTGGCCCGGTTGTGTTCAAACGCTGCATGTTTTAAACCCTGCATGAAATTTTCCCAACAGGCCCGAGAGTGTTGTGTGTTCAGCGCTACGTGCTTCGCCGACCTAACAGCCCGTGCAGCCACCCGATATCATGTTCAGGTGCTGCACTCTTGGCCAGGAGGGCCTCTACACTAGTGCAAGTGTTCAAATGCCTCAAAAACCCCTCTAGTTTTCTGCTAGGTGCCTTCCTAACATTTTTTGAGAGGTATGTGGATGCCTTTCCCTCTTTCATGCAGCTTGATGATGCGAAGTTAGAAAGGAATGTAAAAAAACCCTAAAATAAAAGGAAAACTCATTTTCCTTCATTTACATCCTTTTGATATCAGTGCAAGGTGTCCAAAGCATAGTTTTTTACAGATCTGTAGGATGATCATCAAGTTTTCCAAGCCTCTCATTCTGCTCATTTTTCCATCACCCCCAGTCACTCATCCTTTTCATCCACTTGAAAAAACTACCTTTCTCATCACCATCTCATTTCACCTCTCCATGACATTTCATAAACAGAGTTAGGGTGTTTGTTTTCAAAATAGTAAAGTCAAAATGTCAAGGGAAGGCAATAGTGACAGTGGCGAGGGGGGCTAAGGGCCTAGAAGACAATAGCGCAAAGGTGGAAGATTAAATAGGTTTGAACCACTTAACACTACAGAGTTGATGGCATATCCTATGACAGTTTCATAATTCCAGAATGTGGGTTGTTTTGACTTTTGTGAAAAAGTACAACATATACAAAGTCATCCTAAGTTGACCAGGCTATTTATCCTTAACCTTCATGATGATCAAGTAAATTTAGCAGGGGTAAACTTTGAGCTATCTTCAAATATCATTTCTATGGCCACCGAGATACCTAGTATGGGAGAAAAGTGGTTCAAGCAGGCTAATTTGGATCTGAGCCACTATGAACCTTTCCTAAAACCTAGATACCAAGTTGACTGCAAATCCATTTTTCCCTTTTCACATTTTCTGGAGAGATATGCACCCTTGATGAGAGTCATCCTAAAATATTTTACATGTGAGGGTAGGTTTTCTAGGATTTATTCATACCATATAAGGCTTCTTATGCACTTCACTAGGGAAAAGCTGCTACATTTTCCCTATTATCTCTATAGGAGTATTGATAAGATGTCTTATATTGTGCAAAAGAGACATCCTTCACAACAAATACAGAGTATTTTTCACCATTCTCTTATCAAGATAGTTGTGTTGCATCAATTAGAGCAAAAGGGTATTCCATGGGAGGTGTTCATTGCCCATGAAGTGTTCACAACCCCACAACCCCATCTTCAGCCAAATGTGCCCTCATCATCCCATCCCCCTTCCTCACCTTCTCCTAATGCTTTAGGAAGTGAACAAAGTGGCAGTGAACAAGCAAGTGATGATGAGGAAGAAGGCAACAGTAAAGAGGTAGATGATGGTGAAGAGACAGAGGATAATGAAGAAGAGGCAGAGGTCAGCAATGAAGAATAGGACAATAAAGAGGCAGATGATGGTGAAGAGGTAGAGGATGATGGAGAAGTGGCAGAGGTCAGAAATGAAGAAGAGGATGGTAAAGAGGTATATGAAAATGAATATGAAAACACAAGTAATGAGGAAAGTAGCCTAGAAAATGATGATTATGTTGAAAATAGCCCACTAGTCAATGAGGAGGATGAAAATGTAGAAATCAATGAAGAGGCGAATAGTGATGAAGAAACTGATAAAGCCACCACTAAAAGTGACAACACAAATAATGATAAGGGTTGTGATGATATTAAAAACAAAGAGGACAATGATGAAACAGAGAACATGGTAACTGATAGCAATAATGATGATGATGACAACAGTGACACTAAACACCAAAAAGACAGTGAAGAGGCTGATAACAGTAGTGAAAATCACAACAATAATGGTAGCAGCAATAATGAGGGAGGTAGTGACAATAATAACAACAGTCCTAGTGGCCAAGAAGGCAGTGAAAACAATGAGCCTGATAGTGGTAATGATGATAGTGCAGAGAACAGAGCCAAAGAAAGTAAGACTCCTAACAATATTGAATAAAATGAAGAAAGTGGCCAAGGTAATGATAATGATGAGGGTGAAAATAGCTCACGGAACCTAGATGACAGTGAAGCTGTTATCAGTGAAGGATAAAGGGATGATGACACAAATGAGGATCACAGTAGTGATGTTAGCATGGAAGAAAATGAAAGTGAGGCTCAATAAGGAAGTCAAGAACACAGTGCAAAAGACATCAATGCAGAGATCAATGAGGAAGAGAAAAGAAGTCTCGAGGTCAGCCATGGTGAGGGCATTCAGGTGGAAAAATTTGAGCATTTCCCTCTCACATATCAAAGAGGAAAGAGGCAGGTTTTTGCTGCCTCTAAAAGGCAAGGGACCATGCCATCCTCCTCAGCTAAGAAACTTGACAAAGGAAAAAAAAATATCAAAGAAGAGGAAGGAGAATATCAACATGAGGTTGAGAGAGAGCTTGAAATCATTCATATTGATAGTGACGAGGAAAATGAAGCAAGGATCACAAAATTTCTCCTCTAGAACAAAAATGCTCAAATTGAAGACCTCCAATCAAATCTAGATAGGGCCAAGACTGTGAATAATGCCCTTGAGATGGAGAATAGACAACTAGGAGCACAAAAAGCCATTTATGAAGCTAAAGAAATTAGAGCCCGAAAAGAAGCTCAAAGGGCACAGGTAAAGTTAGAGGAATTTATGGGCACCTATGAAAAAAGTGAAGATGAAGAAGGACAGTCTAGAAGAAGACCAAGAACCATGGGTTTAAAGAAGGCCTTGGAAAGACAAAGAGAGAAAGAGTTCGCCTTGGCAGAGCAGCTCCCTCTAAGTGAGCTGATTTCCATGGAGATATAATATGATCGGGATCCATGGCTTGAAAGAGCAAACACACATTTGGAGGCCAAATTGAAGAAGGCAAATAGAGACCTTGACCTCCAAAGGAAGATGACCAAACACTATGCAATCAAAAATCAAATTGCAAGGGCCAAGCTCAAAATATCCCTTTCCAAATTTCAAGCCCTCAAGGAGGCTAAAGGTCAAATAAATCTCAACCTTCTTGCTGATGATTCCATGCAAGCATCCTAGACATAAAAAGGAAAATTATTGCAAATTTTGGGAACTTTTTAGGAATTTTGGATTTTTGCTGATTTGGAGGGCCAAGGGGGTAGCACCCTTGGTGCTACGATTTTTCTTAGGGCATCCTCAGGAGGAAAAAATTGCATTTTTGGAATCCTCAGCTCCAATACAACATGCTCACCAAATTTCAGGTCATTTGGAGCTGATTTGGTCCTCCAAAAGGGTCAAAAACACCCTAATTTTCACCTTTCTGCCTAGTTTTCAGGACATGTGCTGTGCCTTTACCAGTCTTGGGAGTTTTGATTTTTTAATAGGTTACAGGGGTCCAATCAGAAAACCAAGGGTATTTCTAGAAATTAGACTCAACAAGATTTCCAACGAGCCATCACAGATCCTATTTTGATGTAGGGAAGGCCTCCAAAACCTTGTTGCAAGTTGACCCAATTTTCTTGCTCATGTGCTGCGCCCTTCGCATGGAAATACATCCTAAAACTCAGTGTTGCACACTGATAATAAAAAATTCAACAATGTACACTTGGAAATATTTTGGAGGCTTGGGGAAGCCCAAATGTTAATTTATTTTTGCCAAAAATAGTCGAGAAGATATTTTGTATTAGATATTTTGTGCTTTGTGCCTTGCAAGGTCTCAAAGGACAAAAGTGACATTTATGATTAACTAATAGGCTTCTAGAGACCTAATTAGGGTTAATCCCTCCAATGCAAGATAAATAGAGCATGGAGGTTTCATTGTATATGTTGGATATTTGCTGAGCATGCTATGAAATAGACTTGGAGTTAATTGGTGAAACTGGTTTTTGGTGCCTTGTGATGGTGTTGGATTGTGCTTCTATGGATCAAGCTCACTCTTAGGATTCATTAAGCTTGTTCAAATGGTGATGTATTCCATCTTTAATTTTTTTTTCTTCAGTTATTCATTGTGTTTATGGTTCATTTAGTTATAGAATAGAAATAGAGAATAGAATTTACCTTCTTCGTACCCTACTTCTGCCTACTTTCTTAACTTCCATGTTTTCTTCCTCAAAGTTTTGCTAAAAAAATCCTTAAATTCTCTTTACTGTTACTGATATGTTATGTAAGAATGCTTTCTGTTTGCAAGTAGGTTTTTGAGAATCCTTCACTGCTCTCTTAGCTTGCTTAACTAACAGACTTGCTTAGCCTAGTTGATATTGAAGAATCCTTCATTGCTCTTACAGTTTTCATTATGCTATCATCTTAGAAGATTTTTCTTGTTTATTGGTTTGTTAAAGGATCCTTTATTTCCCATTTAACTCACTATGTTCACAAATCCACGCCACTTCAATCTCCCTTGACCTGATTAGATCCATTTGATCTTACCAACTTTCCCTTTGAGCTATCCTTGACTCATTTTTACACATTTCAAGACTTTTACAGACTCCATAGCCCAATGGATTGATATTCCCCACTCTATTAACCTACTTAAAAACTTTTCCAACCAACCAAACAAACAAAAAAACCCTAAAACTTAACAACTAGCCTAAAATCAAAACCTAAAAATCAAACAAGTTCATGTCCTTTTCACAAGATAGAGAGAGCCCTCTCTGAGTCCAGGAAGGCTAGGTCATAGGACTCCAAAGACTGGTCTGATTTTAACCCTGTTCATTTTTTCTCACCAATATAACAAATTATGGGGACCTAACATAATGGCGATCACAGTGGGACCTTCTGAGTAAGTACCAAGCTTATACATCCTTAGAAAATTCAGAAGCCCTTGCCAAACAGTATCTACTGATTTATCGCCACCTCATTGCCTAACATAATGGTGATCACAGTGGGAAGTTTGAGTCAGTGACATCCTATGTATACCTTAGGAACTCTCAAATCCTTGTCAAACTTAGAAAACTTAAGTGCTAGCCAAAAGTAGAATCTAATTATTTCAACATCCTAGAAAAATGATGACTCAACTAGAGGACACTCATAGAAAACTTATGGCTACATAAAGGAACTCAGAAAACCCCAAAACATCCCTAAATTGGTTTTTGTAAATTGTTGGTGGCGGACCAAAAATAATTATATTCAAAACAGTAAAAAACATCCACCTGGCGACTCCATTAGCCTCCAGTAGGCCTACTAACTTTAATAGTTCTCATAGACTTCCCTGGGATTTTGTCAAATCAGCCCTGAGCAGTTTAGAAGCCTAGTCACACACTGTGCGAGTTTAGCAAACACTAAGAGAGGTTAGTCTTTCGAAAGTAGTCATAAAATTTCAGCCTCTGTACACTTTGGGTTTGAAATCTAGCTTCACAAAGGATCAGTACCAGATCTCACCCGGACCCAAACCCTCCTACCATATTTGACGACCCAGAAAGGTTTTTGTGGAAAAATCCTATAACTAAAGATTCAACTAATATTAGGACCATTCATAGAGAAAGTTCTGTCCCTGAACATCTTATAGCCTTGCAAGATCCCCAATTTGACTTACACCATACAAGAAACCTTTTTCGAACTAAGTCAAAAAGTGGGATTGACCAAACTGACCTTGAGCCCATAGATTTGCAACAGAGTCCTAGAGAAGAAGCCTCTCCTTCCACTCCTCCTAATTTTCAACTTCTCCATCATTTTGGATATTTTCATTCCAAGTCTGCTCAAAATCAGTTTGTTGGTCCAAATACTTCCACCACACCCATTCATACCACCGTTTTGCAAAACACACCACTTCATCCTACACCCCCTATCACAAACCCTCCCCTTGTAAATCCTCCTTGGATTCCCTTACCTCCCATCATGGCGGCATGTTACGCCCCTCTAGTACTACCACAACCTCTGATACCTTTTCCAAATGACTACCAATCCAAAATCCCTCACTTCACCGGAGCTGACTCTACAACTACCCAACAACATGTAGATAGAAAAAATGATGCTTTTGATTACATGGAATTAGTAGAGGAAACCATGAAGATGAGGTTGTTTGCCCAAAGCTTAGGAGGAGAAGCTAAAAAATGGTTCAAAAGCTTGACTCCTAACATCATACATGATCTCCCTTCCCTTTACCAGACATTCATAAACAAATGGGAGATTAAGAAAAAGCCTCTCCAAATTCTCTCAGAATATAACAACCTTAAGAGAAATGTCAGAAAAAGCATCCAAGACTATTGCACTAGGTTCAATAGTGTGTACAATGCCCTCCCACCTCACATGAAACCCCCACAAGGCCTAGCACTAGCGAAATTTCTAGAAGGCTTTGATCCAGACATGACCCACCAACTAAGAGAGAGGGATCCCCAAACTTTAAAATACATGCAAAGGGGATCTGTGAGTGCAGAGGCCAACCTGATTGAAAAGAGAGATAGGATGAGGTCAAAAAAGAGAGTCACATACAAATATGAAACTATGGCCTCAACCTCTTCATCCGATGCCAAAATTGACAGCCTAGTTAGAACAATGGAGAGAATGATGGAGAGGATAAACTTGAATGAAAGAACACCTCCTAGGGAAAATAAACCAAATCCCCAAAACAGAAATAGGAATTAGAACTTCAAAAGAGACCCACCCCAAATCAGACAAAGGGAAAATGACCAACAAATTAGGCCTCCTTTCCAAGACAATTATGTGGATGAGGAGGAAATAGAAACATAACAACCGGAAGAAAACCATGTAAAATTGATAGGCTCTGACAATGAGGGTGATGTTTTTCTCATAGAAGAAGAACAAGGGTTCTTTTCCTCAAATAAAAATGATAGAAAAAACTATGAGGAGTTTGAAGAGTATAAGTTGGGATTTGAGAATGCCATAATGGAGGTCCAAAAACAATATGATCTTAGGATTAAGAAAAACCAAGAGGCCTCCAAAACAAACAAAAAAGAAACTACTGTTAAAAATACCCCTGTAAATATAATGAAAAAGATAGTAGAGAACACAATCACCATGGCTAAGAAACCTTATAAAAACAAAGATAAAACTAGCCAACAAAATGGTGACCCAAGCTGCCCTAGTACCTCCACTAGTGGCCCTGGAAAATATTCTCAAAATGACAATCCTAATAAAATTCAGCAAACCAAAATTGCTGAAAGAACTATGTGTGACAAAACAGATGTAAATATGCCAAAAACACTAACACCTTTTAGCTTTGAGGGAGAGATTGCCAAGATCAAAATAAGCATGCCCCTTTCTGAACTAGTAACTCAGGATGTATATAGGAATAAAGTCTTGAAAGATTTGAATATAGGAAATGACACCGAATCCTTGAACTTAACTGATGACAAACCAGAGCTATTATTTGGACTTGAAGTAGAGGGAACATATCAAGAAGGAGCTATCCCTCCATTCTATGTCAGCTTAAACACTCATAAAAAAATCTTACATAATGCTATGCTAGATTCTGGAGCCTCACACAATCTCATGCCTAAGGTAGTAATGGATAGATTAGGCTTAGAAATAACCAAACCTTACAAGGAATTATACTCGTTCGATTCAAGTAGAGTCAAGTGTTTGAGTATAATCAAGGATTTATGTGTCAATCTGGCACAAATACCTGCTAAGAGTTTAGTCATGGACATAGTGGTTGCTGACATTCCCTCGAAGTATGGCATGGTTTTATCCAGATCATGGGGGGCCAAACTTTAAGGGAATATCCAAATGGATATGTCCTATGCTACCATCGTAGTTTTTAACCAAACAAGAAGGTTGTACCGGGAATCACACATGAAATATATGGTTAGTAGCCTAGACAGGCCAAACAACACACCTCTTTATTCAATCCATTCAGACCTTGACTCATTTATCTTGTATAATGAAAATGACATTGATGACCAAGTAAATGAAAAATGTAAAGATATAGGCCTTCCACCACAGCCAAGCCAAACACTAAATGAAGAAGCTGATAGCCAAAACTCCAGCAACCTTGAACAACAACATACTGGTGAAACTGAACTTGATGTTTTGCAATTTGAGAATGGATTTGCAATACCAAAACCAAGCTTAAAGCATGAGAAAGATTGCCCAAATGAAGAATAAACATCAAAAATAGGAATATCTCCTTCTGCTGATGTAAATATGCTAGAACACCTTCATGGGGCAGAATTTTCTAGGGACCCAGATCCAAGGGACCTCAAGGTATTTCAAAACAAAGATAGATCATAAATAAAAGGTTTTTTCCCTTCAGAAGAGCTATTGGACTTCAATGAGGTTGCTAGAGAGCCAAAAGTGGAATCCACCGATGCAGATATAGAAGAATACAACATAGGTGGCCCAGAAATACCCAGAATGATCAAGCTATCCAAAAATTTTCCACCTAACATACAACATAAATACATAGAGCTGTGCAAAGAGTTTAAATATGCTTTTGCATATGGTGATGAGAGCTCAAAGCCTTATGACACAAACATTATTTAAAATAGGATTCCTCTCAAAGAAAACCAGAAACATTTTGAGTAGATTGTGTTAGTAAGAAGGAAAACAAGGGGGTTTAGGTTATCCATAGACTTTAGAAACTTAAACATAGCTTTCCCAAAGGAAAGCTACCCTTTACCTAAGATAAATCATACACTACAAAGGGTGTTAGGTTCTAACAATATGTCATTGCTTGATAGTGTTTCAAGTTACAAACAGGTGATAGTGCTTCCAACTAATCAACACCAAACCACTTTTACAACACCTTGGGGCACCTACATATATGAAAAAATACCATTTAGGCTGATGAATGTGGGGGTTTCTTTTCAAAGACCCATGGACACTACTTTTTCTAATGACTTAAGTTACTTCATCATGATATACTTGGATGACATTGTTGTCTATTTTAAAACTGATGAGGAATACCAAGTTCACCTGAAAAGGGTCTTTGAAAGGGACAAAGGAAAGCATGGCCAATTCGAAAATTTGTGGAAAAATCCTTACATCATGCATTCAAACAGAAGTAACAATGCTTTATTTTTACAAGAGTTGAATGGAGAAGAGTTGTTCGGAGGTCCTATCAATGGCAGGATTCTCAAACACTATTTTTATCAAAATTCCTAGTTCGAAGCTTTCATTCATTGTACATAACATTGATTGATGGAAAATCAGGAAAAATAAAAATAGAAAAAATGATGAAAAAGAGGGCAGAAAAAGAATAGGTAGAGCCCCATACCCAAAAAAGAGTACTGCTAAAAGTGTGCAAGCCTAAATGCCAATACTGGATGTAAAAAAGTCTTATTCCGATTATTTTTTAATCATGCTCAGCATGTCCTTGTTCTGTGTGATAGGTTAGTGAAAGAAGGCTTGTCAAACCATTCAAGCTTGACTTGTCAGTAGGAATAGATTAGGAGGAAAAGATGCTGGTTCTCAATGCTCAAATCTGAACCAAAGAGAAAGATAGGTATGACTAACAAATGATGAAACACAACCCTCATACTTTCTAGTTTTGTTTATACAAAAATGATGTCTGTGTGCAGCTTGTCTGAATGCCACAACCCATGGCAAATCAGATTTCTCAATCCTGGTTTAGTCATGTTTTTCAATTTCATGTCAGTAGATTAGAGAAGAAAAGTTTGTCAAACAACTTAATCTTGAAAAATAAGTTGAGTAGGTAGAGAATAAGAAAGTTCATTAGCCTAATATGAACTCTCGGGAGTGATAAGGGTAAAAGTAGATAGTTTTTGTTTTATGCTTTCAAAGAAAAAAGAATGTCAAGGTTTTGCCAGTTGAAGTGCACCCAAAGGAAGGAAAAATGTTAGGCCAGGAATGGTGGGTAGGTAGAGATGAGGTTGAAGCCAGCATGTCTTTAAGATTCTTAAGATCATATCTTCAATGAAACATCAACAAATGAAAGAAGAGAAATATGCCAAATGGATGAGGCACTAGTCTTCAAAAAATGATGATTTGAGCTTCGAGGTATTGGAAAACTCCTAAAAAGGAGCTGCCCTCCCCCAGTGGAGCCACTTTTAGTCATCAATAATTTTTACTATCTGAAGATGACTAAATATCAGTCCTAGATTTCTAAAAAAACGATTCCTAAATATTGTGAGTTTTAGAAATCTCACTTCCTTCATTATCCTTGTCACAAATTTTCCGTCATTCTACTTTTTACCAGTCCATGATTAAATTTCCATTCCTAAAGGGCCCCTCCTGGGCTTATGCCACTCATCTAGTTTTTTTTTCCCACCTATCACCCCAACACTCTGTTTTTTCCTTTACCCCACTTTTTCACTCTCATCTAGTGTTTACGATCAGCCTATTATTTCCCATTTTCATCAGGTTCCTCAAACCTTGATGGTCTCAAGACTACCCCTATAAGCTCTATAGATCAATCAAGTATATCAGTTTCTATATTTTCAAATACACCAATTGGTCAAAACTCTGTTTTTTACTCTATTAAGATCCCAAGTCTAATTTCAGTCAAAAGACCAAGTTAAAACCCTCCCACTAGATCATTAGGGTTTCCTAGGTTATTGGGTCTTCATTGGTATTTTAAGCTTTGTTCTTCTTGTGTTACGACTTGATTCTAATGAAAAAGAAGAGCAACACATGATGGCCCAAGAAAGAGCAGAAGATCTTCAAAGGAGGCTATTTTGTCAATTTTCAAGTCTTGCAAAAGGTAAATGTGCTTGACATTTCTGCAGGAATGTCAAAGGTAAATTAGAAAAGGAAATTGATAGGGTAACTGATGAGTTTCTAAAGGAAAGTAGAGAGCACAGAGTCTAAAGGAGAGATCAATTTTTCTAAACCTGATTGAATCAATAGTATGCCAAACAGAAACCTAATGCAGAAAGACACATAAAGGAGGGTCAATCTCTCATTTTCAGTCATCTACATTCAATGGTTAAAAGATAGAAAAAACATAGTATAAGCTCCAAGGTAAATATAAAATTTTTTGAATGTACTACCACTGTGTAAAGGTCTAAAGTTGTCAAAGTGAGTTCAGCATTTTCAAAGGTCAGAGGGAAAATTCACTTTAGGGTTTCATAACACCTGCTGAAGTGAAAGTGTTCAAGGACATAGACCACTCAAAGAAAATAAGCCTTGTCACTCAAATAAAGTCTGCAGAACAAGGATGTGAAGAGTATCAATGGACAAGTTTCAAATCATAAACTCAGGCACCTGCAAAATAGAAGTGGTCAAAGAAGGTAATAAAAATGATTTTGAATTTCATAATGCTTGTCAAAGGGTGATTTTATCATGCCTAATGAATTAATAAGAAGAGGCCAATGGTTAAGTTGAAATAAACAAATGAAGCAGCAAAAGACCAACTTCATCATCTATTTACCTACAACAATAAGAGACAAAGGAATATCAGTGAAAAAGTGAGGAGTAACAACATTAGAAAAGTGGGTTTTCTTATTTTAATTTATTTTCCTCAGCTATTAAGGCTCTTTTCCACCCTTCAGCAACTCATTTTTTTTATAAGATCATCAAAGGCAATCAAAGAAGAAACTTTGAATTTCTGGTAAATTTCGAGCAAAGCTGCCTTGTGCTACGCGCCTGGAAGCCTTTTCTACACTCCTGGAGGCTTTCTGCTATGTGAATTTCTCTGTACGCTACACGCCTGTGATTTCTCGCTGCGCGTTTACTCTGTGTAGAGACCCGACAACCCATGCCAACAAACGACATGCAACCTTGCCCGCTCTACGCATTCTTTTGCTCGCCCGACAGACTGTGCCAATGATGTGTTCAACAGTGAATGCACTATGCATTTAAAAGTTTCACCTGGCACCCAAAAAAATCGTGCAGCCTTCACCTAGCAGGAAAGGGTTGCATTTACTATGCGTTTAATAAAATACCCGGCCAGAGACCCGACAATTCCGTGCAGCCTTGCCCGTGCTGCGCATTCAGCGCTAGACGAAATTTCACCTGACTGGCCCGGTTGTGTTCAAATGCTGCACGTTTTAAGCCCTACACGAATACTGCCCGACAGGCCTGGTAGTGCTACGCATTTAGCGCTATGCCCTCTGTTGACCCAACAACCCATGCAACCACCCGACAACACGTTCAGGTGCTGCGCTCTTGGCCAGGAGGGCCTCTACACCAGTACAATCATTCAAATTCCTCAAAAACCCCTCCATTTTTCTGCTAGGTGCCTTCCTAACATTTTTTGAGAGGTATGTGGATGCCTTTCCCTCTTTCATGCAGCTTGATGATGTGAAGCTAGAAATAAATGTAAGAAAAAACCTGAAAAGAAAAGGAAAAATCATTTTCCTTCATTTACATCCTTTTGATATCAGTGCAAGGTGTTTAAAGCATAGGATTTTATATATCTATAGGGTGATCATCAAGTTTTCCAAGCCTCTCATTCTGCTCATTTTTCCATCACCCTCATTCACTCATCCTTTTCATCCACTTGAAAAAACTTCCTTTCTCATCACCATCTCATTTCACCTTCCATGTCATTTCATAAATAGAGTTAGGGTGTTTGTTTTCAAAATAGTAAAGTCAAAATGTCAAGGGAAGGCAATAGTGACAGTGGTGAGGGAGGCCAAGGGCCTAGAAGACAACAACGCAAAGGTAGAAGAGTAAATAGGTTTGAACCACTGAACACCACAAAGTTGATGGCATCTCCTATGACAGTTTCATATTTCC
Organism: Pinus albicaulis; assembly: GCA_034641835.2. Lineage (NCBI taxonomy): Eukaryota > Viridiplantae > Streptophyta > Pinopsida > Pinales > Pinaceae > Pinus > Pinus albicaulis. The sequence goes on from CM076579.1 coordinate 896,050,629, forward strand.
AAAATGTGGGTTGTTTTGAATTTTGTGAAAAAGTACAACAAATACAGAGTCATCCTGAGTTGACCAGGCTGTTTATCCTTAACCTTCATGATGATCAATTAAATTTAGCAGGGGTAAAATTTTAGCTATCTTCAAATATCATTTCTATGGCCACCAGGATACCTAGTATGGGAGAAAAGTGGTTCAAGCAGGCTAGTTTGGATCTGAGCCACTATGAACCTTTCCTAAAATCTAGATACCAAGCTGACTGCAAATCCATTTTTCCCTTTTCACATTTGCTGGAGAGATATGTGCCCTTGATGAGAGTCATCATGAAATATTTTAAATGTGAGGGTAGGTTTTCTAGGCTTTATTCATACCATATAAGGCTGCTCATGCACTGCACTAGGGTAAAGCTGCTACATTTTCCCTATTATCTCTATAGGAGTATTGATAAGATGTCTTATATTGTGCAAAAGAGACATCCTTCACAAGACATGCAGAGTATTTTTCACCATTCTCTTATCAAGATAGTTGTGTTGCATCAATTAGAGCAAAAGGGTATTCCATGGGAGGTGTTCATCGCCCATGAAGTGTTCACAAACCCACAACCCCATATTCAGCCAAATCCGCCCTCATCATCCCATCCCCCTTCCTCACCTTCTCTTAATGATTCAGGCAGTGAAAAATGTGGTAGTGAACAAATAAGTGATGATGAGGAAGAAGGTAGCAATAAAGAGGTAGATGATGGTGAAGAAGCAGAGGTCAAAAATGAAGAAGAGGACAATAAAGAGGTAGATGATGGTGAAGAGGCAAAGGATGATGAAGAAGAGGCATAGGTCAACAATTAAGAAGAGGACAGTAAAGAGGTAGATGAAAACACAAGTAATGAGGAAAGTAGCCCAGAAAATGATGATTATGTTGAAAACAAACCACTTGTCAATGAGGAGGATGAAAATGTAGAAATCAGTGAAGAGGCGAACAATGATGAAGAAACTGATAAAGACACCTCTAACAGTGACAACAAAAATAATGATACGGGCTGTGATGATATTGAAAACAAAGAGGACAATGATGAAATAGAGAACATGGTAACTGATAGCAATGATGTTTATGATAACAACAATGACACTAAAGACCAAAAATTGAGTGAAGAGGCTGAGAACAGTAGTGAAAATCACTGAAATAATGCTAGCAACAGTAATGAGGGAGACAGTGACAATAATAACAACAATCCTAATGGCCAAGAAGGTAGTGAAAACAATGAGCCTGATAGTGGTAATGATGATAGTGCAGAGAACAATGCCAAAGATAGTAAGACTCCTAGCAGTATTGAAGGAAATGAATAAAGTGGCCAAGGTAATGATAATGATGAGGGTGACAATAGATCACAGAACCTAGATGACAATGAAGTTGATATCAGTGAAGGAGAAAGGGATGATGACACAAATGAAGATCACAACAGTGATGTTTGCATGGAAGAAAATGAAAGTGAGGCTCAAGAAGGCAGTCAAGAACACAGTGCAGAAGAGATTGGTGCATAGATCAATGAGGAAGAGAAAAGGAGTCCTGAGGTCAGTCATGGTGAGGGAAGTTAGGTGGAAAAATTTGAGCTTTTCCCTCTCACATATCAAAGAGGAAAGAGGCATGTGTTTGCTGCCTCTAAAAGGCAAGGGACCATGCCATCCTCCTCAGCTAAGAAGCTTGACAAAGGCAAACAAAAGATCAAATAAGAGGAAGGAGAAGATCAACATGAGGTTAAGAGAAAGTTTGAAATCATTCATATTGATAGTGACGAGGAAAATGAAGCAAGGATCACAAAATTGCTCCTCCAGAACAAAAATTCTCAAATTGAAGACCTCCAAGCAAATATAGATAGGGCCAAGACTGTGAATAATGCCCTTGAGATGGAGAACAGACAGCTAGGAGCACAAAAGGCCATTTATGAAGCTAGAGAAATTAAAGCCCGAAAAGAAGCTCGAAGGGCACAAGTAAAGTTAGAGGAATTCATGGGCACCTATGAGGAAAGTGAAGATGAAGAAGGAAAATCCAAAAGAAGACCAAGAACCATGGGTTTAAAGAATGCCTTTGAAAGACAAAGAGAGCAAGAGTCCACATTGGCAGAGCAGCTCCCTCTAAGTGAGCTGCTTGCCATGGAAATAGAATGTGATCTAGAGCCATGTCTAGAAATATCAAACACACACTTGGAGGCCAAATTGGAGATGGAAAATAGAGACCTTGACCTCCAAAGGAAGATGACCAAACACTATGCACTCAGAAATCAAATTGCAAGGGCCAAGCTCAAAAGAGCCCTTCCAAAGTTCAAGCCCTCAAGGAGGCTAAAGGTCAAAGAAATCTCAACCTTCTTGCTGATGCTTCCATGCAAGAATCCCGAACATAACAAGGAATATGGTTGCAAATTTTGGGAACTTTTTGGGAATTTTGGATTTTTGCTGATTTGGAGGGCCAAGGGGGTAGCACCCTTGGTGATACGATTTTTCTTAGGGAATCCTTAGGAGGAAAAATTGGGATTTTTGGAATCCTTAGCTCTAGTACAACATGCTCACCAAATTTCAGGTCATTTGGAGTTGATTTGGTCCTCCAAAAGGGTAAAAAACACCCTAATTTTCACCTTTCTGCCTAGTTTTCAGGACATGTGCTGCGCCTTTCCCAGTATTGGGAGTTTTTCTTTTTGAACAGGTTACAGGGGTCCAATCAGAAAACCAAGGGTAGTTCTAGAAATTAGACTCAACAGGATTTCCAACGAACCATCACGGAGCCCATTCCGACATCGGGAAGGCCTTCAAAGCCTTGTTTCAAGTTGACCTAGTTTTCTTGCTCATGTGTTGTGCCCTTGGCATGGAAATACATCCTGAAACTCAGTGTTGTGCTATGATAGTAAAAAAGTCAACAAAGTACACTTGGAAATATTTTGGAGGCTTAGGGAAGCCCAAATGTCAATTTTTTTTGGCCAAAAATAGTCGAGAAGATATTTTGTATTAAATATTTTGTGCCTTGGGCCTTGCAAGGTCTCAAAGGACAAAAGTGACATTTATGATTAACTAATAGGAATATAGAGACCTAATTAGGGTTTATCTATCCAATGAAAGATAAATAGAGCATGGAGGTTTCATTGTATATGTTGGATATTTTCCGAGTATGCTATGAAATAGACTTGGAGTTTATTGGTGAAACTAGTTTTTGGTGCCTTGTGATGGTGTTGGATTGTGCTTCTATGGATCAATCTCACTCTTAGGATTCATTAAGCTTGTTCACTTGGTTATTTATTCCATATTTATGTTTTTTTTCTTCAGTTATTCAATGTTTTTATGGTTCATTTAGTTATAGAACATAAATAGAGAATAGGATTTACCTTGTTGGTACCCTACTTCTGCCTGCTTTCTTAACTTCCATGTTTTCTTCCTCAAAGTTTTGCTAAAAAAATCCTTAAATTCTCTTTACTGTTACTGATATGTTATGTTAGAATGCTATCTTTTTGCAAGTAAGTTTTTGAGAATCCTTCACTGCTCTCTTAGCTTGCTTAACTGTTGTTTTTAAGACTTGCTTAGCCTAGTTGATATTGAAGAATCCTTCATTGATCTTCAAGTTTTCATTATGCTATCATCTTAGAAGATTTTTCTTGTTTATTGGTTTGTTAAGGGATCCTTTATTTCCCATTTAACTCAATATGTTCACAAATCCATGCCACTTTACTCTCCCTTGACCTGATTAGATCCATTTGATCTTACCAACTTTCCCTTTGAGCTATCCTTGACTCATTTTTACACATTTCAAGACTTTTACAGACTCCATAGCCCAATGGATTGATATTCCCCACTCTATTAACCTACTTAAAAACTTTTCCAACCGACCAAACAAACAAAAAAAACCCTAAAACTTAACAACTAGCCTAAAATCAAAACCTAAAAAGCAAACAATTTCATATCCTTTGCACAAAATAGAGAGAGCCCTCTCTGAGTCCAGGAATGCTAGGTCCTAGGACTCCAAAGACTGGTTTGATGTTACCGCTGTTCATTTTTTCTCACCAATCTAACAAATTATGGGGACCTAACATAATGTATCCATGATTTTAAGCAAAAGGTCACCTACAATGATTTCGTAGCGAAATCTGGGCTTCAAGCCTGGGATTCGCTACGAAATTGCCTAATTGGCAGAAAACTCAAAAATTGTCCTTTTTCTTCAAAATTTTTCCTATGGCTGTGTAAGGTGATAATATGAATCATGATAAGGAAAAATTTGTTCCAAATACCTCTTAACCTCCTCAAGAAACAACATTTTTACCTTCGGCAAGTTCATCTACTAATAAAAACGAAGCTGTTTTTTTTTTTTAAATAGGGCTAAAAAATGAGCTCCTTTCTCTGAATCCTTGATATATGCTGAAAAACGAGAGGAGTTTGTAACTCATTTCATTCTGAAGAAAAACCTCTCTTGGTTTTTTGAACAACAACTCCAGTTGTCCATAATATGCATTTGAAAAACATGTATAAAACAGGAAAAAAATTGAACTCTGAAAATTGAGCCCAAATATGTCTTCTAATATCCCAATATGTAAAACCTATGAGAAAATTGAAAGAGGTTAATGTTTTTTTATCCGTTTTTGACAATAACCTCTCTCATTTTTTTATAATTCTTCTCTTTTTTCCCAGAAAATTCTCTTTAAGTTGACTGCTCAAATAGTAAAAAAACACAGAAATCCCTTTGTATCTTCTGGTAAAATCTCTTGCAACCAGCTTTAATGAAGTCTTCTGCAACACTAGGGTCTTCCATGAGTTCATAATTGACCATTGAACCTCCATTTATTAGTCTTCTTCTACATGGCTATCTATTTTAACACTATGGTGGCCTTCTTGATACTATGACACATGTAAAGAATAAAATTGCATAACAAACAACTTGCAAAAAAAACTGGACTTTCTTAAGGATGATAATCATCTGATACATGCAAATTTCGAAGGGAGGATGATAGAGAGGTGCTTTGGAGGCGAGTTTTAAAAGGTAAGTTTCAAGTATGAGAAGGATAAAGACAAATTAGAGGTTAAGTGAAATGATGAACAACAAATGATGATCATGCATGTTGCATGATTCCATATAACTGATTATGTGACCTCAAATTAACCCCTAACCATTAAAAATTTGACACCTCATCCTTTTCTTTATTGATGCAAAAAATAAATGTTTTTGTAGTGAATTTAGTTAGAAAGTTGGCAGTTTCACTACGAACTTTTTAGGTGAGTTCGTAGCAAAAATCACTTGTTTTTCATAGAATTCGCTGCAAACTTAGGAAAAAGTAGAGAAGTGTCTTAAAATCGAATTTTAAACCAATGCATGTAGACCTTTGGTGGATTTTGATAGATTTTACCATAATGACATAACCCATGGGATATTTTAGACTTATGATAATGACTATTTCATGAGTTTTCATCAATTTCATGAACCAATTTTTATGAGACAAAATAAGACCTAGGCTAATAACCCTATCAATCAAAAAACGAAATTTTATTTGTGATAACAATATCCATGGAAACTGAGGAAAATGGGCTTAAAAGATAACTTTTACAGCAAAAAACATAGTACATGAAGGAAATTGGAGCATAAAAATTATGAATTCCAAGTAATCATAAGACTATGATGTTGATAACAATATACAAAATATAAAGACACAAACACATAAGCTCCAAAATAATCTCAGGTTTTGAAAGACAACTATTGCAAACTGTATATTAGCTTGGTAGAGGAAAATTACATAATAGACTTCTCATTACATTCATCAACCCCCTTAAAACTCAAAAACTCCCTCATTTGTAGTGTGAGGTATCATACAATGGTCTGCCACCTAGGCCAGCCTTGAATTCCTACTTAAGAGACCTATTCCTAATAGAATTACATCACCTGGAGACTTCCTAGGGATATTTTCTATTTGGCAGAGTTTGAATACAAAAAGGACTCTTCTTTCATTAAATAGCTCAAAAAATTCTTTTAATAACCATTATCAAATGCAACCAACTGATTTTCTGAATGTGCTTGACTACTGATGTGTCATCATTACACGTGGATGCTGAGCTGGACCTCCACGAAGTCGAATTTTAAAATTTGTACACAAATCTGGTTAGGAAAAATTCTATAAAATAGGCCTAAAGAATGAGTGCATATTTCACAAAACCTGATGGTCGTGCAAAAGATGAGAGAGGTTTTTGTATATGGGCTATTTTTGAAGAAAAACCTCCTTGATATTTCCAAAATTCCTTTCCATTTGGTCATAAACTGAGCTTGAGTTTTATTTCTAAAAAATTAATTTCCAGAACTTTCGTAGCAAACTCCAAAATCCACCTTTTGCATAATATTTGACCTTTCTGACTGTTGGAGGGTCTTCCTTGTGGATAATTAGGTAAACACATGCTCTAAGCCATCCTTTTTCTAAAATTTTTGCTGAAGTTTACCTTCAAAGAAACCTACAACACTTTCGTAGCAAAATCTCGTCTTTAAGCCCGGGACTTGCTACAAAAGTACTTAGTTTACTGATATTTTGTACCTTCTTCCCTTTTTCACCTCCAAAACACTACTAAAGTCTATACATGCTTGGTATGATAGTATAAGACAAAATATGGTCCACAAATATGTTGCCTTACCATCGCTCATGGAGTAACGTAATCATTTTGCGTAACCATTTTAAGACCCTTTTTATTCAATTTAGCTTGTATCATTTTTATCGAACCAAAATGACATGCTGAGATATTGGCCAACTGATACACTAGATTTAAAACCTTGTAAACCTGATTTGATATGGTGAGATGTGCAATTGATGAGCTGGCATCATGATGAGTTGTCAGCCATATGGAGTTTGATTGCTGAGTTGCCCCCTTGAACACGTGGCACATTATCATTCATGCTCTTATTTGATGATTCATCCACCTTTTCACTGCATTGAATACTCAAAACATCAAAAACACATAACACTAGAAGAAAAATAGAGTACAGGAAATTTCGTAGCAAATCTTGACCTGTTTACACTGAATTTGCTGCAGAAGTTAGTAAAAGTGTCAAATTCACTCTAATGACCAGATTAACTCACGCACCAAGATTTTTTGGATTTTTCTTTGACAATGAAACCTCTTACATTAATGATGACCTCTCAAACTCACCAAAATACCCCCACACATGATTTTTTTTTGAAAATTACAAATTTAAAAGATCCTGTTCAACCCTAAGTAACTTACCCTAATTGACTCAAGGCCAACCTAATGGTTATCATGGATAACACAAGCCATGAATTATTTATAACCATAACATCATATAAAATAATATACATTCCAACTCTTGCATGTCATTATCAAAACTTAACGTCATTTTTATTCTGAATAGTAAGAATTGCATGTCCGCGCATGTCATAAAATCTGCATACAATAAAAACATGCTTCACATCAGCATAAGTTATAACATCAAAATATCTGTATCAAAGATATATTATGACATCACATAATATTTGGAACCACATATCAATATAACCACCTTCCATAACATAATAAATATGAGAATCATATCAATTATAGATCAATACTACACTACGTACACTCTTATCATGATTCATCATAAAAATCAATTTGATTAACATGCATAAAAACTAAATACCATTTATTTCATTGCAACACAACCATATCCTTAAAAATCAATCTAGGATTCCTCAAGAATTTTCCCCAAGGTTATTCATTCAGAAATACCTCAAGAGTGCTACACTATTCTATCGTGATTCTTCCCCAAATCCAGACTCTTCCATCCTATTCTTGGGTAGAATATTCCTTGTTGATTTCTTATACTCATTTTTGAAACCTCTACTCACTCACTTTAAGTGAAGGTCTATAACTATTATTTTTAATCATCTCCTCCTTCCAATTTGGATATGGTTACAAGACCACATTAGAAATGTGTAAGTTACTCATTTTCCCTTTCTCCATTCATAACTATTAAATACTGATTCATATGCGTTAAGATACTCAAATTTTGATCTATTCTATTAATATATGCATTTGCTCCTTGAATGTCTTTTCCTCTAACCAATTTTTTTAATCCTTCTTTCAATATTATTGACTAAATGATACCACAATCATAAGATCATCCTTTGAGTTCTTCATAACGATCCAAGCTAACCACTAGACAAATTTCTCCACAAGGAGTTGTCTTAGCATGGTCATACTAACGCAAGTACCTCATGATATTATTTATTACCATTCTCCCACTCTCCAAAATGAAAAATCCTCACAGACAAGTCAATGGCCATTAATTATGACTTAAACCAATGTATGTCAACAATTCCTTGAATCCCTTGTTGAGACTTCAAAATTTCCTTTTTTTTGACAATTTCATCTTTCATTTTCTCATATTTTGTCACTTTTTTCCATTCCATCACACCTCTTCCATGAGTTAAGAGTAATGCGGGCCATGAAAATACATTAATAAGGTAAATTCCCATTATCATCTCAAAGATATACGTTTTCGTTATAAAATTTTCTTGATTAGACACAAGCTACCAAATTGTGCATATTTTGTAGCTATTCTAACTTTCTATAGCTAATTCGAATATTCTATAGGTTTGTAGGTGTTAAAAATCGCTTGAAGTATATGGGAAGCTGCCAAATGTTGCCAATATGGAGATCCACCTATTAGCCACATGTGGAAGTTCACAGGTTTAACACATCTCTTAAGCCAAATCTATGCTAAAATTAGCTATGATGCATCTGCAACGTGTAGGACATCAAGTGAACCAGTTCTATAATCAACCAAGCAAGTATTATCGTCAAACAAGCAAGATTCAAAGATAAAATTGAAGCTAGTGATGTGTCTTCTCACGATTCACACCTCCATTAGTGATTCTTGAGAGAAAAATTCCTATTTAAATTAAGAAATCGAGATGTCAAGTCAAATTTTAGTTATTATGCAAAAAAATCTCAATTTTGTTTTTTTGAAACTCTATATAAATGCTTCATTTAGAAGCGAAAGATAGTTCACAAGTTGATTTTTATATACAAACTTAGTGTATTTGGAATCTCTCTTTTACATAATTTTTAATATAAATCTTTGTTATGGAATTCCTGTAATCTTTGTTGGTGATTTTACTTTCATTATCTGAGGTTTCCACTACCTCTTGCATCTCAGGAGGGCCCCCCTATAGAAGGGCAAGATCAATAGTATAGTCGTGTTTCATTAAATTTCTTTACGCTATGTTTTCATGCACTAAAATTAATGTTATGTCTTTCTCAAATTTAATGCTCTATTTTCTTAGTTTAGATATTATCTTGCTTCATACTCATTTAATTTCTTTATCTTCTAGTACAGGTCAAGCACTTGATGAAAATAAAAAATAACTAAAAACATCTATTTTGTTGATCTTTAAATTGCCCAGTCTCAAATTTACATATAGTTCATAGTCACGATTTCCTCTAATTTAGTGTGCACACATCAATAATCTAAATAGTATTTATGCACTTTCATTTCAGTATTTATGCATATTTTCAAGCTCATAAGATAGCTCCTCTAGATTTAAATGAGGTTCAACTTAGATATGGTCGAGTTTTACAAAAGAAAACACCCCCAGTTGTAATTCAATAATGTAAAGAAGAGAAAAATATTGAAAAGGAGGAATCCCTTGAACAAGAAAAGAATCCTCAAAAGGAAGATATTCCTACACAAATATATGAAAACTAAATAAAATAAACTCCTACAATTTTTATAATTGAGCAACCATCTATTTCCTTACATCCTCCTTTTCCCAAGATAATTCAAATTGATAAAGGTATAGAGAGGAAAATAATTTTACGTGATTATAACATGTTATATGAATTGAAATATATTTGCATCAAGATTCCATTGCTTCAAGCTATAAAGGAAATACCTACATTTTCAAAAAGAATAAATAATTTGTATATCAAGAAACTTGGAAGAAAAAGAAAAGACATTCAAAATTAGAAGTGGTATGAAAAACCACATACATTATGACGGGAAATCAAATAATTGAAAATACCTAGATCCAGGTAGTCCCATTGTAAAGATTCATATAAATTGTATTGAAATTCAAAACACTTTGATTGACTTAGGTGAAGTTATAAATATCATGAATAATAATACTATTGATAAATTAATATTAACCAATCTACAATATATTCCTACTTTATATCCATTAGTAGACAAGTTTTTTATCAAACCTGATGGTATATTAGAAGATGTAGTTGTATTCCTAGATTCATGGGAGTATCCTATCGATTTTATGATATTAAATCCCACAAATAATCTAGGAGGACATCAATTGATTCTTGGTAGGCCATGGTTAGCTACAAATGATGCATTCATAATTTGTAGATCTAGTGATATGTTCATTTCTGATGGAAATTCTACTAAAAAATTCACATTATATCCACCCGCAAGATCAATAAATAAAATTGAAAATGAAGAATGGAGTGAAGAATATGATGAAGAGTATGAAAACATTCAACTTGTTTTAATCATCTCACAAAATTACGAGGAATATCAATTAACAAATATCATGAAGCAACCAAAATAGTTCAATTTCTCCAAAACATATGAACACAACATATACCATAAACATCCCAATAATAGTCCTAAAAAATTGCGATACATCCATGAAAATGTGTTGGCTCATAGATATTCAATTATAAGGTGAAATATCCAAGTACATCAATTACAATGGTGAAAACTAGTTGCAATAGTGGAACATTAAGTCACTTTTAACTTCTCTAAAGAATAGTTTTTCTCTCCTATGCCAAGTGGAAAAGCCAAGACTAGCTCTCCAAATATTAAGCTTCCAAAATCCCTTTGCTTGAGTTATGAGGTTGCTTTTATAATAAGGGGAATGACCTTTCATATCCTCATAACCCTTGAATTACCCTCATGACTCTTGGAATTCTCATGTGTCCTTTGTACTTCTAAACAAATCTTCAACTTCTAATGACTTTTGGACTTCTATATAATATTTGTCCATATAATGAATATGTGACTCTTCATGTTCCACATATGATTCCTAGAATTCCACACCTTACATTTTTTCCTTTTCTTGAAAATACATCATTACAATCCACATGATGATGTGGCATGAAACATGGACCCGCATTGACCATTATGATGACACTTGTATAAGTTACAACTTGAAAATCAAGACATGATCTTCATGATGAGATGTCAATGCTAGGTTGTCTTCCTTTCTATTTCATCTTTCATTCTTGATGATAGATCTGATCTGTACTTCATCTTCATGCAATATCCACTTTTTTTCTCATCTTCATCCTCCAAATGGTTTTTGATCAATATCAAAATCCTATGAGTCATCATGCAATGTCTTATTTATGTTTCGGTCCATGATCTGCTTCATGTATTCATGATATCTCTCTTAGTGCTTCTTCTGTGAAGGTTTTTATTCATGATTTCTCCTTGCTATATGTTCTTGAGAATCACCCTGTCATGCTAGGGAGGCACTCTTCCAATGAAAATCATTCATGATAGGGAAAGATCTACTTAAAAAAAATCTATTCTATCACTACCTAGCTTATGTAATGATTTACTCATGATATGCCTATGAAAAGGTTAAAATAAGTAGGCTTGATTAAGAGGGCGCAATCAAAATCATCGGTGGCTAAGGAGGGCTCCACTATTCATTTTTACAGTGCCATGCACTATGAGGAAGAAATATCCTTGATCAAGTGTAGTGAGGGAAGTCAGAGGGATCGGGTGGAAAGCTCCATGCTTCATGGTTGCACCATGCGCTCCAAATAAAAGAGAGGGAATATCAAAAGCACAATTTTCCTAGTCAAGAGTGAGGAGAGGCATACTTCATCCTTCCCTACTATGCCATGTGCTCAAAGGAAGGGTCAAAGGTGTTAGTGTCTGTCAGTTCCGACAGTCACCAGTGATAAAATTATGCTTTTCATATTGTTATTAGGGTCATAGGTAAAATTTTTAAGTTTCAATAGGTCTTCAAATAAAAATTTGGTCACTGGTTAATGTGTTTAGATGTATTACTACTCCCTTCATTTCATGGTCAAATTGTCATTTTGGTCATACCATCACTTGTTGTGATGAGTCATCAGTGAAATATATTGATCACTATGTTAGTCATCATCTCATGTTCAATCATGTTTCAAGGTTCAAATCATCAGTTTCATATTCCATTAGGTGTCATCATTATGGTCAAGTCATAAAAAAATGTCATGTAAATGAGTCATTTCAACATCAAAATCATCATTTGGAGGAGTATTAATAGGGAAAAGTAATCAATAAAGGTTACTAAGGTGTATTTTATCTTATTTCATGATGTAATATATGGAAAAAAATTTCATAGCTGCAGTACACAAGTCATCTCATCAAATGGTGAAAAGACATGGTGGGACCACATCACCACCAAGCGAGAAAATCGATTTCAAAGCCATAAAAATACCAAAAGATCATGTAATTTTCTCATTCCAACCTCAAGAAACATCTCTCCACCTCAAAAGATCATTTTCACCCTCAGAGAAGAAATTCCTTTCCACCAAAGTGCCAATCCTTTTCCCGTGCTGTGCTTTTCACTGGCAGCACTGCGCTTTTGCCAGAGTGTACCGCGCTTTCTAAAAGGAGGAAAAATATTCAATTCAAAGGGTTTTATTCAAAATACACAAGTGTAATATCATAAAATACAAGTGAGTGAGGATCTAATTCCCCTCATTCATCTTCCTTTTGCTTCGGTTTATCATTGAGAGCTCATAATTCCCTCTTCTAGGGTTTTGCTGCATTTTGTTGCTTTCATAGTCTCTTTGATATAATTTCTGAGAAAGAACCTCACATACAAGTTAATTCACCTTACCATACCTTTCATAAACCTCCCTAAACATTTTACCTCATCCATATCCCTAAATTTCATCATTTTTCCCAAAACCCTAGCCTACACTACACTTTTCTAGGTTAGGGCTGTGTTTTACCCTTTTGCACCCTTTCCCCGAAACCATTCCCTAAATTTCCACTTCCCCCCACTCCCTAAAATCTATCCCTACCCCCTAAATTTTCTAAATAATTTAGAATCCATACAACCCATTCATTCCCCTCCATTTCAAAAACTGCCTAAAATCCCATGTTTTTCCCTACACTAAACCCTAATTTCCCTCCTATTGAGCTAGGGTTAGCTATGGATTCAGAGAATACATAGCATAGGAGGCATAAGGGAGTTCAAATAAGTATTTATTAGCCCATTACAACACAGGATGTCATGACTACACCATTACTCAATAAATCCTTCCAACATGCAGGTTGCCTTGCCTTTTTCCAAAGGGTTGAAGAAGTTGGTTTCAATGACAAGCTTACTAGCACTTTTGCCACAGGTCTAAGGAGAGATAAGGTGACTATTGCAGGCATTTTATTCACTCTTTCAACAGATAATATCTCCATGGCTACAAGGATTCCAAACAGTAGTGATATTTGGTTCAAGAAAATAGACATTGACCTTGAAAACTACAAAATGTTCTTGAAACTTGCATACAAAGCTGCTTCAAAGCCCATTTTTCCATTCAGGCACCTACTTGAAAAATAATCCCTTCTCATGTAAATAATAATAAAATATTTCACATGTGAGGGTAGGTTCTCAAGGTTATATCCATATCATGTGAGGTTTCTCATGCATTTCACCGGTGTAAAGGCACTTAACCTACCACATTATCTTTACAAAATCATGGTTAAAATGGCAGAGAAAGTACATAACAAATTAGAGGATCACCATGCTAGTTTCTTCCATCATGGCTTGGTGAAAATATTGGTTTCCCATTATATTGCATAGGTAAATTTTTCATGGGATGGTTTCATATATTCAACTGAACTCTTACCTACTCCTACTTAGTCAAGCAACCATTCTACCCCTTTGACTTCACATATGTAGCAAGAGGTGGCTTTGAAAACTATCAAAAGGATAGCCAGAGTTGAGGTGACAAAGACCTACACAAAGGGAAGAGGCTGATGTTTGCTCCATCTAGTGTGGAAAGGGCTCAGACTACTACAACAGTTGAAGACACACCAACACATGAGGCACCATTGCATGAAGAACCACAAGTACATTATGACACTCCTATGGAAGATTTGGAGGTACATGAGGAAGTAAAAACATCTGAGAAGGTCATCCATGAGAAGGAGGCTGAAATTAGAGAGCTAGAGGATCAATTTTCCAAGGCAAACTTCATGATCAATTTCCTTCAGCAAGAAAACAAGCAACTCCAAGTTAAGCAACTTTTTCTTAGAAAGCCTAAAACTAGTTTGGTGAAAGATGATGCCAAAGGTAATAAAATTATTGATGTTGATGACTTAGAGGATCTAGAAGAGAAGGTTAAACCAAGCAGAAAAATAACAAGAGGTCTCAAGATGGAACTTGAGCAGCAAAGGGAACCATCTCCACCATTGGACCGACATGACTTTGATGATCTAATTGCAGCAGAAATTGAGCAAAATAAGGAGTTTTGGCTTGACAATGCTAATTGCCACTTGGAGAAGCTGCCTAATAAGGCTAAGAGGAAAAAAACATGTAGAGGCACATGGCCATGCACTATTGCACCTCAAACAATATCTCCTAGCTAAAAATCAAGCAATTGAAGAAGAAACTCAAGCAAACCCTAATGAGGAAAAAGGAGATGAACAAGCTTGAATTATTGGCTAAGGCATCCCTCATTGCATGAAACATCATCTCCTGGCTCCAAATGAAAAATAAATTACCTGTATGGATAGATAATCACTTACACATGTTAGATATACAATTTTGGTGCCTTGTCAGCAAATAGGTTTGGAGAAAATTCCCAAAAACATGCAAAAAAGTCATTTTCTACCAATATTTTTACCTAGGCGCTGCGCTTATGGAGTAACCTTGGGTGAATGAGATTTTATCTATATTTTAGAAGCCATTTTATCTCTTGAGGTTTCTAATGACAACTAGACATCCTCCTCTTTCCATTGGTACCTTCAGAGCTGGATTTGGAGTAGTGGAAGGCCTTCAAAAGTCTCCCAAAGTTGGCATTGCGCTTATGTCTGATGGCTCTGCGCTTATGCTCGTTCATCAAATTTTTGAGGGTTTTCAGTTGAATATTGGTTTTTATGATGTAATATCTTCAGTTTTGAGTTTAAATAATGTAATTGAAGGTAAATATTCTTGTTATTGTCATTTTGATGTAATTATGAGCTTCATTTATGTGGGTAGTTCAGTCAAAGTTTATTAGGAGGGTTTGTTTCAACCTCCCTATTCATTATGTTATGGTTGAAGACATTTATGTAAGCTGTTACTACACTAAGGGATTCGACCTCTGAGGGAGGGGAAGTTCTTTTTGGTCTATATGTACTTATTTTTATTTTAGAATCAAGGTTGGATATCAGAGAGTAGGAGGCTTGGAATCTTGTGTACAGTTGAAATTTTTAGAAATACAAGTTCAGTTGCAGCACATATTTAGGGATTCATGTGGTATGTTCTGTGGAATATTTTTTTCTACTGTTATTTACTGTTATTAATGCTTGATTCATATTTTTTACATATCTATTCTCTTCAATGGCTTTCCTATAATATGTTAAAAAAAATATTTATACTCATGCTTTGTTTTGGTAGGAAACACATGTTTGTGTTAGTAATCTATTGATAAATGAATTCATGTAAGACATGCTCATTTTGATCCTCTAAATTTCTATCCTATACTACAACCAAAAAACCCTAAGGTTCCATAGAAGCATATCTACCATGCCCCATGTATCCTTGCAACTGTAATCATTTGAATTTGACCTAGTTTGTTTTCATTTCCTCCCGATCTAGGATCAATGCCAGGCATTTCTTCATAGGACCAAGCGAAGAAAACGCGAAATTCACAGAAAAGGCTAGTATAAACTTGGACTTCATCTGAATAACAAGTGACTCCCACATGGATGTTCTCGAAAATTCCCGGCTTCATGGAAATGCCAATAGGCATCAGTTGTGTGATATTTCTTAAGTTCCCTTTTGTAAAGACTTAATGTGTCAGGATTGGCATTTGAAGTGGAGAAGAAGGAGCTTGAGATGCAAAATGCTCAAGACATGTAGACATAGCCCTGAGGCCAGGCATAAATGAACAACGATAATGACCACCGTCCCATAGCAAGTCTTTGAGAGACATGGTTTCCAATATGGCTTCATCGGAAGGAAACACTTCTTTCAAAGGATCAGGCAAGTCTAAATCATCGAGCCAGGGGGTTTCAGAATACACATCAAGAGACAAGCTTGAAGAAGCACCATCAGATGATGGAGTATCAGATGCAGCAATGAGTTCTTAATAATCGATTTCAATCAGACTCAAAGGCATTGAATCACCAAATGAATTGACTTGTTAAGGCAAAGGAATAATCCATGGGTCATCGGACCGAGAGATCATATTAACTTGAACAGTCATAGGTGGTGGAAGGGGAAAAATACCCATGAGGGCTAGATCCTTGAAGAGACCCAGCCCAACGCTCTCGAAGGGAGTTGGGATCTTATCCACATACAGAACATTGTTCTCAGAAGAAGAGGTGAAGAATGACAATTGATCGACAGTAACAATTTTTCCCTCGTGTGGAAATTTCAAAAAACAGAAGAGGGTGGATGGAATGCAAAGAATAACATGTTTCCAACTACGACTGAGTAGAATATTGTAATTGAGTTTAGCGTCAACTACTTCTACTTCAACATTGACTATCTTCCCTTTTAAGGTAATCGATAAACTTGCGAGAACACCCAAAGGTTTAGATTCCCTTCCATAAAATGATTCAAGGGCATTCAGTGAGGAATTCAGGGTCGGAGAGCCAATGGCCTTATAACATGAAGCTGACATGATACAGGTTGAGGCACCTTTGTCCACAACGGCTCAATGGATGTCAAGAACATTAATAACGACTTGTATAATGAGTGCAATCTGGTGCGGAAGTTGTGGGATGAAATTCTCTAGATCGAAAGCAAGAAGGCTAGTACCAATAGGATCAACCTCGCCAATCACAGATAATAAAGCTTTTCACTGAGACAGACAACTCTGAAGTACTTCTAATGCGGACATCGTGGATGGTGCCTGTGCCAAATATTTAAAAATACTATAATGTTGAGCAGCACAGGCATTGGGATTATAAGAATACTTCCAGAGAACACCTTTGGAAGGCAGTCGCACAACGGGTTTAGCACTAGGCCTTTTAATCTCAAGAGGGCCAGAAACAGGTGGCGGAGGAGGACCATTAGCAATCTCCTTCCCTATTTCCTGACACGATCCAATATAATCTTTTGATCAAGTAGCAATGGAAATTGATTCAGAACCGTTCATCATGAACACTTGAGAACCAAATGGAGCAGACTATTGAGGCTGCTCGATCATATAGGTCTGTTGAGATGGCAAAGGTTCTTTAAGAACAACAGGAGTATCTTGAGTGCCCTTAAGCAATCTACTTACTTTAGCCCGTCGAGGACACTCCTTGGTGTAGTTTTCTTTGTCACAAATCAGACAAGGATACTTCGGCTTATGCTGCGAACCATCATCAGCATGAGGTTTGGACGAATCTGGTTTTGGGGCATTGGCCTTGGGTTTTCCTTTATCCTTCTTTTTTCCTTGAGAAGTCTTATCCACAAGATTGGCTCAAACGACATTGACCTCTGAGGTTTTACCATGATTCAGACTAGACTAAGGAGAAATATCATTGAAAGAATTAAATTTTTTCTTCCCAGGGTTGGACAAAGAATACTTACGCGAAGTCTGAGACATAGAACCAATAATACCGTCGACGAATGGGGTCTTCGGTGTGGTAGAAGTTCCAGGTCGAGGGGCATCAGTCAAAATACCATACAATATGCCCGATTTAGAGTACACAAGATCAAGGTACTGGGCATGAGAAATGGCCTATTCCTCGATTACACATGCCCCCATGGCTATGTATTTCGCAATCTAATTGACAAAGGAGGTAATGAACCAATGAGTAAGAAGCTAATCAGGAATTTCAAATTTGATCAAGCGACGATGACGTCTCCATTCATGAATATGGTCCAAGATATGAGTAGCCTAGTCCAGTTTCAAAGAGGCAAGGAGATGCGTCCCGACTTCATAACAAATCGGTAACTGAAAATGAGTAAGGAATTCCATGGCGAGAGAGTTGAAATCTTGAAAGATACCACGAGAAAGCTTGATATACCACTTAGCAGCAGCACCAGTAAGAGTCTGATGGAAAAGACGAAGCCAAATAGAATTTTCAACCCAAGAGTTAGAAGAACACCACAAGTGGTAAGTCATAACATGTGCTTGGGGATCTTCTCCGGACTTGCCCTCAAATTTGGGACAATCACCAGGAATCTTAGTCAGAACCAGAGGCCAATAAGGGTTATGAAGAATATTATCATTCGTTAACTTTGACACATCTGGTAACTCCAATTTAGCAAGAAATGGAAATTGAGGGTTAAAAGGCATAGCAGGTCCTTGATAAGAACCTAAACTTGCATTCCATCCCGTTTGAGAAAAATTCTGCCCCCATGGGTTCTGTCCCGAAGGATTCGGACGATATGGGGGATAAGCCGAATAATTCTATTGATACTGAGGATACTAATTCTGATTATACCATCGAGGTCCTTGTTGAGGATTTTGCGGTGGAATGTAAGTATGCCCTTGCGGTTGATTATATTGAGGGTGATAAGTAAAACCTCGAGGCGCACTATATACTTGTCGATATTTACCACAAGGATAATAAACGCCTTGGGGTTGAACTGGATTTTGATAAGTGGGGCCCCATTGAGCTGAATAAACAGGGTAAACTAGTTGCTGAGTAGACTGAATAGGCTGCTGAAAGGTAGGACCCTACTGTGAAGCAAAGTAAAATTGTTGTTGAGCAGACTGAGTAGGTTGCTGGACCGGTTGAGCAGGTTGCCCCTGTAGAGAAGGTTGGCCTAGATGCTGAGAGCCACCAGGTTTCCCTTGCTGAACAGGTTGACTTGATGGCTGCGATGGACTAGGTTGTCCCGGAGGAGGACCAGAGGGTTGTCCTTGTTGCCCAATGTTCGGACTAGTTTGAGTATACGATCCTAGTTTTTGGACAAAAGGTTGTCCCTAAGACAAATATATTTTCCCCCCAGGACCATAAGAAGGTCCTGGTTGATATAAAGGTTTACCGGAAGGCCCCTGGGGTTACCCTTGTTGGACCATAGGCTGAACTTGTAAAGGTTGGCCTTGTGGATCGTAAGGTTGTCCCTGAGGACTGAATGCAAGCCCCGACTGAATCGAAGGTTGTCCCTCCAAGGGTTGTCCTTGTGGGCCAAGAGGTTGCACTTGATAAGTCATTCCAATTTCAGGAACGATTTCATAAGGGTCATAAACAGGAACACCACGCTCATCATAATGATGGGGAGTAGGAAATGCATAGATGGGGGTATTGATATCATCATAATGATGAGGAGTAAGATAAGGAAAATAAACATGATTACCATATTTTTCATAATGGTGTGGCGGATTAACATGAGCATGAGGCTATTGAGAAACCTGAGAGTTCTGTTGATGAATAGCCAATAAATACTCTTCAAAAGTGAGGCCACCGGGTATCTCAGTCAAGATTGCTGGTGACTGAGTGACCGACGCAGACACAACCGCACATATAGTAGGTTGAACTGGGATAGATGTAACTGAAAGCGACGAAGCAGGTGTCTTCGGTGACAGTCCTAATGATGGAAGGACTGGAATTCTGGATGGAGTAGATGCTGCCATGGATGCAACACCAGCAATAATCTGACCCAAATACCTATATCCGGCTAGAAGTGACACTGATGGTGAATATTGAACGGACACATGAGTGGTGTTTTCAGGAAAAAGTTGATACTCTTCTGTAGAAACAGGAATTCCATGACTGCCAATAGGACCTGATGTGTCCATGTCTGACTCCTCCATAAGATATTCGAAAATACTATGGGGAATAAGAGGTATAACAACAACTAAAAATGGTGATCCTGACGTAAGAGGAGGGAATTCTTCCTCATCCCCAAAACCAGACCAAGCACCCAAGGAAGGCCAATTGAACTCAACTGGCTCATCTGCGGGAGAACGGGTAGCAAGGGGTAAGATCGATGGGAGAATATGCTGTTGAAGCTCGGAAGAACTAGAGGATTGAGGAGTTTCAAATGAGCTGTCTGGTAAAGGAATACCTTTATAAAGGTGTGAGGATGACAAAACTGGTGGTTTCGCCACCGTGACTGCTTCAAAACAAGAAGGAAAAAGAGAGATCTAAGCAAAGACTCAAAAAACCAAGGCAAAAAAAAACAAGCCAAGTAATGAAACTGTATAAAGGGCGTGTGATCGTGGGTAGTTTATTTTATGACACTGAAACCAAACTTCACTGTTTCATGTTTTAAGAGTCAAGAAACAAGCAAAAGATGACTCTAGTCACTTTAAATTTTGAACGAGCGCGAAAGGACAAGTGCCCAATGATATTTTCAAATTTAAGGAGTCAGTAAAGATAAAAAATGATTGCTCAGGTAATCTAAGCAAGAGGGATGCCAAGTTTCCGTGAGCTGCCATATACACCTTAGTGATCAAATGAAAGAGAAATTACCAAGGACTAGACGTACGTGGAGGTAGTCTCCCCGAATGCTATGTTTGGTGTATCACAGTTACAGGGCGGCAAACTCGGCTTCCTATGGATAAAAGGATTGCAACCTAGAGGGGTCTCCCTTTATATACTCGACGGTATGGGGAGCACAAGTCCGTACTAGCGCTGTCTAGAGCCAGATGGTGAATGACATCTACTAGGTTTTAAGATGCCGGAACACGTCTCTAACTTGGACCACTAGAATATTTCGTTAGGTTCCAATGTTGCCTCAGGTTAATTGAAATAAATTTTAATGTTGATCTTGGATTAGGTTTCAATTTCCAGGCCTTAACATATGTCGGATCTGAAATCTTCCTAAATGCAAAACTACATGCAGAAGGATACCATTTTCGTTCAATGAAAGCTATCTACGAGAAGGAAAGAAAACTTTCAAGCAGTAGCAAATAATGAAACCATGAGAAAACATCCACTAATGCATCTATTGTAGTCCATGGAAAACAAAACTCTTTCCTAGTCTATACAATGCAAATTAAGCGAAGGAAAGTTTCATTTTCAAAGTAAAGAAAATGCAATATTTTTTGTTTTTTCAATGCAATAGAGCAAACAATGCACTAAATGATATGAAAAACAAAACTAAACACTAGCTTGAGAGAGCGAATGAAAAATTTGAAACAAAATGACTCCTCCAACATAAAAAAAACACAACAATAATCAAACCAATGATACAAACTTTTTAAATCAAAGAGAAATCTCGAAAATGACCCATACAAGAAATGTAATCGGTGCTTGGAGTAATAGGAAGAAAAATCAAAACGATAAAAGAAATGGTCATTCAACCAATGAACATACTCAACAGGATCAAAGAGACCAAGAGCAATTAAACAGGGAACGAATTTGATAGCTTATCAAGAAACTCAATCTCCAAACAGAAGGCTTAGTGCACCAAGGCACTCAGAAACCCTAAGACCTCAAGCTACACTGATAAGAAATGGAAAAAAAACTAAGGAAAAAAAGCCTCCAGCAATAAAAGGCATTCAAAAACACTTCAATTACTCTTAAGAAGAACCCAAAAATAAATACAAGTGACCAAAAACTCATGAAAAGCTCACACCCAAAAACTCACAGGGGTCGGTGCGACTGTTAGTCGGTATTTAGCGCTAAACAGGCGATGGCATGAGTGCTACAAAAGAAACATGCACCAATCGATGCTACTGTTTAGGGAAAAACTGCGCCAAGCCAGTTAACCAAGGAAAAAGGGAAAAAGTCAACAGATCAAAGGTCAATTTTGACACTTTGGGGTTGAACAAGGGTTTGAAGCACAATTAAACAACCAGAAAAGTAAACAACAAGACCAAAACCCAACAAATGACCCAACAAGATCAAAGACAAACTCACACTGATCCCCAGTGGAGTCACCAACTTGTTATGTAGGTAAATCCTCTCTGCGGATAGAAACAATCCCTCTAGCCCTAGGGTGGGTCTAGTAACAAGGAATCATGCTAGAGTGTAGGTTCCTAGACATTTGAATGAAAGAGGATGCGATAAGATGGCCTACCTATGGTCCAAAGATGTCGTCGACACTTGTAGTGATGATGAGAAAATCTCGCTCCTGATCGAAGGCAAGTCACAACCCTTCCGCTTATCACGTTTGGACACTTGCATAGAGATCAGAAAACGATAACCACATACCACATACTAATTTCATCCAAAAAATACTAGTCAATTAGATAAGACTAGCATATTGCATTATATAAAGACAAAACACAAGACAAGAACCAGACAATAGTCACTTATATTAATAGGTATAAAGAAGAGATACAACCATGCTCTGACGTTGTAGTCTCCTCTAGCGGGGATTGGGTGAAGCACGTCTCAAAGCTCGTCGAGGAATTTGGATGGGATAAGGGACCTCTCGATGGATTTCCCCTTGTTCTACCTTCTCAATAACTCAGTTATTCAACATAATGTGTTCAGCTCTTCAGCTGTATAATTCTCTTCGTTAAGCTTCAGCTACAAGTTCAACTAGTTTTCATAAAGGGAGAAGGCTTGTTTATATAGAGGAAAAGGAGGAGGCTTGCGATCCCTACAAAGGTGGAAGGGAGGCCTATCCTTTAGGTGTGTTCCAAGGGAGGTGGAAACTACTAACTAAAGGAGGAGGCCCATGGTTGTTTCAGTTCAACCACTCCCAATGACTCATCCCAGAGGTGGTTGGAATGGAACCTCCACCTCTATTTTTAAAAAACATTTCATAAATAGCTTGGCGCAGGAATTACACTGGGACAGAGCACCAGGTGGCACAGGCCCTAGTGTTAATCTTCCACATCGGCATGAGGGAAGAACTGGCTACTCGCGCCAAGAAAAAAATAGGGAATTTTGATGTTCTGTTCAGGGAAATGTCAATAATAAGAATTTTGCCTTCATCAAAATGGATCCAATGATGTTATTTTCAAGGCATGACACTATTCAAAAGTCACATAAATGACCCTCCAATGTGCGGGATGGGGATTGCAGGGACAGTGACAAAATTTTGTGTAACACCATGCGATTGATTGTGTTGAAGTCAAACATGGTAGAATCCACTTGATTACCAGTCAATGATGTGAGTGTGAGATAAACCACCAATAATGAAAATGGATCTCAAAGTAAGCAGTACAATCCACGAAGTGTGAATGAATGATTTGCAGTCGAACACTTCACATAATCATGAGATCAAAGGTTATTGATGCAACCTATCGCCGAAGGCGAGAAACCTTCCATTAAGGCATGCAGATCCCAGGGTACTGATAGGATTCTAGATCAACTTTCTAACTGATGAGTTTTCATTGATATAAAGCAACCCATCGTAGGAAAGCCTATGACACGAAGCCATTAGATCAAGTTTTGAAGAAATTTTTAGCAAGGACTGACTCAGGGATGGTCAAATTGAATGGAGACAAATTTTTTCAATGAAAGGTTTATTTGAACTGTCTCTTGAACACATAACGACACTACAGATGGTTTGTAACAATTGACCTAAACCTAATACCCAGAAACCGGTTGAAGACTTTTAATGTGGTTTGATTAACTGTTAGAAAAATGATTTTCCCAAACCAGGTACATCGTGCTCAAGAGTGGTATACTGCTTTTAAAACAAGGGTGACAAATGGATTCATTTTCTCTCTTTTTCCCCCACCATTTATGGCAAGTAACTCTTTATTTTTGACAAGCTTGAGGAGGATAACATTTGCTTGTTGTGTAAGCTCATCCTTTGGATGATTCCAACTTAGTATTAAAATCAAACCCTAAGAAGGAGTGGTTCATTCCTATTTGTAATCGACAGGTCCTTTACTATTAAATTTTAACAAGTCCAGTATAAGTGAAACTTGGTGTTTTTCAATTTTAGGGAGTCAAAAGAAAAACATAAGAAAACTCTGTGGTTGAACTTTTTCGTAAATTTAGTCTCTCAAGCCTAAAAAATGATAAAATAATACAATAGAGAACTCTATTGACCATGATTAGTCAACATATACCTTCTTCGTAAATAGTCCATTTCAGTCCGGAAAAGGGGTAAACTTACACTGAAAGGATGATTATTCATTTCCTTTAACGAGTTTGAATAGTCAAGTACTCAGTGATCTTTCATGTTTAGAGAGTATGAAAAGGGCTTAAAATAGAACTCTAGGGTTTTGCTTTTCGTAATTTTCAAGAGCCCGAAAAGTGATAAAAGTGCACTCATCATCAAAATAGTTATTTTCACCAGGAAAATTTGTATTCTGCACAAAAACTCGAAAGATTAAACATACCTATTTCCAATAAGTAAAAACATCGAAAAATTAATTTTTAAAGTGGAAAATAAATAAAATAAAATATTTTATTCATTCAAAAAATCTTATAAAAAGGATTTTAACAAAGTTATTTTCACCTTTTGTCTTCAGAGTTGTAAATTGAGAGCTTTTGGCAGAAAAAATTCCGAAGTTGATAACGGGAGAACCGACTGCTCAAATTGAGAGTCGTCAAAACCAGGTAATCCACAACACTATTATCTTCATTTATATCTGATTAAATTCTCTTTTTAGGATTTAAAATCATTTTTTGAGGAGATATTATGTTTAAAATTCCACTCTCGGGGGTCCACAGGTCATATATGTGTTACCTATGGACCTTGATAATTTTCTTAAAGGAAAATTATCGAGCTACCACAGTTTTCGTGTAGAGTCGATGCAGACGTCCTCACTATCTCTGCACAAAAACTGCGGAGGCGTCATGACCAAATGAAAATTTATAATTTCTCACAAAAATGGTTAAAATTTCCCACTCTAAAAGTTTCTAATCCTCAAATGCATCCATTTGTAGATTATTCCACCATGATAGAGTGGAGAGAACGTGAGCATGAAGGTACAAACAATGCAGCTATGAATGATCCAGCCACAATGCATGTGCTTAGAAATTGTGGTTTGTATAAATTCTGGGCAATTCAAGGTATGAGAGCACAAGTGGAACTGATGACATGGCTAGTGAACAAGTGGGATGTTCAAAATCAGTGCTTTATCATTAGCGATCATCATCACGAAATTGAGCTCCAAGATATTTATTTTCTCACTAGATTATCCAAAAGAGGAGAAAAAATTTCTTTGTTTGGAGCTAGGCAGGGTGGCCTACCCGTTACTAGTTACAAACAAGAGTTTTGTAGTGATGAAGAAAATCCAAAGGATAATCACATAAATATAAAGAATATCTTGCGACTTGATCTTAAAGTTATTGCATTCACAGTAACCAGGTTGTGTGGAAGTGCGACTCCACATGTGGCCACCAAGTCTCAGATGCAGAACACAGTTGAATGTTTCAGAGGCACCATTTTCAACTGGTGCATTGGGTTATTGGCCAACATGAAATGAAAACTGACCAAAGCAAAAAATGCAAAGTTGCAAAACTTTGGGCATGGCACCATCCTGATTTCTTTTTCTTTGGAGAGGATTCCATTTCTCACCCCTCATCTTATTCCTATTGATCGTGGTGAACTTAGAGAGCCTTGTATGGTACTTTGGGTTGCACTGATGGCCCACCATGGTGGTGACAACAATACGGTGGTTCGGTTTACTCTTGCATATTTTATATGGCTGCAGAACCAAATCTTTACAATTGAAGATTTCCCATATGTGGGAATAGATTTCAAAGGTGATCCCGAGATGTCCTTACCTCCAGGTGAAGAATGGGATGAATAATTTTGATGTGTTTTAACTCTAATTTTTTTTTTTAATCGTCCAATACTAATAACAAAATTCTAAATGTAGATGTTGGTCCACGATGACCAGCTACACTCCGCCGCTTTGAAAGGCGACAAACAAAGCCTATATCACAGCCACAGGATCAGGCAGCAAAAACCCTCACATAGAACACAACCTGGAGAGGTTGACTATAGATATCCTTGAGACATCGACATACAACATTCCTCTCTGTCTCCAGAGACATGTTATTGGTGTTCCAGGCCAGTTTAGGAGATTCCTGCGCAAGGTGGCGCGTGTGATATTCTTTTACCATGATCATCACCATGGATAGTGGACGATCATCGTGGATTGACATTTTTTTTTTTTTTTTGTATCAGTTTCTTTCAGATCATAAGGTGTTTAAACCTATGATCACAGAAGATGTAATATTTTTTGAAAACAAAAACTCCTATCCATGATATTACTACTTTCTCTGACTATCTTGTTCAACATGTATTGAATGTTGTTTTGGTTTACTGTTTTAACGTTACAAATGTCTATTTAGAACATGATTATCTAATGCATCAGCCAATGTGTTTAAACTTCTTGAAATGTGTTAATATTCGATGTAATCAAATGTCTTTCCAAGAGACGAACCTTCAAAAATAATCTCAATAACGTTGGATTTTTAATTGCGTATACTCTATTTAAATGTAATACAATGAGTTCCAAATCTAACCTTATGATCAAATGTAGAATACAGAATGAAATGGCATCAGATAATAACTCAATAACTGCGCTATATTTTGCAATTTTGTTTGTTACTTGACCAAGGCTTACCCCATGCATAGAAACTAACTCATCAGTGGGTGAATAGATAACCCAAGCTGCGAAAGAAATATTTCGTGTACTACGACAGACATCATTAGCAAAACCAATGTATGTTTGAAGGGATGTCGACATCTGCAATATCAAGAGTAATCAAGATAAGCAGATATAGTAGAAAAAACAAACTTAAACTAGGCACACCTATCTAATCTAAGGCACTCTAGAAAAATAACTAATATACAAGTGAGATCTTCACACAATAATCAAGCATAATATCTCTTCAGATAAAGACCATTTCTAGGATTATCTAAAGAGACCCCGTCATAATCAGTCAATTCATAGGCCCCTTTGGCAAGCACTCGCTTGACAATGTAAGGATCATGCCACATTGGTTCAAATTTCTAGCACCTAGCTTATAATTAGCTTGATCATATACCAAGGCTAGGTCACCTTCTAAAAAAACATGAGGTGTAACACTTCGATCATACTGAGCTTTAACACATTTTTTATGAGCTTCGACTGCTAATATAGTGGTGCGACGAGTCTCATATAATTGTGCTAAGTACAAAAAGTGTTTTGCCTCTTCAGAGGTAGCTGGTAGTAACTCTATGGCTAATTGGAGTGACGGTATTTTTCATTCAGTGGGTAACACAAATTCTAAACCGTAAACTAGTTGAAAAAGAGTGAACCCTGTAGCAGTTTTTGCTGAGGTTCGGTATGCCCATAGTGCCAAAAAAAGCATGGTATTCCAATTTTATTTATGAGTTCCGATAATCCATTTGATAATGGTGGTTAAAAATTTATTAACAGCTTCAACCTGACCATTAGCTAGTGGGTAATATGGAGTAGAAATATTATTGAGCAGGCCAAGTTGATCAGAAAGTTAGGTCATCATTGTATTTCGAAAATGAATCCCATGGCCAGTGATAATAGCTTGGGGTACACCAAAACGAGAAATCATATGATTTAATACGAACTTAGCTGTAGTTTCTCCATCTGCCGTGAATGTAAGCATCACCTCGGCCCATTTGGTAAAGTAATCTACAGTGAGAAAAATATACCCATGCCCCCCCGGCCGAGTAAGGGTTACATGTAATGAAATCAATGCCCCATTTCGTAAAAGTATTGACAACAATTATGGGGTGAATAGGATCTGGTGGTGCACGCATCTTTCGATCAAATATTTGACAGTTATGGCATTTTCGAACCGCAAGAATACAATCTTTGAATAAAGATGGCCAAAAATAACCAGCGTACAATATCTTTTTGGTTTTTGCATACCCAGACATATGAACACCACACACTCCAAAGTGGCAGTCATTCAAAACCCTTTCAGCCTCTTCATGTGTTATGTAACATCGAAAAATAGAATCCGCACCAAGACGATAAAGTGTTTCCCCAACAATATTATATTGCTGAGATTGGTAACGGATCCTTCATTGATTTGAACATGAAATTTTAGGTCAAAAGGTTTGGGTTTGAAGATAAATGATGAAATATATATACCATGGATATAATGTATTGATAAGAAACAAAGATTCATCTACAATGGGATTCTCTACCATAGTTTTCGTCTCAGTATTCGGAAAGTCACACATAATTTCTAAAAACACCAACAATTTCTTTGATATAGATTTTTCGAATTCCAAATCAAACTCTTGTAGGATAACAATCCATTTATAGTATTTTCCCCCAAGTAATTTTTTTGTCAAAATATACATCATTGGGTTGTAATTATAAATCACACTTGTCTTGCGTAACAGTATGTAATGACGAAATATTTGGACAACTTGAACTACTGCCAAGGCCAATTTCTCTACATGTGAATACTTAATTTTAGCTGGATTTAGATTCCGACTTAGATAGTAAATCACATGTTCATTGTGAAATTATCCTCTTGAACTAAAACCATTCCAATGGTGGAATCAAAGGCTGCTAGGTATAAAAAGTAGTCATGGTTGTAATTTGGTGGATGCAATAATGGTGCATGGGTTAACGCTTGTTTTAGAGCATCAAAAGATTGATCAGAAATCTCATCCCAAATAAAATGAGCATTCTATTTCAACAACCTCGTAAAACCTTTTGTTAACTCAGAATAGTTCGAGATAAATCTACACAGAAAGTTTGCTTTCCCTTGCAAACTTTGGAGTTGGCGAAGTGTGGAAGGAGGAGGTAAATTTATGATGGCCTCAACCTTCGAGGGATTGAAATTTATTCCAGCTTTGGAAACAACGAATCCCAGTAATCATCCAGATTGAACACAAAAAACACACTTGTCCGGATTCAAACGAATCATGTAATGCCTACATCTCATAAAAAATGCTCGTAAATGAGTAGAATGATCTTCCCTATGCAATAAGTGAGCAAGTAAATTGTCTAGATAAGGCTACACAATGTGTTTGATGTCATGAAAAGTGTAAGACATTTCCCTTTGAAAAGTTGCACCAACATTATTTAGTCCAAAAGGTAATTTATAGTAAGAAAATGTTCCCCAAGGACAAATGAACGTTGTTTTTGGTTGATCAGTAGGGAGTATGTTTATTTGATTATATCCGGAAAATACATCCATAAATGAAAACATCTCACTTCTGTCACAATCATCAATGATTTGGTCGATATAGGGGGTACGATAATTGTCCTTTGGACATGCTTTATTAATATCCCTATAATCGACACATACTCATATATTCCCTTGTTTTTTGGTAATAAGAACTATATTAGATACCCAATCTGTTAATGGGATTGGATAAATAAATCCTGCTCTTAGTAGTTTTTTAACTCCAGCTTTAATAGTAGCATCTTTTCGTGGATGTATCAGACACAAACGTTGTCTAATAGGATTTGCATCCGGGTATGTCTTTATTTCATGAATGACAATTTTTGGATCAATTCCTCGAATTTCTTCGTAGGACCATGCAAATATGTCGCAGAATTCTTGAAATAGGGTTTTATATGTATTAATTTTGTCAATCATACAAGAAGCTCCTAAAAGAATGTTTTCAACAACTCCAGGTTTAACTGATATGTCAATAGGAACAATTGTATAAATGTTTCCCAAATTAATCTCAGAATCCAAATTTGTAATAGTGATTGAATTTTGTGGTTCCTTGACATAATCAATTTTAAAAATCGACAAAAAATCATTTTCAAATCTATCAAGTTCAAGTAAAAACAAAGATCTATGATGTAGATCATCCCAGGGTAATTCATCCACAGAAAAAAATTCACGAATACTTTCATCAGTATAAAACACTTGTTGGAAAGGATCGGAAATAGATGTCAAGGCTAAGATTGATAGAGAAGAAGACTCTTCAGTGACCACATTAATTGGACTAGGATTAGTTGAAGGTGTGTTAGAAAGTGACTGTACTGATGTATATGCTATCTCAAAAGGACTCAAAGGCATCTCGCCATTGAAAGTGTTAGCCACCTGTAAAATTTGATTATCCAAAAGGTGGCTAAATCTATTTTTGAGCCATCAAGGAACAATTTTTCTCACTAAAAAATATTGTCTCTTGAAGACTTTTTGAAGGCCTCATGCCTCTGTCCAAACCTTCACTGCTGTTCCCATCTTGAAAAACTCTGAAATCCGCTGTTCCCATCTTGAAGTACTGCTGCAAGCTTCTTTTTCCCTTTCCTTCTTTTCAAGAGCTAACCTCATTTTCTACCCCTTCATTTCCCATGAAAATCCCTCCTTTGCATGTTTCTGCCCCCTTCCACGTCATAAAAACCCTTGATCAGGTTCTAAGACCCCTTCTTAGCCTTATCGAAACCTTCATTTCCTTTGAAAATCCTTGAAAAACTGTTAAAATGCATATTCTCTATGTATAGGACTTAAGCCCCTTCGGCTAAGTCCCTAACCATTTTTTTCCATGCGCCCTGGCGCCAAAACCTGGCGCTGAGCTAGTCGGGTGCTTATCCGTTAAACATATATTTCGCCCCGAAAACATTAAAACCTTTGTTTTAAAAATTTAAAGACTTTGGATTTTAATTTATTTTACATTTATCCGCCAGTATCATTTTCAAACCATTCCGCATCGTCGATCTGATTTGCAGATCAGACGGTGCAGAGTTCGTCTCCCTGTGGTCCCCACCGCCCATAAGCCGATTGCCCAAAACCGGCGATATCCATCGCAACGCCCTTGGGCGAAAGGCTGTTTTCCCCCAATCGCTAGCGATTCCATACACTTTCTGCCACGCGTCCCCTGTACTGTTTGGAAAACCGCCGTCCATCGCACGTTATCGTTCAGACGAGGATGCCGAGCGATATCGCCGTGGACCGTCCGATCCGAAGCTGCCCATCCAACGGTTGTCGCTCGATGAAGATTCCCACCCCTTAATGTGGTCCCAGCATGACGTTAAATCATTTCCTGCCGTCGATCTGATCTGCAGATCGACGGTTCAGATTTCGTCCCCCTGATTCGATTTCTCGATCAACGATTCTCTATTTTTGACTTCCCCTTTCACTCCCGACCGTCGATCTCTGCGCGATCGACGGCCCTGATCTAATCTTTCTTCCACCCATTCTATGATCTCCTTGATTAATCTCGACCGTTGGATGATGCCATCCAACGGCCCTGCTCCTTCCACATGTCCTCTGAAGCAGTCAAAATATATACGCAGGATTTCATAACTTTTGTTTGTATTTTGCAGGGTTTAATGTTTTTTCCGCCATACTGAGGAAAATTCGCAGGCTGAAGATGACGATCCTCTTGCCTTCGTTTCATCAGGGAAATCATTCGCAGGGGTTTTCAATCTCACGTATCATCGGTGTTTTATGAGGCATCGATGCCGTTTCATCTCTACGCAGCCCTGCATATCAGCGAGAAAACCATGGACTTAACACTGTCAAAGGGTATCAGTGCCGAAGAACTAAATGTATCATAACAGAGGATTAGAGACAGTTTCATGGGAATTATGTCTAAAATGCTTATCAAAAGCCTAATCCCCAAATAAAACAGAGTTTACAGAAAATTTAAAGTGTTTTATCAAGAAGGAATGCCTCCACCGCCATAATCTGGGGCAAATTGATTCCTCAGCTACCATGGTGCCACCTGTTCCTCAAAGTACTCAATCAGAGGCCGAAGTTATTGATCGAATGAATATTTTGACCTCAGCACAGCCGGAAAGTTACTTCTACAAGGAAACTTAATGACAAAATATCAGCAGAGTTACTTCAACATTCCACCGAGCCTCAAAGGTCAAACAAAAGCTCCCACTGAGCTTAATATTTTTGTAAAAACATTTAATACAGAGTATCCCCATGTAAATTTCTTCATTGAGCCCCTCAAAGGCCAGAGACCATTAAATTTGTATTAATTTTAAATTGAGATCTTTTATCAGATCTCAACTCCTCATCCTTCTATATATACTTCTTCAGAAGATGAGTGAGGGGTTGGTTGCAGAACTTTGATATACACTTGAGCTAAAACTTCTCATTGTACATAGTATTCATTGGCTCTTGGAGCTCTGTTGGTGACAGATAGGTTAGGCTGAGATGTGTAGACGGTTGCTAACCTAAAGCACTGGACTTAAAGCTGTAACTGGTTTGAAGCATCAATACATGCTGATTTATGGGATCCTGGTCTATGTTGACGGTGATGTTTTCCTTATTGTAACCTGTTATTTTGTTTCTGTTTCCATCTGTGTTTCATATTCTATTATAAAGAACAACATGCATAGAATTAGGACCTATTGTACATCAGTAACCTTCTCTGACTGAAAATCTTTATCTGAATGTTTCTTCCATCTGTGTTATTTAGGAATGAATTAATCAGTTTAAGCATAGGAATGCTGGCGTTCCCTCGTCTTATTGTCTTAGCTGAATGTTATTCTTAGATGTTATTTTCAGTATACGTTTCGTGAAGATGAACTGAGGAAGATATGGTGAGCCCTGGTCCCAGTTTTGTCCCCATAAGCTATCTAGATGTTTCCCTTGGAATGTGTTAAAAGCTGGCTAGTTTCAAAGTACTTACCAGATCTTATGCCATTCTGTTGTTATCTTTGTGTTTGTATTGAATGTAACCAAGTAAAGCAGAGCTAGGAGAGGATTTGTGGTGAGCCCAGCCCACTAGTTTCTAATCCAAAAGTTTCCTTCAAGTTTCCCTCTGTTTTGAGATGTTTTCTATTGAAAGTGTATCAAAGGCTGGCTAGTTTCAAAGTAGTTACTAGATCCTAGTTCGCTTTTATGTTTTTCTTGAGTCTATGTCAAAGGCTGACTAGTTTAAAAGTACTTATCAGATCCTGGGCTACTCTCGTTTTTGCATCTGTTTATTTCTCCTTCTTATTGTGTCATTCCATTCCATAAATCAATCTTTAAAGAGATCCTTAGATATAGATGACTTGCCCCATGGATCACTCTTGACTCTTGTTGTTCCAATTAAACCCTATTATGACTCCATAGCCCAATGGACTAAAACCTGCAATTTTCTACCTTTTTTGCCAAAGCTTACTCTGATTGCCTGCAAATTCTCACCTTTGGAACTTTTTGCACTTAGAACTTTTCACCTTGAATAGTAATCATGCTCAACCATCCAAAAAACAAACAAACCATTGGCCTTCATAACTAGCCTAATATCATAACCCCAAACTTCAAAGACAAATCCATCTTTGAACTTTTTGGAGAGGTCCCTCTCTAGATTCAGGAGGGCTAGATCCTAGAATCCCAAAGTTGGTTGAAACGATGTTGTTTCTGTAATTGGACTCTGCCAATCTTGCTAATAAATTACAGATCCCTAAAATTTCTGGCGACTCCGCTGAGGAACTGAACCCAGAATAATTTTTCATCTCTATAAAACTTGTGAGTAAAAAGCAGCCTTTTCAAGCACTACCAAGAAATGGTAATCATGATGAAACTTGTTTTAAATCAGTGACAAACTAGGTAAAACCCTAGGTTCTTCTCAAGATTTTATCTAACCTTGAAATATCAGTTGGCTTAGCCTTAAGAGTAGTCTGTCTTTGTCTCATAACCATAGCTAAGTTTTAAAATAGATTTAGCATATTCTTAGAAACCACACAACTGAAAAATAACTCAGAAAATACCAAAAATATTTCAGATTGGTAGTAAAACACTTACTCCTACATTGACATGTACCTTTTGTTGTGTTTTACCCCATACTCTTAGAAAGAGTCTGGAAAGGGCCAGGTAGCTTCCGGATCTCATCCTCTCTTGGAGGTGAAAAATTTGGTAAATGCCCTTCCAGTCAATCTCTGCTTAGAGTTTGTTGTGTTCCGGGATATCCTTGAAAAGGGATATTTCACAAGCATGGTGGTGGACCATAAAACCTTTTACCTCTGAAAAGAGCTAAAAAATTCCACTTGGCGACTCCACAATCCTGAACAGACCTTAAGACTCCACCGGGAAGAACCCTGATCATCATAATATCATTCAAACTCAGTTAGAGGATTGTACGATCGAAATTTAGGTAAACGGATTAGTTAACCATTCAAAGACTCTCATATCTGGTTGAACTTGTCCTGTTTATTTGAGTCTGAAAAACACAGCATAGTGGCTCCTAGAAAGATTCACACTAGAGCCTATCCTGACCCTGATCCACCTGAAGTAGTTGATAACCCAGAAAGTATCCTGAGGAAGTCTCCTAAGATTAAATTATCAGCTATTTTCAGACCACCCTTGAGAGCTAAATCAGTTCCTGAACAACTTTTAGCTCTACAACAATCATAAGCTGACTTAGTAAATCCATTTAGAACTAGGTCATTTGATGATTTAATCCAGCTAGATTCTGAGTCTTCACTTTCTTCTCCTGAAACTAGTGAACATATTGGTAGTAGAGAAACAACACCACCTGATCTACACTTCCTGTTGAACTTAGGAGTCTCTCATCCAAGATCAGCTCAGTAATCTACTACTATTCCATCCACATCCACTCACCCTTCATCCACTGTTCAAACCACTCCTCTTCAGCCCACCTTCCCTTTTTTCAACCCACTTGTAAATCCACCCCCACCTCCTATCATGGCAGCATGGTATGCTCCCCTAGTCCTTCCAGCACCATTAGTCAATCTTCTACAAGAATATTAGTCCAAAATTCCATTATATGATGCTAGAAATACTACAACTGCATCACAGCATGTGGATAATATGGATGACTACTTTAACATAAATGAAATTGATGATGATTCTGTCAAGCTCATATTATTTGCTCAAAGCCTGGGGGGAGAAGTAAGAAAATGGTTTAAAGGTTTAGCCCCCCATAGTATTAATGATCTACAGGCTTCCATCAAACATTATTAAACAAATGGGAAGTAAAAAAGAATCCTCTCCAAGTCCTTTCTGATTACAAGAACCTCCATAGAAACCCTGGGGAAAGTGTGCAAGCTTATTGCACTAGATTCAATAGTGTGTATAATGCACTTTCCCCAGAACTAAAACCTCCACAAGGTTCAACTTTAAACAACTTCCCTGAAGGGTTTGATTCTGACATGACCTATCAGTTGAGAGAAAGAGATTTTGCAACTCTTGAAGATATGCAAAGAGGTGCTCTTTCTGTAGAGGTCAACTTGATGGAGAAAAGAGCAAGGATGAAAGTTGAGAAGAGAGTATCTTTTAGAGAGGAATCCACACCTTCCACTTCAAATTCAAAAATGGAAAGAATGATGGAGGAGATGATGAAAGAGATGAGCATAATTAAGAGAGCACAAGCAAGCCAAAATCAAAATGCTCAAAACAGAAACCAAAACCAGAATCAGAATTCTAGAAGGAACCAACCTCCAAATAGACCTAGGGAAGATGATCAACAGATCACTCCTCCCTTTCATCAAAACTATGTGAGTGAGGTTGAGGAAACAGGTCAAATAACGGAGGAAGATGATATTAACCTGTTTGGGGTAGATGATGAAGACTTTGAGGTTCATTATGATAGAAAACAAGGTCTTTATACACCTTATGATGACAAAAGAGATGATAATGAAAATTGTTGTCAAGACATGGAAAATGCCATCACCAAACCTCCAAGAGAATATGACCTTAGAAGTAAATCTAGTCAACAAACCCCCAACAACAAAACCTCTGACAAATCTTCACAAAACAGCACTACAACCAAGCCTAAAGTTGTCAAACAAAAGGATAAAACAGTGTCTGAAAATTCTGGTAAAGGTAAAGTAAAAAGCACTCAAGACAATGAAAAACAGAGTGCAGACATTAGTAGTACTAACACTACAGCTAGTACTCCTGTGAAAACAATTTTATCTAATGTAAATAAAACAAAACATCAACCTGACATTGCTGATAAAATGGCAGTTAATAAGGCTGAAACAAGTTTTTCAAAGAACCAAATTCCTTTCAGCCTGGAACAGGAAATCTCAAAGATC
Organism: Pinus albicaulis; assembly: GCA_034641835.2. Taxonomy (NCBI): domain Eukaryota; kingdom Viridiplantae; phylum Streptophyta; class Pinopsida; order Pinales; family Pinaceae; genus Pinus; species Pinus albicaulis. The sequence continues at coordinate 896,086,535 of CM076579.1, forward strand.
AAAATTTCGGTTCCCCTCACCGAGTTAGCTGCCCAACATGTATATAGAACTCAAATTTTGAAGGCTTTAAATTTAGAAGACAACAATGACACAGTCAATCTTAACGATGACCAACCAGAGCTTATTTTTGGTCCAAAGATTGAAGGAAAATATCAAGAGGGACCTGTTCCTCCTTTTTATGTGAGTTTTAACATTCATGACAAAATTTTGCATAATGCTATGCATGACTTAGGAGCCTCTCACAATTTAATGCCTAAGGCTGTAATGGAGAGCCTGGGTCTAGAAATCACCAGACCTTATAAAGACCTTTACTCTTTTGATTCCAGCAGAGTAAAATGTTTAGGATTGATCAAAGATCTCTATGTTAACTTAGCCCAAATTCCAGCCAAATGCTTAGTCATGGATATTGTTGTGGCTGATGTGCCCCCAAAATATGGAATGCTTTTATCAAGATATTGGGGGGCTAAATTACAAGGGACGATGCAAATGGACATGACCTATGCGACTATCCCTGTTTTCAATCAAACTAGAAGACTTTACAGGGAGTCCCATATGCAGTACACAGTCACAAGCCAGGACAGACCACAAAAATCTCCTATATATTCTGTCAACACAGGCCTCGATTCTTTTATCATGTTTAATGATGAACACTTAGTGAACAAGTCACTTTAACAGAATTAATGGCAGATAAAGAGGAGGAGGTAAATACCAATGAACTGTCAAAGAAATTTGTTGAATCTTTAAACAACAACAAACCATATATGAGTCTTGAACTACAAGTCATGTGTCCCTTGCTCCTAAACATTGAGAGTCAAGAATGTATCCATCAAATAAATAAAAATTTGGGGAAATCAAAACAAATTCAACTTAGTGCGGAGATTCCACAACAACCCTTGGGCACGATAGTTGAAGAGGACTCTAACCAAGATAAAACTGAAAAAAGTCCTCTTTGGAGTATGTATTTTGATGGGTCATGCACCAAAACTAACGCTGGTGCAGGTGTCTGGATTACTAACACTGAAAACAACCGCACAGAATGCATTTCATGAAAATTAAACTTTCAGTGTTCCAATAACATAGCAGAATATGAATCCCTTCTCTTAGGCTTACATCTTTTGAAAAAGTTAGGAGCCAGAAGAATCAATGTATATGGGGATTTTGAATTGATCATTAGGCAAGTAACTGGGGAGTATAACGCAAATCATCCCAGACTTAGAGCCTACCAGAATGATTTCATGGACCTTTTAAAAACATTCGAGGAGTCCAAAGTAAATTTTTTCCCAAGGAAAAGAAACATTGCAGCCCACAATTTAGCCTTTGCAGCTAGGACATGCTTAGCCCCATTTGAAACTAAAGACTGTACAACTCAGATAAGATTCAGACCAGCAGTGCTCGATAATAAAAAGTATTGGCAGGTGTTTGAAAATGACAAAAAAATAGAAGACTTCATGCAATTCATAAATGAATTCGAACCAAACAGTTCAGACTCAGACTATGATACAGACTGCAATGAAGAAAACTTTCTTGGTGAAGAAGAACCGTCTCCTGAGCCTATCAATATTAACCTATTGTCTAGAAAACTTACGAACGAAACAGAGGATTTGGAAACTCTCCATGCTAAAGATGAAAGTTTTCCTAGAGGTCTGGCCCCTTTAGAAGAGTTGTTTGATTTTGACGATGTGGCAAAAAAACCAAAACTGGAACCTATAGAGACGGAAGTGGAGTGCAATATAGGCAGTGAGGAAAAACAAAAAATGATTAAGCTGTCTAAAAATTTACCAGCTCACATTAAACTCAAATATATAGAGCTGTTTAAAGAGTTTTCTGATGTTTTTGCATGGAGCTACGAAGATCTTAAATCCTATGACACTGAAATAATATAGCACAAAATCCCCCTTAAGGAAAACCAAAAACCATTCAAACAAAAACTGCGTAGAATAAACCCTGTTCAGTTACCTTTGGTTGAGAAGGAGATTAAAAAGATGTATGAAGCTGGTATTATTGTCCCTATTATATATTCTGAATGGGTATCTAATCTGGTGTCTGTTAGGAAGAAAACTGGAGAAATCAGGCTTTGTATAGAATTTAGAGACTTAAACAAAGCTTCATTAAAAGACAACTACCCTTTACCCAAGATGGATCATATTTTACAAAGGGTGGTAGGGTCCAAAAGAATTTCTTTGCTAGATGGCTATTCAGGGTACAATCAGATCTTGGTTTACCCTGTTGAGCAATTAAAGACAACCTTTACTACACCATGGGGCACTTTCATATATGTGAAAATGCCCTTTGGTCTAATGAATGCTGGAGCAACTTTCCAAAGAGCCATGGACATAGCATTCTCGGAAGAGCTGTGCTTCTTCATCATTATCTATATTGATGACGTCACTGTGTTTTAAAAAACAGATAAAGAACACTTAGAACATTTGAGGAAAGTTTTTGAGAAGTGCAGAAGGTTTGGAATATCTTTAAACCCTAAGAAGACACTATTCGGTCTCCAAGAAGGTAAGCTTCTTGGACACATTATTTCAAAAGAGGGTATAAAGATAGATCCAAAGAGGATTGAGGCCATATTGCAAATCTCTCATCCTCAAAACAAGAAGGAGTTGCAATCTTTCATTGGGAAGATTAACTTTTTGAGAAGGTTCATACCCAACTTGGCTGAGCTCCTTAGGAATATCACAAATATGCTGAAAAAGGAGCAAGGGGTAAAATGGACCTTGGAAGCAAAGCAATCCTTTGAACTGGTGAAACAAGCGTTACCCAAAACACCGGTTCTGATAAGTCCTAATTTTTCAAGGGATTTTTATATCTTTTCATTTGCATCGAAACATACTATAGCTGCTGTCCTTTTACAGAAAAATCTGCAAGGACAAGAGCAGCCTATTGCATTCTTTAGCAAGGCATTGAGGGATGCCCCTTTGAAGTATAATATTATGGAGAAACAAGCTTTCACCTTGGTTAAAGCTTTGAAAGACTTCAGGGTATACATCCTTCATTCACACATCATTGCCTTTGTCCCGAATTCAGTTGTTAAAGACATTCTAACACAGGACCCAGATGGTAAGAGAGGTAGGTGGATCACTATTATTCTTGAATATGATTTAGAGATAAAGCCCACTAAACTCATCAAAGGCCAAGGTCTAGCTAGATTAATGGCTGAATCAAATTGTGAAGTTCTTGATATTCATATGATTAATGCTTTAGATGATCAAGAGGAAATCTCAACACCCATTTTTGAAAACCATTTTATCAATTCCTCTTGGTATGATGATATTGTATATGTTTTGCTTAATTTGAATACACCTCCTGGTTTGGAAAAAAAAAAGGCAAGGTTCCTAACATTGAAAGTTGTAAACTATTGCATTATAGATAAATGTCTATATTGGAAAAATACAAGTGGTCTATTGCTTAAATGTTTGCCTGAGTTTGATGCAGAGAAGGTTAAGTACCAGTTCCATGAAGGAGAGTGTGGAGGTCATTTGTACTGGAAGACAACAGCCAACAAAATTTTAAGGGATGGTTTCTATTGGCCTACTCTTTTCCATGATGTGCACCAGATGATCATAGCCTATCATAAGTGTCAAATTTTTGAAGGCAAAAGAAAACTGCTACCCGTCCCTCTGCATCCAATCACTGTTGAAGCCCCTTTTCAACAGTGGGAACTTGACTTTATAGGAGAAATCCATCCCCCATCTTCTGCCCAGCACAGATGGATTCTCACTGCCACAGACTATTTCACTAAGTGGATAGAAGCCATACCTTGTAGGCAGGCCAATGATTCAGTTATCATAAAATTTATGGAGACTAACATTCTCTCCAGATTTGGATGTCCTACCAAGATCATCACTGATAATGCAGAAGCATTGGGATCAAAGAAGATGGTTGAATTCTGTCACAGATATCAGATAACATTGGGGCATTCCACGGCCTATTACCCTCAAGGTAATGGACTTGCAGAATCCTCAAACAAAATTTTAGTGAACATAATCAAGAAACTGTTGGAGGAAAACAAGAAGTCTTGGCACATAAAGTTGATTCATGCACTTTGGGCTGACAGATTGACTTTGAAGAAATCCATTGGTTTGTCACCCTTTCAGCTTGTGTATGGTACAAATGCAATTTTTCCAAACAACCTTGGTGTTCCAGTGATGAAGTTGATTCAAGAGTTACAAACTGAAGAAAATGATATGATCAGAAGAGTGAACTAGACCATTCATCTTCAGCAAACCAGAGAGGGAGTTTATAACAAAGCATTGCAGAAACATGAGAGCATTAAGAAGCTTTTTGACAGAAGAACAAAGGCCAGCAATTTCAAGATTGGGGACAAAGTTTTGAAGTGGGACTCAAGAAGGGAAGAGAAGGGCAAGCATGGAAAATTTGACAACCTATGGCTTGGCCCTTACTCTATTCATTCAGCTGCCAGTAAAAATGCATTTTTCCTGCAGGAGTTGAATGGAGCAGAATTGTTTGGGGGTCCTGTCAATGGCAGGATGCTCAAAAATTACTTCTCTTGATCCACGTTATGTTTTAAAGCCTTTTTATCTTTCCCATTATAAATATTTCATCCACCATTGCATTCGAAGTTGTAAAAAACCAAAATACAAAAACAAAGAAAAAGAGAAAAGAGGGCGGATTTTGAAAACAAGAAAGGTATAGCCCCATACCAAAAAAGAGAAATAAATCTGAAAGTGTGCAAGCTTAGATGCCACTCCTAAAAAACACACCTCTAGTTATTTAAACTGTTTAATCTTGACTAATTAGCTTTAAATTTTCTGCTGATAGGATAGTGAATTTGATATGCCAAAATATCTAATCTTGGCTTATCAATAGGTAGTTTAGGATAGAAATTAAAGGTTCAAACATGATCAAAATCTGAACCTAAGGTTGCAAAGAGAAATGACTCAAATCTGTTCTATTTTTCTGAGTCAAAGAGATGTAAAAAATCTGGTTCTAATTAGCTCAAAATCTGAAACAGAAGAAAAGGAAAGACAACTCGATAAGAGTCAAAACAGAGCTGTGAAAAGAGGAAGGAAATGTTTCCAAATTTTCAGATCTTAAGCCTTCCATTTTTTATTTAATTTTTGTGAAATAAATGTCTATGTGCAGCTTGTCTTTTATGCCATAGACCAGCATCAAGTTAGACTGTTCAATCCTGACTTGAGTTCTTTTCAATTTCTGTTGTAAAAATTAGAGAATAAAGATCTGTTGGATAGTTTAATCCCAACAGATAGTAGAATAGGGAGAGAAGCATCTGAACTCAACTGTTTAATTTGAGTTCGGGGAGAAATAAGGAGTAGAATTAGAACATTTTCCTGCTTTAAAAAGAATAAAATGATGTGAAAAGAGTTTTCAATCCAAGTGCACTCTATTGAAGAAAAAATGTTAGATCTGTAGGATTGGGTAGGTAGAAAGTTGTATTGATGAAGATCCATTGCTTTTATGACTGCTAATACATTTTCAGAGAAAATCATCCCAGCACAGGAAGAGTAGCCCAATGGATTAGGCGACTGATCAGCCTCCCAGAGCACATTAAAGGATCAGGCACATGGTTAGCCTTCTAGAGAATGCAGGTCTGAAGTTCTTGACGCCTTCAAGAAGGCACCATCCCCAAGTGGAGCCACTGTTAGCCACCTGTAAAATTTGATTATCCCAAAGGTGGCTAAATCTATTTTTGAGCCATCAAGGAACAATTTTTCTCACTAAAAACTGTTGGCTCTTGAAGACCTTTTGAAGGCCTCATGCCTCTGTCCAAACCTTCACTGCTGTTCCCATCTTGAAAAACTTTGAAATCCGTTGTTCCCATCTTGAAGTACTGCTGCAAGATTCTTTTTCCCTTTCCCTCTTTTCAAGAGCTAACCTCATTTTCTACCCCTTCATTTCCCATGAAAATCCCTCCTTTGCATGTTTCTCCCCCCTCCCACGTCATAAAAACCCTTGATCAGGTTCTAAGACCCCTTCTTAGCCTTATCGAAACCTTCATTTCCTTTGAAAATCCTTGAAAAACCATTAAAATGCATATTCTCTATGTATAGGACTTAATCCCCTTCAGCTAAGTCCCTAACCCTTTTTTTCCATGCGCCCTGGCGCCAGAACTTGGCGCTGAGCCAGTCGGGCGCTTATCCGTTAAACAGATATTTCGCCCCAAAAATATTAAAACCTTTGTTTTAAAAATTTAAAAACTTTGGATTTTAATTTATTTTACATTTATCCACCGGTATCATTTTCAAACCATTCCGCACCGTCGATCTGATTTGCAGATCGGACAGTGCGGAGTTCGTCTCCCTGTGGTCCCCATCGCCCGTAAGCCGATTTCCCAAAACCGGCGGTATCCATCGCACTGCCCTTGGGGGAAAGGCTGTTTTCCCCCGATCGCCAACGATTCCATACACTTGCCGCCACGTGTCCCCTGTACTGTTTGGAAAACCTCCGTCCATCATGCGTTATCGTTTGGACGAGGATGCCGAGCGATATCGCCGTGGACCGTCCGAACCAAAGCGGCCCATCCAACGGCTGTCACTCGATGAAGATGCCCGCCCCTTAATGTGGTCCCGGCGCGATGGTAAATCATTTCCTGTCGTCGATCTGATCTGCAGATCGACGGTTCAAATTTCGTCCCCCTGATTCGATTGCTCGGTCAACGATTCTCTGTTTTTGACTTCCCCTTTTTCTCCCGACTATCGATCTCTGCGCGATCGACGACCCTGATCTAATATTTCTTCCGCCCATTCTATGATCTCCCTGATTAATCTCGACCATTGGATGATGCCATCCAACGGCCCCGCTCCTTCCACATGTCCTTTGAAGCAGTCAAACTATATACACAGGATTTCATAACTTTTGTTTGTATTTTGCACGGTTTAATGTTTTTTCCGCCATACTGAGGAAAATTCGCAGGCTGAAGATGATGATCCTTTTGCCTTCGTTTCATCAGGGAAATCATTCGCAGGGGTTTTCAATCTCACGTATCATCGGTGTTTTATGAGGCATCGATGTCGTTTCATCTCTACGCGGCCCTGCATATCAGCGAGAAAACCATGGACTTAACACTGTCAAAGGGTATCAGTGCCGAAGAACTAAATGTATCATAACAGAGGATTAGAGACAGTTTCATGGGAATTATGTCTAAAATGCTTATCAAAAGCCTAATCCCCAAATAAAACATAGTTTACAGAAAATTTAAAGTGTTTTATCAAGAAGGAATGCCTCCACCACCATAATCTGGGGCAAATTGATTCCTCAGCTACCATGGTGCCACCTGTTCCTCAAAGTACTCAATCAGAGGCTGAAGTTATTGATCGAATGAATATTTTGACCTCAGCACAGCCGGAAAGTTACTTCTACAAGGAAACTTAATGACAAAATATCAGCAGAGTTACTTCAACATTCCACCGAGCCTCAAAGGTCAAACAAAAGCTCCCACTGAGCTTAATATTTTTGTAAAAACATTTAATACAGAGTATCCCCATGTAAATTTCTTCATTGAGCCCCTCAAAGGCCAGAGACCATTAAATTTGTATTAATTGTAAATTGAGATCTTTTATCAGATCTCACCTCCTCATCCTTCTATATATACTTCTTCAGAAGATGAGTGAGGGGTTGGTTGCAGAACTTTGATATACACTTGAGCTAAAACTTCTCATTGTACATAGTGTTAGAGTCGGTCTTTACATCCCTCCGTCAGAGATCATTTCTCTTATTGCACTTCATTGTTTAGGTGTCTCATTCTGCTCATTCATCTGCATTCCGTTAGGGGCATGCCATTGTCTGACGGAAGGGCTTTTTTTTCTCATTTTCCCTCATGCATGTACCTGCTGGGTTGGTCAAAATTTCCCAAAATTCATCAAAGTTCAGTTCATGTCATTTACAGTCATAGAAGCTGTTTTGGTCAAAAAGAGTCACTTTAGTTTCTAGGTCTAAGGTTTGGTCTTTCGAAATGTTAAACAATGCCCGCAGGCCATGATGAGGTTTTCCATAAGTTTTCAGTTCAAAATTTTTATTATCAAACATGCTCGAGGACATTTCTTGTTCAAAACTATGTTTTGAATAAGAAATTGTCAAAATTTGTTTTTGTAATAATATGTATTTTTCCACCATAAAATTCTTCACCATGAAAACTCTGGTCCTCCTTTTCCAAGGATCAATGCCACCAACCCTGCAAAAATCAACCAATTTCATCATTTAAAACTCAGAAAGTCAGTAAGAAAACAAAGGGACAAAGTTGTATTAAATGAAAAGTGCCAAAGGTAAAAAACATTACAAAAAGGGTTTTGACGAAGTAAAAATCAAAACCATCTCTTTCCAAGATATTTCTCAAGGTTATTTATTCATTTACATCAAGAGGCATTCAGAAAATCTCATAGAAAAGTCGAATTTGAAAGTTCAAGACCAAACTGTGTTTTGAGAAAGGCTGACTGTGTGTGTTAAGTTGCACGCTGCGCATTGGGATAGGCTGCGGCACATAGGCGCGACGCGGCGTGTAGAGCCGAGACATACAATGTAAATTTCCAAGGGCATGATGCACCCATTGAGCGCGGCGCATTGGGCTTGCGCGCGGCGTACAAAGCCCCAAAGGCCGAAAATTATCTTCCTTCATCAAAACTCATTTCAATTCGGTTCATTTGCCTCCAAGTAAGTTGACAAAGCCTTTTCATTGATTTTAGGGTGTGTTTGCTGCATGTTGAAGAGGAGGAATTCAAGAGTCTAATTGGTGTAAGAATGAACCCTATACCTATATTGCAATCTACTCCCAAGGGTTTGAAAAGAGGTGATAAAAGTTGAACTTTGGTGCTTAAGCTCTCATTCCATTTTCATTTGTGCCCTTGTCGTTGTTATCATTGGTATCACTGCTATTACTGTCACATTTTCATACCACTATCCCATATCCCTCATTCCCTTTTGTTCCCATGTGGTAAGCCTCAAACCCTATCATTCACTATCCATTGAAAAAGCCCAATTTCTACAAGATTCAAAGGTTGCCTTTATGTCTTTGACTGCACTTATATGTTGCCATTTCATTAAATTTTGTTCCTAAACTATCCCCCCATCACTATCACCCATTCCTATTACTTATAAATCCCCAAATCCCTAAATTCCCCAAACAGTGACTGTCCTCACACTTATATCTCATTTGATAGTTCTTTTCCCACTGTGATATTTCTTCATAGCATCTTATCATATATGTGACACATTTGGCATTAAAGCATACACCAAAACTCTTGTTTTCACCATACATATATCAGCGTATATTTGTCAAATACCATGTTTTCAGAACCATGTCAGAAAAAAATTCATCATATGAGTAGGGATATGAGCAGGACAGTGATTCAACCACAAAACTAAATGTATCAAGGAGGTCTCATAAAAGTGGCAGGCACGTCAGGGTTTGTCCTGCATTCTACATGATTGTATAGGTAAGTCAGCCACGATTAAAATTTTTAACACAAGAAATCAAAAAAAAATTCAACAAAATTTCCTAAAGTATAAGGAAAAAATAAAATTGATCACACGCCTACAAAATCTACGAGAGAAATCCACACACAAACAGTAGATTCACATAATAAAAACACTAGTTGGTGATGAAATCCAATGTCATATAATTTTGATGCGGAAATGGTGGTTGGAATAGTTACCCCAAAAACCTGCTTAATGAAACAGTCCAGCGCAATTTTCTCCACTTAAACCATCTCGAAGTGAAGAGAACCCTCCAGAAAGTCCAAGTGAGTCTAGTCGATGTCTGCCCCAGGTACAGTGGGACCTTCCCTCCACCGTCACCTTGGGAAAGAATCCTAAAGTTTATAGCCACTAAGGTCACCAACGAGAACAAATATAGCTGGGGGAATATTCTACAATCCGATATACATGCAAGGGCAAAGTAACTAGCTCAATCCCCTTGAAGGCTCCTTGATATAATCCAAGGTTTACTGACAAGTGACCCCAGGGTCCTCGACAATGGTCTATTCGAGGTTTACCATTTTTAATACGTGCACATTTGGTATCTTTCCCAATGAGATAGGTACAATTACCTCACTGGTTTGGACACGATCTCATGCTTGACTCTTTTAAGAAGAGCTTCCCAGAGCATACATGCCACAATTGGATTTTTCCTACCACAATATTGCTACTTGTTTTTTTTAATTGTTTTGGAATGTTAATTACAACCTATTCCAAGACACTAGCCTAAGCTATGTTGGTGGAAAAGAGCCATAGAAAATGTAAAAATATCTAGATTGATTTTAATTAAAGCGTTGTTTTTAATTTGGTTGTTTCTTAAGACAGAAGGTATGGAAGTGAAACTTCAATGATGTTTTAATGACCTGACTCAAAAATACGCTAGATGCATCTTATATGAAAGTTCAACTCTTTTCTATTCAATGAAACCTATTTAAAGGAAAGATTTGAGAGATTTAGATAACATTCAAAGCACCAATTATTTCTCTTATAAACAAAAATCTTTGAAAAGAAGACGATTTCTTTGAGAAATCAATTTCATACAATGATCAATTACTCGTTGAAAATGAAATCCTTTATCAATTAGATAAAAAATTACAAGTTATTTAACAAACTATTTCCAAAAATAAGACCTTATCGAAAACTCCTAAAAACATAAAATTCAAAGTCAAAAGAAAACACTAATGTTGAATTCTATCTAGAAATTTTTGAGGATGATTTGCTTAGTTTGTGATTGAACCAAGAATAATTTCTGCTTATCTCAACAAAAATCAAAACATCTAACAAATGGTTTAAAGTGAAATTTAGGCCTTAGTTAGCTTAAGACTCTTCTAAATTTGCAAATGAAAATAAAACTCAATTTTCATCAAAGCAAGGGTTGCAACAAGTTCAAAGGCTTAGTAAGAAAACAATAGAATACTAGTTAGCTAAGGCATACAAAGGTTTCTGATATAGATTGATAAGAAAGTAGGGCAAGCACTCACTCATAAGAAAATTAGATGAAAAGACCACTCAGACACAGGAATTGCTGAAAGAAATTCACACATAAGACTTTGACAGTCAAGACAAGTTGGGGAAAACATAGAGAATCTTGTAATCTGGCTCCTGAAAAGAGAATTCTTAATTTTTCAAAATTTTTCCACAATTATGTAGGTTTCAATGGAGAATAGTGCGGTACCAAACTATTCTGAACTAAAAACTAAAGAGGCTACCACACTGTCTTTAAAAAAAAACTGTGGAGGCCAGGAAAAATAAAGAAAAAATAAAAATTCAGATTTACTTTTCAGGGATTCTGGTAAGTTATCTACCCAACCTAGTTTTAGACTAATAAAAAATGAAAAATCAAACTGAAAAATAAAAAGAGAAACTAAGTTCTATTCCCCAGTGGAGTCACCATTTTGTTATGCAGATAAATCCTTCTCGCGGACAAGAACGATCTCCCTTATATCCTAAGGATATCTAGAAACAAACAACCAAATGCAAACCATTTTCTCTAGATCATTTGTGATTCAGAATTATTAATAACAAAGTATGAGGACAAGCCCCTACCTGAAGTCCAATGCTTGCCGAAATATTCTATCCAGTAGCTCCAAAAGAGGTCACTTCAGCATGTGAAACTTGCAATCAAAGACAGATAAAAGGATTAAAAGCACCTACAAGATACAATAATTGAGGAAACACTAATCTATCTTAGTGATCAATTAATCTAAGAATTGAAATACTCAAATAGATATATGAACAATTCAATGAGAAAAGCGAATCCATTTGTATTAACTTGTATAATAAGAAGTAACCTTACAACCTTTCGCCTTGATGTTATACAAGTTCTTCTGGGGTCTTGAATAATTGTCCTCTCTCAGATTGATAAGAATTCTTCTCTCTGAACTAGCATGAAGTTATGGACATGAGTGTGTGATCATTCTCATATAAAAAATGGCTAGTATAGAGAGTATGCTCTCTTAGGAAATTCTTCAGCAACTAATATGTATGTCTACCCTTGAGACTGAAACATGAGATCAGTTTATAGGGAAAGGGAGGTAGCTTCAGTTCCATGAAGAGGGGGATGGATTCCTCTCATGAAGGGATTTGAGCTCCATATACCAAGGGATGAACTCCATGAGTGAAGGGATAGAGCTCATGAGTATAGGATAAAGCTCGAACTGAACACGCTTCTAGAAGCTTCTAGGTGGGAGAATATTCGACCAACTAGGCTTCTAGAACTTACTTTTTCCTTTATTTGACTATTTACGGGGGTCCGCAGGTTTTATAAGAAAAACGTGCCAGATGTGCCGCAGGCTATAGAGAAAATATCTACGGATCTGTAGGCAAGGGCTAGGAAAAGTGCGGAGTTAAACTTTTTAGGGTTTTAATGAGCTTTTCTCCAATTCCAAGACTTGGTTTAGGAAAATTATGGTTTTTGACCTCTAAGGGAGCATAATATAGGTAATGATGAACCTATATAGACAGTAAAATGTCATGGTGAAAAAATAACATGTAACACTCTTAAGCAAGTGTGATTTGGTACATTCATGCACCAAACAGACTAACAAAATTATAATGGGAAATCCAATAATTTAAAAATACTTAGATCCAGGTAGTCCCATTGTAAAGATTCATATAAATTGTATTGAAATTCCAAACACTTTGATTGACTTAGGTGCAGTTATAAATATCATGAATAATAATACTATTGATAAATTAATATTAACCAATATTCAATATACTCCTACTTTATATCAATTAGCAAATAATTTTTTATTAAATCTGATGGTATATTAGAAGATGTAGATGTATCCCTAGATTCATGGGAGTATCCTATCAATTTTATGATATTAAATCCCAAAAATAATCCAGGAGGGCATCCATTGATTCTTGTTAGACCATGGTTAGGTACAAATGATGCATTCATAAGTTGTAGATCTAGTGATATGTTCATTTCTGATGGAAATTCTACTAAAAATTTCACATTATATCCACCCACAAGATCTATAACTAAAATAGAAAATGAAGAATGGATTGAAGAATATGATGAAGAGTATGAAAACATTCAACTTGTTTTAATCATCTCACAAAAATATCAATTAACAAATATAATGAAGCAACCAAAATAGTTCAATTTATCCAATACATATGAACACAACATATACCATAAAAATCCCAAGAATAGTCCTAAAACATTTGCGATACATCCATGAAAATGTGTTGTCTCATAGATATCCAATTATAAGGTGAAATATCCAAGTACATTAATTACAATGGTGAAAACTAGTTCCAATAGTGTAACATTAAGTCACTTCTAGATTCTCTAAAGAATAGTTTTTCTCTCCTATGCCAAGTGGAGAAGCCAAGACTATCTCTCCAAAGCTTAAGCTTCCAAAATCCCTTTGATTGAGTTATGAGGTTGCTTTTATAATAAGGGGAATGGCCTTTGATATCCCCATGACCCTTGAATTACCCTCACAACTCTTGGACTTCTCATGTGTCATTTGTAATTCTAAACAAATATTGAACTTCTAATGACTTTTGGACTTCTATAAAATATTTGTCCATATAATGAATATGTGACTCTTCATGTTCCACAAATGACTCCTAGACTTCCACACCTTAAATTTTTTACTTTTATTGAAAATGCATCATTAAAATCCACATGATGGTGTGGCATGAAACATGGACCCGCATTGACCATTATGATGACACTTGTATAAGTTACAACTTGATAATGATGACATGATATTCATGATGAGGTGGCAATTCCAAGTTGTCTTCCTTGCTATTTCATCTTGTATTCTTGATGATAGATCTAGTATGTACTTCATCTTCATGAAATATCCACTTTGTTGCTCATCTTCACCCTCCAAAGGGTTTTTGATCAATATCAGAATCCTATGAGTCATCATGCAATGTATTCTTTCTGTTTTGGTCCATGATCTACTTCATGTCTTCATGATAACTCTCTTACTACTTCTTCTGTGAAGGTGTTTCTTCATGATTTATCCTTGCTATTTGTTCTTGAGAATCACCCTGTGAAGGTGTTTCTTCATTTTTATAGTCCAATGCACTATGAGGAAGAAATATCCTTGGTCCAGTGCAGTGAGGGAAGTCGGAGGGACCGGATGGAAAGCTCCATGCTTCGTGGTTGCACCATGCGCTCCAAATAAAAGAGAGGGAAGATCAAAAGCACAATTGGACTAGTCAAGAGTGAGGAGAGGCATCCTTCATCCTTCCCTACTCAAAGGATGGGTCAAAGGTGTTAGTGTCTGTCAGTCCCGCCAGCCACCAGTGATAAAATTGTGATTTTCATATGTCAATTTTTTAAGTTTTAGTAGGTCTTCAAATAAAAATTTGGTCACTGGTTACTGTGTCTAGATGTATTACTACTCCCTTGATTTCATGGTCAAATTGTGATTTTGGTAATACCATCACTTGTTGTGATGAGTCATCAGTGAAATGTATTAATCACTATCTCAGTCATCATCTCATGGTCAGTCATGTTTCAAGGTTCAAATCATCAGTTTCATATTCCATTAGGTGTCATCATTATGGTCAAGTCATAAAAAATGTCATGTAAATGAGTCATTTCAACATCATAATCATCATTTGGAGGAGTATTAATAGGGAAAAGTCATCAATAAAGGTTAATAAGGTGTATTTTATATTATTTCATGATGTAATATATGTAAACAACTTTCATAGCTGCAGTACACAAGTCATCTGATCAAATGGTGAAAAGACATGGTCGGACCACATCACCACCAAGAGAGAAAATCAATTTCCAAGAAATAAAAAGACAAAAAGAGCATGTAATTTTCTCATTCGAACCTCAAGAAACACATGTCCAACTTCAAAGAGCATTTTCACCCTCAGAGAAGCAATTCCTTTCCACCAAAGTGCTAATCCTCTTCCTGTGCTGCGCTTTTGCTAGAGTGTACCACACATTCTCAAAGGAGGAAAAATATTCAATTCCAAGGGTTTTATTTAGCAGCCACAAGTGTAATATCATAAAATACAGGTAAGTGAGGATCTCATTCCTCTCCTTCACCTTCCTTTTGCTTTGGTTTATCATTGAGAGCTCAAAATTCCCTCTTCTAGGGTTTTGCTGCATTTTCTTGCTTTCATAGTGTATTTGATAGAATTACTGAGAAAGACCCTCACATACAAGCTCATTCACCTTCCCATACCTTTTGATACACCTCCCTAAACATTTTACCTCACCCCTATCCCTCAATTTTATCATTTTCCCCAAAACCCTAGCCTACACTACACATTTCTAGGTTAGGGTTGTGTTTTACCCCTTTTCACCCTTTCCCCACATCCATTCCCTGAATTTCCGCTCCCCCCCACCCCCTAACATCTATCCCTACCCCCATAAATTTAGCAAAGAATTTAGAATCTGTACAACCCATTCATTCCCCTCCATTTCTAAAACTGCCTAAAATCCCATGTTTTTCCCTACAATAAACCTTAATTTCCCTCCTATTGAGCTAGGGTTAGCTATGGATTCAGAGACTATATATCATAGGAGGCATAAGGGAGTCCAAGTCAGTAGGTATCAGCCCACTACAACATTGTATATCATGAAGACACCATTACTCAATAAATCCTTCCAAGATGCAGGTTGCCTTGCCTTTTGCCAAAGGGTTGAAGAGCTTGGTTTCAATGACAAGCTTACTAGCACTTTTTCCACAAGTCTAAGGAGAGATCAGGTGACTATTGCAAGGATTATATTCATTCTTTCAGTAGATACTATCTCCATGGCTACAAGTGTTCCAAACAATGGTGAGCTTTAGTTCAAGAAAATAGACATTGACCTTGAAAACTAGAAAATGTTCTTGAAACCTACATACAAAGCTTCTCCAAAGTGCATTTGTCCATTCAGGAACCTACTTGAAAAATATTCCCCTCTCATGTAATTAATAATGAAATATTTCACATGTGAGGGTAGGTTCTCTAGGTTATATCAATATCATGTGTCTTATCATGCATTTCACTGGTGTAAAGGCACTTAACCTACCGCATTATCTTCACAAAACCATGGTTAAAATGGCAGACAAAGTACATAGAAAAGGAGAGGATCACCATGCTAGTTTTTTCCATCATGGACAGGTGAAAATTTTGGCTTGCCATTAGATTTCACAGGTAAATTTATCATGGGATGGTTTCATATATTCAACTTAACTCTTACCTACTCCTACTCAATTAGGTAGCCATTCTACACCTTTGACTTCACTTATGCAACAAGAGGTGGCTTGCACAACTATCACAAGGACACCTAGAGCTGAGGTGAAAAAGAAATGCACCAGAGGGAAGAGGCTAATATTTGCTCCAGCTAGTGTGGAAAGGGCTCATCCTACTACAACAGTTGAAGACACACTAACACATGAGGCACCATTGCATGAAGAACCACAAGTATATTATGACACTCCTATGGCAGATTTGGAGGTACATGAGGAGGTCAAAACATCTGAGAAGGTCATCGATGAGAAACAAGCTGAAATTATAGAGCTAAAGGATCAATTTTCCAAGGAAAACTTCATTATAAATTTCCTTCAGCAAGAAAACAAGAAGCTCCAAGTTAAGTAACTTTTTCTTAGCAAGCCTAAAACTAGTTTGGTGAAAGATGATGCCAAAGGCAAGGAAATTGTTGATGTTGATGAATTAGAGGATCCACAAGAACAGGTTAAACCAAGGAGACCAAGAAAAAGAGGTCTCAAGAGGTAACTTGAGCATCAAAGGGAACCATATCCACCATTGGACCAAGAGGAATTTGATGACCTAATTGCAGCAAAAATTGAGCAAAATAAGGAGTTTTGGCTTGACAATGTCAATTGCCACTTGGAGAAGCTACTTAATAATTCTAAGAGGGGAAAAAACATGTAGAGGCACATGGCCATGCACTATTGCACTAGGAAAAATATATCCCAGCTCAAAATCAAGAAATTGAAGAAGAAACTCAAGCAAACCCTAATAAGGAAAGAGGAGAAGGACAAGCTTGAATTGTTGGCCGAGGCATCCCTCATTGCATGAAACATCATCTCTTGGTTCCAAATGCCAAAATTTTTATCTGGATGGATAGATAATAACGTATACATGTAAGGTATAAATTTTTGGTGCCTTGTTAGCAAAACATTTGGGAGAAAATGCCAAAAAACATGCAAAAAAGTCACTTTCTGCCACTATTTTGACCTAGGCACTGCGCTTATGGAGTATCCTTCAGTGAATGAGTTTTTCTCTATCTTGGAGAAGCCATTTTTCTTTCTTGATGTTTCTAATGAAAACTAGACATGCTCATATTTCTATTTGTACCTTCAGAGTTGGATTTGGAGCAGTGGAAGGCCTTCAAAAGTCTCCTCAAATTTGGTGTTGCACTTATGTCTGATGGCTCTGCGCTTATGCCTGTTCATCAAATTTTTGAGGTTTTTCAGTTGAATCTTGGTTTTTATGATGCAATCTTTTCATTTTTGAGTTGAACTATGTAATTGAAGGTAAATATGCTCATTATAGTCATTTTGATGTAATTATGAGCTTCATTTATGTGGGTAGTTTAGTTAAAGTTTATTAGGAGGGTTTTTTTCAACCTCCCTAGTCATTAGGTTATGGTTGGAGACATTTATGTAAGTTGTTACTACAATAAGGGATTCGACCCCTCAGAGAGGGGAAGTTTTTTTTGGCCTATATGTAATTATTTTTATTTTAGAATCAAGGCTGGATATCCCTACAACTGTAATCCTTCGAATCTAACCTAGTTTCTTTTCCTTTCCTCTTCATCTAGCAAAAATCCTAAATTTTCAAAAACCCTAGATCTAAACATACCTAGCCTAAAATCCATTCTTCCTCCAGTAAATCTTTGGTTGTGATCATAAAGAGAGCCCTCTCTATTTTGGTAGGGCTAGTTGCCAAACTAAAAGGTTGGTTTTAGGTTACCTCCATCGATTTCCATTCTTAGCCTTGGGACATTGTAGAGGATAAAAAAAGGAAGGCTCAGGGTGCATGAGCACATTGGGAAGGAGGGAAGGTGAAAGTTTCAGCCTTCAAGACTACACTGTGCGCTCAAAGTAAAAGGAGGCTTTAAGAAGGGAGAAATTTGATCGGTCAAAGACAAGAGGAAGCTTCCTTAAACCTTCACTAATTTTCCATGCACTCTAGAGGGAAATTATAGGCAATTTTTGGTGCATGATCACATTGGAAATGAGGGAAGGTGGAAGGAGAAACCTTTAAAGAGGGATTAGTTTGACTGGTCAAAGGTGGGAGGAGTCTGCCTTCAACCTTCCCTACTATGCCATGCACTTTAGAGGAAGAGGTAAAGCCAAGCTTGGGCCTAGAGTGCATTGGGGAAGGGGGGAGGGGGAGGCTTCAACCTTTGGGAGTGCGTGTGTTAACACCAAAATAGGACCCTGATAGGCTTCTCATCAAGTCAATATCAGTGTAACTATTTCAAACCAATATTTTAGCTGAGGCTTAGCCTCCTCAGCTTGAGAGGGCTCTCTCAAGGATTAATGATATTGATTAAAGATGTAAATAGATGGCTAACTCTATGGTTTATGATTTTTTATGTTTATAGGTTGAAAGATGGAGACTTGATACCATTGGGCTATGGAGTCAGTGACAGAGATAAGATAACAAATAACTCTTCTTATAAAACTGAGGCTTGTATATACTTCAATGAAAGAGTGACATAGTCAAAAAAGTCTCAATAACTTGAGGTTCACAAGCGTACCAATGAGGGGCCCCATGCCTATAATGTGTCCATGAATGCGGGTTTTTCTTTTTATTGGAAGTTGAAAGGTCCCCAAGGCAAGGGACACAAGGGACCCAAGGGACCCAAGTAAAGGGACCCAAGGCAAGGGCTGTCAGCGCCTTGAAAAGGCTTTTGAAAGTCCTTGGGTTTTAATGTCAGAGCATCTGGTACATGAATTCTGAGTAATGATACATCAAGGTATTCAAAAGGAAGGTATTAAAAGTGTTTCATCAAAGCTTAATACTTAAAGGAAGTCAAAGCATGAATAACCATGAATTCTGAGTAATAAGTGTTAAAACATTGAAGGAAAACATCCAAAGATAGGACCCAAGAAATCAATTCACCATAGTTTAACACTTAAAGGAAGTCCGAGCATGTTCCTCCATGAATTCTGAGTAATAAGCGTTAATACTATTGAAGTAAAACAATCAAAGATGAAAGATAAAACTCACTGAAGTACACTAATAATCTCAGATTCAGAAGAGTTAAACTGCTTCTGTATATATCAGTTCCTTCACAACATTTACAAAATTAGTCATTTTCTATAACATTTTACAACCCTTGTTACATCGAAATCTTCACTACTTATAGGCATCTAGCCTTTACATCAAGTCTGCCAAGTGGCTAGACCATTAGAATTTACAATTAACACCAAATATAACTACTAACTAGATTCATAAAACTGGGACTAACACCTTTTCAAATTAAGAGTTAGAGTCCTACTATGACTCACACACCTAATTATTACATTTAAACCAAAGTGATCCAAATCTTCCTCTAAAGGAATACTATCTTTTAAACATGTTAGCCATCATCAAAAAATTAATATGATGAATTCCTTCATGAAGTAACTCTGCCTATTATCAAGGGGATATCTGTTTGATGATCTGGCACATGTAGACTAGTGTCTTCAAATTATACCTTTAACTGAAAGTATCCACTTGGAAAATCTGATACTCTTTGTCATCATCTGATACTCTTTGACACTCCGGTGAGGAACAAATTTAAACATGTTTTTACCTTCTTCCCTTTTACCAACATTAATCATGAGAACTAACCTTGCTATCAAAACTCTGTTTTGAGCTACGAAAGTAGTTGGTTTAGTAGCCCACACAAAAAGGTAATATGTGGTACTCCTCTGCTGTTTTTAAATTTTGGAGGATGTTTAGTGATGAAAATCAATTAAATATAACCTTCAAAACTCTTCATCCCTATCATTTTAAGTGCCATAAAGCCAAAAATAAATCTTCAGAAATACTGTAGCAAAAACTGGGCTTCAAGCCTGACACTTGCTGCGGAATTGCCTAATAATTTGGAGACTTGGAAAGACTTAGATATGAGTTTTGGAAAATTATATGAACATGTATGCATGTAATTTATTGATAATATAAGACAAAAAGATCATAATCCATTTGTTACCTCCTTATCTATCAGCCGTTTCTTCTTGAGCAGTTTCAACAGCTTTGTTCATGATTCCTCTTTCCAAGTATCTTCTCTCTGATTCTATCTTCATTAAATCCATCTCTTCTTTTAAATATTTAACTTGTATTTGAAGGCTTCTCCTCTCTACTTGTAACCATAAGTTCCTCTTTCTTGTATGTGACATTATGATGCGTAAAGGTTGTGTTCTCTTCAACATATTTTTGGATTTTTCAATAGAATTCTCAAAATGAGTCACCTGGTCATTCACTTTCTTCTCCACCTCATCTATCATTTGTCTATATTTCTTATATTTTTATAGCTCTTTCTTTGTCTTAGACAACTCATCCTTAATAGCTTTCAATTGTTTTTCCAAAATATCATTTTCAGTTTGCTCTATGACCTTGTCTTTGCTCTGTCTTTTAAGAGAATCTATCTCTAATTTATTTTGAAATTTTCTTTTAGTTTGATTCTTCTTCTCTTTGGTAACCTCTGTCTCACTAGGAGATATAACTATAAATTCTTGAGCCACTTCTCCCTTTCTTTTATCTTCCTTCTGCTTACTATCCCCCATAATAATAGTTTATGATATTTGTGACCTAGTGAGAGGCTTTCGAGGTTTGAAAAGAAAGGTTGAATCTTCTGAAGAGAAGTCTAATTTCTTGACTATCAGTCCCTTACCTTTGGCTTTGGATCTTTTAACCTCAACTGCTTTCACCACAGGAGTTTCTTCAATGTCTATGGCCTGTAGAATGTCTTCAAGTCTGCCTTTACCTTTAACAACTTCTTCAATGTTTCCTTTAGACCTCTTTGCTTCAGATTTAGTCTTGTTGTCTATGGCATGCTTGTTAGTTTGCTTTCTAGTTCTAGTTGCTGGAGGTGATGATGTATCTTGGATTAAATCAACTTATTTAAACAAGTCTTTATTTGTAACATTTAAAACTTGATGCTGATTTTCCTCTAATTCTGTAGTGGCATTCATTTCTCGCCTAGAAGAAGAAGCTTTTAGCTTGGAAACTTTTCTTGGACATAAAACATCTAGCTCATAACCATTCATAAATAGGAACGATGCCCAGTCTTGTTTTAATTTACTTAACTCCTCCAGAACTTGAAATTTCATTAGCCCATGGTGAAAAATGGAGGTTTCATTCTTTTCAGGTCTCCCTTGCACATTGTCTACCATTTTTCCGAGACTTACAAAAAGATAGAATGGAATATCTATCAACTTCTTCCCTGTAAAATGAATCAGTAATTTGAAATGATACATGTAAATTGTCTGAAAACGACCTTCACATGTAAAATATATTTGTATGACTATTAAAAATTTAGAATATTCATCTCTAAGAAAAGTCCTAGGAATTCCTTTAGTCATTTTAATCCCTGTGTGTTTAGGTTTTAGGTAATCATCACAAATTTTCAAATCAAACTTAGTAGCTTTAAACCATTCTTCTCTAGTTCTCGGAATCCATGTTGCTTTAGAAATGCTATCAGGTGAAATTGGGATACTAAGACAACTGACCTTTGTATATGTACCTCTGAAATTGACCATGAAGTCTCTTGAAACTTGTTGATGATGACCTTGAAATTTATGACAGAACTGAATGCACCCTACCTTTGTAAATAACTCAATGAAATATTGATCTTCCAAAACTAAATTTGGAGATGTAGGTTCATATTGAAATGGAAAACCTCCTTTATAAACCTTCTTTGGTGTAGCCATTTCCTGTGTTATGTAGCGGTGGCCTTCTTTAAAAATTTACACCTGTTTAAGAAAATACCCTTGATGACAAAGAGTTGTTATATTAGGAAAAAGACTGATATACCAAAAGGGTTTATGCTCAATAGCTAATTGATAGAGAGCTGCTTTGGTAGAAAAACACGAATGCGGAAAGACAGAGTGCAAAGGACGAGAGATGATTTGAAAGCAGAATCAGAGGGTTTCTTACAAATAGTGGCTGAGTTTCAAAAAGGTATAAATTTTGAATGATGACTTTGTTATGGCAGCAGGTCCTTGAAATCCTCAAACATTAACCATTCATCATTACTCTTTAAACCATTATAGGCTGGTAGAGTTTTTTCATAGCATGTTAAAATTGAAAAGTGTCAGTTTTTCTACGGAACTACTAGGTGTTTCCGTAGCAAAGTCAGTTAATTTCGTGCTGAATTTGCTGCGGACTCAGAAATTTTTTGACAGATGGCCAGATTTAGGACTTGTGGTCACTTCAAGGTATCTACTTAGAACATACTCTTTCGATGTGACTTGGAATCATTTCTAACACCTTATCCAAAGTTTAAAAACTTAAATTCACCATAAAATTTATCATTTTATGATATCTTGCAACCTAACCAATTTGAAGGATAATTTTGATTAATTTTCAAGTATGAAATTTTGAAAATTTAGAATAATAGCGTGTAACAACCTTGGTTAAAATTCCATGTAAAAAATATATAAGACCACAGTTTATGGACACTTATTCCAAGCTAAACGATGGGAAAAATATCCTAGTGGGTGTTTATTTTGGTTAATATGGCTAAGGGAATTGGCAAAGGAAAAGTATTTGGAGAGGCAAAAGTATTTTTGGCACATTTATTTATGAAAATAATGGAAAATAGGAGAAAGGGAAGGTGAAAATTCACAAGTTTCACGTGAGGAGGAAAATTAAGGAAAATAATGGAAAATGAAGAAAATAGAGGCCTCATTGATAAAAAAAAAACCCATTTTTTAATCCTTCTTTCAATCGTAACGACTAAATGATACCACAGTCATAAGCTCATCCTTTGAGTTATTCATCACAATCCAAGCTAACCACTAGACAAATTTCTCCACAAGGAGTTGTCTTAGCATGGTCATACTAACACAAGTACCTCGTGATATCATTTATTACTATTCTCCCACTCTCCAAAATGAAAAATCCTATGAGACATGTCAATAACCATTAATTGTGAATTAAACCCATGTATGTCAACAATGCTCTAAATCCTTTGTTGAGACTTCAACATTTCCTTCTTTTTGACAATTTCATCTTTCATTTTCTCATATTTTGTCACTTTTTTCCATTCCATCACACCTCTTCCATGATTTAAGAGTCATGTGGGCTATGAAAATACATTAATAAGGTAAATTCCCATTATCATCTCAAATATATACGTTTTCTTTATAAATTTTTCTTGATTAGACATAAGCTACCAAATTGTGCATATTTTGCAGCTATTCTAACTTTCTACAACTAAATTGAAGATTCTATAAGTTTGTAGGTGTTAAAAATCACTTGAAGTATATGGGAAGCTACCAAATATTTCCAAGATGGAGAGCCACCTATTAGCCACATGTGGAAGTTCACAGGTTCAACACATCTCTTAAGTCAAACCTATGCTCAAAGTAGCTATGATGCATCTACAACATGTAGAACATCAAGTGAACCCATTCTATAATCAACCAAGTGAAATTCAAACAAACAAGCGAGATTCAAAGCTAAATTGAAGCTAGTGATGTGTCTTCTCACAATTCACACCTCGAGTAGTGAATTGTGAGAAGAAATATTACTATTTAAATTAAGAAATTGAGACGTCAAGTGAGATTGTAGTTATTATGCAACAAACTCTCAAAGTTTTTTATTTTGAAACTTTATATAAATGCTTCATTTGGAAGCAAAAGATAGTTCACAAGTTGATTTTTATATACAAACTTAGTTTATTTGGAATCTCTCTTTTACATACTTTTTAATATAAATCTTTGTTATGGCATTCCTGTAATCTTTGTTGGTGATTTTACTTTCACGATCTGAGGTTTACACTACCTCTTTCATCTTAGGAGCCCCCCTATAGAAGGGCGAGATCAATAGTATAGTTGTGTTTCATTAAATTTATTTATGCTATGTTTTCATTCCCTAAGATTAACTCTATGTCTTGCCCAGATTTAATGCTCTATTTTCTTAGTTTAAAGATCGTATCTTGTTTCATACTCATTTGTTTTATTTATCTTCCAGTATAGGTCCAGCAGTTGATAAAAAACGAAAATAACTAAAAACATCTATTTTGTTGCTCTTTAAATTTCTTAGTCTCAGATTTACAGATAGTTTATAGCTATGATTTCCTCTAATTTAGTATGCACACATCAATAATCTAAATAGTATTTATGCACTTTAATTTTAGTTATTTTCTTATCACTCTAAAGTAAAGTTTCATTTCTTTCTTGGTTATTTCTTTCGAGATTAATTAGATTTATTATAGATTAGATTTACTTTAAATGTCTATAGATTATATTTTCTTTTGATATTCATATATTAAACTTGTTTTCAAGTCCAATAGATTAGATTTTTTTTCAAGTTCAATAACTTAGATTTATTTCTAAATATCGATAGAATAGATTCAATTTCAAGTCCAATAAAGTAGATTTTGATTTTATGTTCAACAAAATAGAATTTCAAAGATTTCATAAAACAAAATTATAATATTCTTGTTATGAATGCCTTTAATTTTAAAGTTTTGAATTTGATGCTTTATCAAATGTAGTCTTTGAGAAAGAACATTTGTGTGTGCCCTTTTATATCTTTTCATGAATATGTTTCCTATTCGTCTTGCAATCATTTCCATTGGATAGTTTCATTTTTAATTGGAATTTAACTACCTAGAATATATTGTGCAAGTATGGTTCACAATAATACGAACCTGGATTGATAATCTAATGCAAGTAATTTAACCAACAATTAAATTACCCAACATTTTCAGTTTAATTGTTAGAGAAGTATACATAGGTATTCAAATTTAATATGGGATGTACTTCTACTTACAAAACTCTATTTAGGAGGATCGATAAGGCAAGAGGTAAGAACATGCACATAAAAATTAATGGCTTCTTCTTAACCAATTTTTTTTGCAATTTAATCTCATGATAGTTGCATTCACTCTTATATTCATAGTTAAAACTCATATTAAAAAATTTAGGATGCATGTATGAAGAACGAGATTATATGGATAGATTTGTTAGAGGACGTAGTTCAATTCCAACATCACCAACCACCCTCATTAGACCGCATAATGCCACACCATCTTCCACCACACCAATTCCATATTTTGTAGGTATACTGAGTCTTCCTAAGATACAAATATTGGAAATTAAACCTAGAGAATCAACAACTTCATTTAGAAAAGTACTGGTAGAAGAACCTACATCTAAAAAATGAAGGAGTTATCTTCCTTTCTTCAAAAGGTGAATATCTCATTGGACATGAATTAGAAGTACCTAGTGAGGAAGGAGAAGAAGAGGAAGAGGGAGCTTTCATTAAAGAACCATAAATAGAGGAACCAAAAGAAGAGGAATTAGTTGAAGACAATCCTGTTGAGGAACCTTTATATAAGTTCTAAAGAATATACAATGGCATAAGGGTAATGAGAAGTACATAATGGAGAGGAAAGACAACGAATTAGTAAAGGTGGAAGAGGAGGTATAATACTACAAGGAGGTGGTAGAGGGGGAATAGGTGGAAAAGGAGTAAGAGGAGATGATGGAGATTTTCATGAAGAGGATGATCCTTCTGGATTTCCTATTCAAGATAATGAGACTACTGCTACTATGAAGAATATTTCTCCATCCATTCTTCTTAAATTTCATTTTATGAGAATCGAGGATTCATAAACATTTATTTTTTCATTTAGGTATTATGTCGATCTTGTGATTATTTACTTGATACTACAAAACAAAAATTGTTTCTTGCTACATTGAAATATGGGGCTCTTAAAAGGTTCATGGATATAGGAACTAATTCTATAAGGATATGGGATGATATGAAACTAATATTCTGCGAAAAATATAAATATTATTGTAGACATCATGAACTTAGAGAATAAGTTTTCTAAATGACTAAAAAATAATATGAAAGCCTTAAATATTTAGTAGAGAGATATACATGTAATGTTAAAAGATCCAAATTTCATGATTTATGATTTGACACATTAAAAACTGTCTTACTAAAAGCTATAAGGGATGGATGGATTGATACTATTAAATTTATTTTTAAAGGATATGTGTCTAAATTATATTTTCAAGATATTTGTGACATTGTGCAAGCATGATTCAAGAGGAAAGTCAAAATATGATAGGAGTCCAAGAGATCTAGTCATGTAAAGAGTAAGTAAATCTGCATCGAGAATGGTAAGCCAAGAAAAAACTTGGTAATTTGATTTATAAATTTAAAATTGATATTCTTGGAAATCTTAGTGAAAAAATTGATATGTTAAGAGTACAAATCAAGCAAAGAGTTGAAAATTCTATTTTATCTATTTAATGTCCTAGACATAGGAAGAAACATGCAACGCAAGAATGTCCTATTGAAAATATTAAAATTTGTGTTATATGTGAAGAGACTCATGTTACAAAGGATTTCCCCTCAAACTATGATTGAAAGCTGTTTACTAAGTGGAAGCTAGGAAAAGTAAAACATAACAACTTAATTATGTTGCTCCTACAAGACTTTGGCAACCTCGTTAAACATGTTTGGCATAAGATCCTAATGCACAATTTAAATCTTATGCACAACCATAAATTAATTAGAAAACACTCCTATCATGGAAAAAGTGGCCACCTCAAGCATAAAACTCATATTTTTCACAATATTATTCTCCACCCCAGCATCCACAACCTCCACAACCAAAATTCCAACCTCAATTAACCACAAGTCAAGCCCTTCCATTACAATCCACTTCATTTCCTTAGAAATCAAATCAATTTCCTGTACAACTGCTCCCCAATCCCTATAACAAAGCACCTCAACAACTAATTTATAATGTTGAAGCCCAAAATTTTCAAGCTTATATGATAGCTCCTATAGATTTAAATGAGGTTCAACTTAGATATGGTCGAGTTTTACAAAATAAAACACCTCGAGTCATAATTCAATAATGCAAAGAAGAGAAAAATATTGAAAAGGAGGAACCTCTTGAACAAGAAAAGAATCCTCAAAATGAAGATATTCATACACAAATTTATTACAAAAAAATAAAATAAACTCCTACAATTCCTATAGCTGAGCAACCATCTATTTCCTTACATCCTCATTTTTCCTAGATAATTCAATTTGATAAAGCTATAGGGAGGCAAATAATTTTACCTAATTATAACATGTTAGATGAATTTAAATATATTTGCATCAAGATTCCATTGCTTCAAGCTATAAAGGAAATACCTATATTTTTAAAAACAATAAATAAGTTGTATATCAAGAAACTTGGAAAAAAATAAAAGACATTCAAAATTAGAACTGATAGGAAAAACCGTAGGCATTATGATGGGAAATCCAATAATTGAAAAATACTTAGATCCAGGTAGTCCCATTGTAAAGATTCATATAAATTGTATTTAAATTCCAAACACTTTGATTGACTTAGGTGAAATTATAAATATCATGAATAATAATACTATTGATAAATTAATATTAACCAATCTTCAATATAGTTCTACTTTATATCAATTAACAGACAATTTTTTTATCAAACCTGATGGTATATTAGAAGATGTAGCTGTATCCCTAAATTAATGGGAGTATCTTATCAATTTTATGATATTAACTCCCAAATATAATCTAGGAGGAAATCCATTTATTCTTGGTAGGCTATGGTTAGCTACAATTGATGCATTCATAAGTTGTAGATCTAGTGATATGTTCATTTCTGATGGAAATTCTACTAAAAAGTTCACATTATATCCACCCGCAAGATCAAGAAGTAATATCCACCTGCAAGATCAAGAAGTAAAGTAGAAAATGAAGAATGGATTGAATAATATTATGAAGAGTATGAAAACATTCAACTTGTTTTAATCATCTCACAAAATGACAAGGAACATCAATTAACAAATATAATGAAGCAACCAAAATAGTTCAATTTCTCCAATACATATGAACACAACATATACCATAAACATCCTAAGAATAGTCTTAAAACATTTGTGATACATCCATGAAAATGTGTTGGCTCATATATATTCAATTATAAGGTGAAATATCCAAGTACATCAATTACAATGGTGAAAACTAGTTCCAATAGTGGAACATTAAGTCACTTCTAACTTCTCTAAAGAATATTTTTTCTCTCCTATGCCAAGTGGAGAAGCCAGACTAGGTCTCCAAAGCTTAAGCTTCCAAAATCCCTTTTCTTGAGTTATGAGGTTGCTTTTATAATAAGGGGAATGAAATTTCATATCCCCATGACCCTTGAATTACCTTCGTAACTCTTGGACTTCTCATGTGTCCTTTGTACTTCTAAAAAAATCTTGAACTTCTAATGAATTTTGGACTTCTAAACAATATTTGTCCATATAATGGCTATGTGACTCTTCATGTGCCACATATGACTCCTAGACTTCCACACCTTACATTTTTTCCTTTTCTTGAAAATACATCATTACAATCCACATGATGATGTGGCATGAAACATGGACCCACATTGACCATTATGATGACACTTGTATAAGTTACAACTTGAAAATGATGACATGATCTTCATGATGAGGTGGCAATTCCAAGCTATCTTCCTTGCTACTTCATTTTGCATTCTTGATGATAGATCTGGTCTATACTTCATCTTCATGCAATATTCACTTTGTTGCTTATCTTCACCCTCCAAAGTGTTTTTTATCAATATCAAAATCCTATGAGTCATCATGCAATGTATTATTTCTGTCTCGGTCCATGATCTGCTTCATGTCTTCATGATAGCTCTCTTAGTGCTTCTTCTATGAAGGTGTTTCTTCATGATTTCTCCTTGCTATCTGTTCTTGAGAATCACAGTGTCATGCTAGGGAGGTACTCTTCCAATGAAAATAATTCATGATAGGACAATATATACCTTAAAAAAATCTATTTTATCACTACCTAGCTTATGGAATGATCTACTCATGATATGCCTATGAAAAGGTTAAAATAAGTAGGCTTGATTAAGAGGGCATAATCAAACTCATCAGTGGCTTAGGAGGGCTCCAATATTCATTTTTACAATGCCATGCACTATCAAGAAGAAATATTCTTGGTCCAGTGCATTGAGGGAAGTTGGAGGGACTGGGTGGAAAGCTCCATGCTTCGTGGTTGCACCATGCATTCCAAATAAAAGAGAGGGAAGATCAAAAGCACAATTTGACTAGTCAAGACTGAGGAGAGGCATCCTTCATCCTTACCTACTATGCCATGTGCTCAAAGGAAGGGTCAAAGGCGTTAGTTTTTATCAGTCTCGTTAGTCACCAATGAAAAAATTATGATTTTCATACTGTTATTAGGGTCATAGGTCAAATTTTTAAGTTTCAGTAGCTCTTCAAATAAAAATTTGGTCACTAGTTAATGTGTCTAGATGTATTAGTACTCCCATCATTTCATGGTCTAATTGTCATTTTGGTCATACCATCACTCGTTGTGATGAGTCATCAGTGAAATTTATTGATCACTATCTCAGTAATCATCTCATGGTTAGTAATGTTTCAAGGTTCAAATCATCAATTTCATATTCCATTAGGTGTCGTCATTATGGTCAAGTCATAAAAATGTCATGTAAATGAGTCATTTCAACATCAAAATCATCATTTGGAGAAGTATTAATCGGTAAAATTCATCAATAAAGGTTACTAAGGTGTATTTTATCTTATTTAATGATGTAATATATGTAAACAGTTTTCATAGTTGCAGTACACAAGTCATCTCATCAAATGGGGAAAAGAGATGGTGGGACCACATCACCACGAAGAGAGAAAATCGATTTCCAAGCCATAAAAAAACCAAAACAGCATGTCATTTTCTCATTCCAACCTCAAGAAACATCTCTCCACCTTCAAAGATAATTTTCACCCTCAGAGAAGAAATTCCTTTCCACCAAAGTGCTAATTCTCTTCCTGTCCTGCGCTTTTCACTGGCAGCACTGTGCTTTTTCCAAAGCATACTGTGCTTTCTCAAAGGAGGAAAAATATTCAATTACAAGAGTTTTATTCAACATCCAAAAGTTTAATATCATCAAATACAAGTAATCGAGGCTCTCATTCCCCTCCTTCACCTTCCTTTTGCTTCGGTTTATCATTGAGAACTCGAACTTCCCTCTTCTAGGGTTTTGCTACATTTTCTTACTTTCATAGTCTCTTTGATAGAATTTTTGAGAAATAATCTCACATACAATCTCATTAACCTTACCCTACCTTTCATACACCTCCCTAAACATTTTACCTCACCCCTGTCCCTCAATTTCATCATTTTCCCCAAAACCCTAGTCTACACTACAAATTTCTAGGTTAGGGATGTGTTTTACCCTTTTTCACCCTTTCCCCTCATCAATTACATGAATTTTCACTCCCCCCCACTACCTAACATATATTCCTACCCCCATAAATTTTCCCAAGAATTTAGAATCCCTAAAACCCATTCATTCCCCTCCATTTCCAAAACTGCCTAAAATCCCATGTTTTTCCCTACACTAAACCCTAATTTCCCTCCTATTGAGCTACGGTTAGCTATGGATTCAGAGACTACAAAGAATAGGAGGCATAAGGGAGCCCAAATAATTAGGTATGACCCCAGTACAACATTGGATATCATGACTACACCATTACTCAATAAATCCTTCCAAGATGCAGGTTGCCTTGCCTTTTGCCAAAGGGTTGAAGAGCTTGGTTTCAATGACAAGCTTACTAGCACTTTTTCCACAGGTCTAAGGAGACATAAGGTGACTATTGTAGGGATTATATTAACTCTTTCAGCAGAGAATATCTCCATGGCTATAGGGATTCCAAAAATTTGTGAGCTTTGGTTCAAGAAAATAGACATTGACCTTGAAAACTAGAAAATGTTCTTGAAACCTGCATATAAAGCTGCTCCAAAGCGCATTTTTCCATTAAAGCACCTAATTGAAAAATATTCCCCTCTAATGAAATTAATAATGAAATATTTCACATGTGAGGGTACGTTCTCCAGGTTAATCAATATCATTTGAGGCTACTCGTGCATTTCACTGGTGTAAAGGCACTTAACCTACCGCATTATCTTTACAAAAGCAAGGTTAAAATGACAGAGAAAGTACATAGAAAAGAAGAGGATCACCATGCTAGTTTTTTCCATCATGGATGGTTGAAAATATTGGTTTACCATTATATTTTATAGGTAAATTTTTCATGGGATGGTTTCATATATTCAACTGAACTTTACCTACTCCTACTCAGTCAAGCAACCATTCTACACCTTTGATTTCACCTATGCAGCAAGAGATGGCTTCCACAACTATCACAAGGACACCCATAGCTGAGGTGAAAAATACCTACACTAGAGGGAAGAGGATGATGTTTTCTCCAGCTTGTCTAGAAAGGGCTCAACCTACTATAACAGTTGAATACACACCAACACATGAGGCACCATTGCATGA
Source organism: Pinus albicaulis (assembly GCA_034641835.2). Classification (NCBI taxonomy): domain Eukaryota; kingdom Viridiplantae; phylum Streptophyta; class Pinopsida; order Pinales; family Pinaceae; genus Pinus; species Pinus albicaulis. Next base: position 896,118,024 of record CM076579.1, read on the forward strand.
AGAACCACAAGTACATTATGACACTCCTATGGAAGATTTGGAGGTATATGAGGAGATCAAAACATTTGAGAAGGTCATCCATGAGAAAGAGGCTGAAATTAGTGAGCTAAAGGATCAGTTTTCCAAGGCAAACTTCATGATCAATTTCCTTCAGTAAGAAAAGAAGCAGCTCGAAGTCAAGCAACTTTTGCTTAGCAAGCTTAAAACTAGTTTGGTGAAAGATGATGCCAAAGGTAAGGATATTGTTGATGTTTATGAATTAGAGGATCCAGAAGAACAGGTTAAACCAAGGAGATCAAGAAAAAGAGGTCTAAAGAGGGAACATGAGCAGCAAAGGGAACCATCTCCACCTTTGGACCAAGAGGAATTTGATGACCTAACTGCAGCAGAAATTGAGAAAAATAATTTTCCCTTTGGAGAAGCTACCTAATAAGGCTAAGAGGAAAAAAAAATGTAGAGGCACATGGCCATGCACTATTGCACCAATAACAATATCTCCTATCTCATAATCAAGCAATTGAAGAAGAAACTCAAGAAAACCCTAATAGGAAAAATGAGAAGGACAAGCTTGAATTGTTGGTTGAGGCATCCCTCATTTCATGAAACATCATCTCCTGGCTCAAAATGCCAAAAATTTTACCTGGATGGATAGATAATCACCTGTACATGTTAGCTATATATTTTTTGTGCCTTGTCAGCAAACAGTTTGGGAGAAAATGCACAAAAACATGCAAAAAAGTCACTTTCTGCCACTATTTTGACCTAGGCGCTACACTTGTGGAGTAACCTTGGGTGAATGAGTTTTCCTCTATCTTGGAGAAGCCATTTTTCTTTCTTGAGGTTTCTAATCATAGCTAGACATCCTCATCTTTCCATTGGTGCCTTCAGAGCTGGATTTGGAGCAATGGAAGGCCTTCAAAAGTCTCCTCAAAGTTAGCGTTGCACTTATGTCTAATGGCTCTGCGATTATGTCTGTAGGCACTGCAGTTATGCCAGTTCATCAAATTTTCGAGGTTTTTCATTTGACTATTGGTTTTTATGATGTAATATATTCATATTTTAGTTGAACTAATGTACTTGAAGATAAATATGTTTGTTAGAGTTATTTTTATGTAATTATGAGCTTTTTTTAAGTGGGTAGTTCAGTCAAATTTTATTAGGAGGGTTTGTTTCAACCTCCCAAGTCATTAGGTTATGGGTGGAGACATTTATGTAAGTTGTTCCGACACTAAGGGATTCGACCCCTAAGAGAGGGGAAGTTGTTTTCGGTCTATATGTACTTATTTTTATTTTAGAATCAAGGTTGAATATCAGAGAGTAGGATGCTTAGACTCTTGTGTACAGTTGACATCTTCAGAAATACAAGTTTAGTTGCAGCACATATTTAGGATTCATGTCTTATGATTTGTGGCATATTTGTTTCTACTATTATTTAATTTTACGAATGCTTGGTTCATGTTTTTTACATATTTATTCTCTTCAATGGCTTTCCTATAAGATGCTAAACATAAATATTTATACTCATGCTCTGTTTTGGTAGGAAATTCATGTTTGTGTTAGTAATCTACTGATGAATGAATTCATGTAAGACATGCTCATTTTGATCCTCTAAATTTCTATCCTATACTACAACAAAAAAACCCTAAGGTGCCATATAAACATATCTACCATGCCCCTTGTATCCCTACAACTGTAATACTTTGAATCTGACCTAGTTTCTTTGTCTCTCTTCCTGATCTAAAAAAAACCCTAAATTTTTAGAAACCCTATTATTGAACAAAACCAACGTAAAATCCATTCTTCCTCTAGTAAATATTTGGCTGTGATCATAAAGGAAGCCATCTCTTTTTTGGTAGGTCTAGCTTCCAAAATAAAAGGTTGGTTTGAGGTTACCTCCGTCGATTTCCATTCTTAGCCTTGGGACATTGTGGAGGATAAAAAAAGGAAGGCTCAGGGTGCATGAGCTCATTGGGAAGGAGGGAAGGTGAAAGTTTCAGCCTTCAAGACTGCATTGTACACTCAAAGGAAAAGGAGAGTTTAAGAAGGGAGAAGTTTGACTGGTCAAAGACAAGAGGAAGCTTCCTTCAACCTTCCCTACTATTCCATGCACTCTAGAGGGAGCTTATAGGAAATTTTTTGTGCATGATCACATTGGGAAGGAGGGAAGGTGAAAGGAGAAAGCTTTAAAGAGGGATCAGTTTGATTGGTCAAAGGTGGGAGGAGTCTGCCTTCAACCTTCCCTACTATGACATGCAATTTAGAGGAAGAGTTAAAGCCAAGATTGGGTGCAGAGTGCATTGGGGAAGGGGGAAGGGCGAGGCTTCAACCTTTGGGAGTGCGTGTAACAACCCCGGTTAAAATTCCATGTAAACAAAATATAAGACCACATTTGATGGGACACTTATTCCAAGCTGAATGGTGGGAAAAACATCCTAGTGTGTGTTAATTTGGGTTAACATGGATAAGGAAATTGGTAAAGGAAAAGGATTTTGAGAGGCAAAAGTATTTTTGGCACATTTTTTTATGAAAATAATGGAAAATTAGAGAAAGGGAAGGTGAAAAGTCACAGGTTGCATGTGAGGAGGAAAATGAAGGAAAATAATGGAAAATGAAGAAAAGAAGAAAATAGAGGCCTCATTGATTAAAAAAGCCAACCCATTTTTTAATCCTTCTTTCAATATTATTGACTAAATGATACCACAGTCATAAGCTCATTCTTTGAGTTCTTCATAACAATCCAAGCTAACCACTAGACAAATTTCTCCACAAGGAGTTGCCTTAGTGTGGTCATACTAACACAAGTACCTCATGATATTATTTATTACCATTATCCCATTCTCCAAAATGCAACATCCTCAAAGACAAGTCAATAAAAATTAATTATGACTTAAACCCATGTATGTCAACAATGCTCTGAATCCCTTGTTGAGACTTCAAAATTTCCTTCTTTTTAACAATTTAATCTTTCATTTTCTCATATTTTGTCACTTGTTTCCATTACATCACACATAGTCTGTGAGTTAAGAGTCATGCGGGCTATGAAAATACATTAATAAGGTAAATTCCCATTATCATCTCAAATATATACGTTTTCTTTATAAAATTTGCTCGATTAGACATAAGCTACCAAATTGTGCATATTTTGCAGCTATTCTAACTTTCTACAACTGAATCAAAGATTATCTACGTTTGTAGGTGTTAAAAAACACTTGAAGTATATGGGGAGCTGCCAAATATTGCCAATATGGAGATCCACCTATTAGCCACATGTGGAAGTTCACATGTTCAACACATATCTTAAGTCAAACCTATGCTGAAAGTAGCTATGATGCATCTGCAACATGTATAACATCAAGGGAACCAGTTCTATAATCAACCTGTTATCACCAAATTGATTCTGTTTGGCTTCTCATTAATCAACTCAATGTAACTCTTTGAAACCACTTCTAACTGAAGATTAGCCTCTTCAGTTTGAGAGGGCTCTCTCAAAGGGGGGTTTACGATTTTGAATAGAGATAATACTAGATGGCTAACCGTATGAAATGTAACTTGGTTTTGTATGGTTGCAGGTTGAAAAATGTAGGCTTTCACCCATTGGGCTATGGAGTCAACATCAGTAGTTTTAGTGAATTTTTTTCTTCACATGGAAGCTGAGGAAAATAGAGGTTTTTAACAAAGATAATTCATACACATAACATGGGAAAACACTGTGATTTCACCCCTAAAGTAAGTCATAGCATAATATTATGAATTATGAGTAATTAGAGATAACATCCACTGCAAGTAACGTGACATAAATATACAAAGCAATAACACATCAAAAACCTCATGAGAATCTCAGGTTTGGAAGTAGAATGTCACTGTATATTATTGATAATGGATAAAACATACAAGAAACAATTTGGTGCAATATTCTCCAACCCCTTGTTCTTCGATGTTTAGTCTATAAATAGACATTATTTACAATCTAGATGATCACCTCAACTAGCTAGATCTTCGAATTATACTCTGACATCTATCATAACTGAAACCACTAAATTGAAACAAAAAAATGACAGTTATCCTTTAAAGAAAAAAAACTCCTAATAGGACTCTATCTCCTGTTTATTACATTCATTTATCCTATCAGTGAAACAGTTACATAATGGTTACATAATGAATTTCACATGCTCAAAGGAAAAATCACCATAATTCACCACCACTATACATCTTCAAAACACTCCTAGATCTATGGAACATAATCCTGCTTTTTAGGGATGGATAACCCTTCACATTAATCACTGTTTTGACTGATGATGTGGTTGTGTGGCACTCCTTCTGAGGCATGAATCTCTACTGCTATGTTTCGGTGACATTCTGGAGGTATCCAACTAGAAAATGCATTGTTGAGATGCTCAAAGGTATTCAAAATTTCCTCGCTACGAAAACAGGTTAGTTTAGGCAGTTTCGTAGTGAGTTTTAGTAGCGTGTGAAAACTTTCTTTTCCATCAATCTCTTTGACTCCTTTGTTGTTCCAACACCTTTATTATGCCAAGAAACCTTTAAAACAATCAATATCTCTTCATACAACTTGAAAAAACTGAGTTTTGAGGAAAAATGCACCTACTAGAATTTTCATAGCGTATTTCTGGCCTCAAGCCTGAGGTACGCTACGAAACTGTCCAAAAAACCAAAAATTGTTTTTTTCAAGGTTGTCTTCAAAATTTGTTTTCCAGCTACAAAATTTAGGTTCTCTACATGTTATGAACCTTTTCAAACACCTTCCAATGTAATTTTTACTCCTCTAGTGTTTCACCGTCTTCATTTATAATCAATTGGCTGATGGGTTATTCTATCACTTTCATCTTCAACCCTTTCTTTTCCAATTCCACGTGAATTAAATCCAATTGCTCCTGAAGATATTCCACTTGGTCTTTTAATGCCTTGTTTCTGGATTGCAAGTGCAATTTTATCCTTTTGATATGTTTGACTTCTCCTCTTAGTGGCTAGGTCCAATTTATCAACTTTTCTGTATTTTCCAAGGTTTTTGAAACACTTGTGACTTGTTCTTCCCATATTTTCCTCATCTGCAAAAATTGAACCTTCTCAGCTCTGTGTTTCTTTGCCTCTTTCTTCAACACTGATATCTCTTTACCTACCTCCTTCAACTTCTCTCTAAGGGTTTCAATTTTTGATTTTTCAATAATTTTCTCTTTACCCTTTCTTTGCTTGATAACCAATTCCTCCTTTGCTGGTGAAGAAAAAACTATGATTCTTGTTGGCTGGGTAGCTTCATTTATTTTATTAGTCTCTTTTCTTTCCATGACCTTCCTTGCATGTTTGGTCATTGGTCTCCTAGGTTTAAAAATGAAACCAACATCATCACCTGTAAAATCCAAATTTTTAGCAGTCTTACCTTTCTTCAGCTTTCTTCCTCCATCTTCAATGTATTCAGCTGGAAAAATGGGTGACTCTTCAATGTCAATTGCATGCAGAATTTCTTCCAATTTTCCTTTAGCCAAATTATAGCTTCTAGTGACTCTCTTGTTGTCTTGTTTGTTGACTATCTGTTTCTGTTTTGCAGGTGCTATTTGAGGTGTGTCAGTGTCCTGCAAAGGTTTTGTTTCCATGCTTACTGGTTCTGGAGGAGATGACCTATTTTCTTCTTCAACTTCCTCTGCCATAGCTGGTGATGAAGTATTTCTAGGTTTGGAGGCTTTTTGTTGGTGAGGTAAATCCCCTCTGCAGACAGAGGTGATCCCACTAGCCCTAGAGTGGGTCTAGCCACAAACAAGACACGCTATAATATTGATTCCTAGTTAACGAATGGATGGATATTTGAGAGATGACTTACTGGAGATCCTATGTTGTTGTTGTCGAAAAGAGTGGCTCGCTCCTCACTCCTAGTTTGATAGATCATGATCTGCTCGCTTTCACGCTCGGGCACCTGCACACACAAGAAACAACGACGATATACAACATACTAATTCACATTTGTAAATATCAGTCAGTCAAAGAGGACTAAATCAATTGCATTACATAAAAAACTTAACACAACGATGGAACCAACACCATAGTCGAGTATATTAATAAATAGAAGGAAGAGTACAACCAAGCTTCGACGTTGCGATCTCCTCTAGCAGGTTTCAAGTGGAGCACATCTCACAAAGGCTCGTTGAGAATTCGGACGAGAATCTCTCTACAGAATTCTCCTTGGTTCTACCTTCTCAATAGCAATTACTCAGCTATAGTATTCTTCTTCCAAGTTCAGCTCCTTGGCTATCTGTTCATCTAGCTTTCATAAAGGGAGAAGGCCTATTTATATAGAGGGAGAGGGAGAGGTTAGGATCCATATAATTATGGAAGGGAGACCTATCTTCAAGGAGTGTTCCATGGGGGGTGAAAACCACTACCTAAAGAGGGAAATCCATGGCTGATCAACTTAAAAACTTCCTGTGACTCATCCCTGAGGTGGTTAGAAGGAAACTTCTGCCTCTATTTGTTAAAAACATTCTTAAAATAGCTGGCGCGGGCACTACACTGAGACAAAGTGCCAGGTGGCGCGGGCTCTAGTGAAAATTTACCACATTGGCACGGGGGTGAACTGGCTACCCGCACCAAGGCCAAAACATAAGTTTTTGTGTGCTTTTTGAGGAAATGTCTTACAAGAGAAATGATGTCCTTATGTACAAGGATGCAAAGAAGGTGTTTGCAAAGTATGATACTACTCACAGGTCATGGGAAAGACCCTCCAAAATGTGGGAAAAGGGATTGCAGGGATGGTGACAAAATGCTGGGTAACAGATGCCCCCTAAAGCATGAGGTCCAAGAGAGAGAGAGGGGTGAAATTATTTATGAGAACGTGTTCGACCCAAACACTTCTATTAGAAACCTGCAAGTACAAATACAACTGATATCTCTGATACATGATATGTGGTATGGGCGCAGCCATCCATATAAAGTGAGATCCGAGGTATGGATGCAACCATCCATCAATAAGGATCAACAAATAGACTCAGGTATGGTCGCATCCATCCAATCAGAAGAGTCATGTAATAATTCATAGTAATCCATAAAGAAACCGCAGCTTGTATTTCATCAGACAAAACCTAGGGTCTTATGCTCCATCTCGACCCGAACAAAGTACAAATTTGAGCATGCAAATATGTGAGTTGAAGTCGAACATGAAAGAAAATCGTCTGATTACCAACCAATGATGAAAGTCGTTAACAGACTCGAGAGAAACCACCAATGATGACAATGTCTCTCAAGGTACAAAAGGTACAATCCACAAGATGTGAACAATGATCTGAATTTGAACACCCACAAAGTCAGTCGATCGAAGGCCAATGATGTGGACCTTGTGTGAAATGCAAAGAACCTGCCATTGAGGCACACAGGCTCCAAAGTACCTGAAGGGAGTCTCTAGATTAGCTTCTTGGATAATGAGCTGAAGTCGACAGGAAGTGACCTGGTTGAAGGAGGGCCATGATGTTTCCCACATCATCGACACGAGGAAGAGGAACATGATGTTTGTGAATCAAGACCAACATATAATCAGAGGGAGGTTGAAAACTTCAGAGGAAAACTTATCTTGAACATATCGGTGACACGACACTAGATTTGGTAGTATTTGACATCAAGGGATCTGAGGTCATGGTGATGTGGCAAAGAGCATATGAGCGGTCAAAAGAGATTACCCAAACCCATGGAGGAAAACAAATGACAAAGTGAGATGTCCCCAACTCGACACGAATGCAGACAAGTGCCATGTTCAAGAGCGATGTACTGCCAACACGACTATAATATGGTTCAATTTTCCCCCACCATTTTTGGCGAGTACCCCAATTATTTTTGTAATCAAGCTTGAAGGGGATAGCATATTCTTGCGATGTAAGTTTGTCCTTTGGAAAAATCCAACCTAGTACATTTTACGAGTCCTAGGAAGGAGGAACTCGAGTAATGTCATAATGACGGAGTTCGATGTCATCAGTTTTTAACGAGCCTGACAAAGGGAGAACTCGACATCTTTTAATGTTTAGAGAGTTTGAAAAGAAAGTGGAAAATAAAACTCCAGCAAGGCCCTTTTCGTATATAGTCTCTCGGATTCGAAAAGGTAGAAAACAATATCCGAGAGAACCTCTTAGTCACGATAGGCTAAGGTATTCCTTTTTCATAAATAATCTATCCCAACCTGAAAAAGGGGTAAACGTATACTGGGTAGATATCATTTTGCAGCCATTTAACGAGTTCAAAACAACAAGTGTCTCGGCAATATTTTCAGTTTTAGAGAGTCAGAAAGGAGCTGAAAGGTGACTTTAGTTGTGACTTTTTCGTGTCTTTACCAAGTCCGAAAAAGTATAAAATACAACTTGTTTCTTCGTCATAACCATGTGAAAACCTGTCGCTGCACAAAAAGACGTGTGTAAAATGTATTCCTCGAAAATAATATGATAAAATAATCGACAAATATGTTTTAAAACCTAATTTAAGATCTTGAAAAGTTATAAAATGCCATAAGTGGTAAAAATTATTTACTTTTCACTTTTACCTCTTTGTGGAGCAATAGTGACCCATTTTCTTTGCGATCTTATGGTGACGATTGTGATTGATCCAATGAACCAATCTTGATTCCGTCAGTCTCAGGTAAGAGCCGACACCATTTTCCATCTTTTAAGCTAATTTTCATTACCTGTATTTTTCATTTTGAATCCCTTAGGGGAGGATTTGTCAAAATAGGGCATCGTGGTTGGCGCAGGTTTTAGGCATGGACCCACGCCAATCGCCCCTTTTTTACATAGAGGGCGTGCCCATTGGCACAACTGTTTCATGCCCATTGGCGCGATTGTTTGCGAAACAGTCGTGCCAACCACGCAACCCAAAATTCTGCATAAATTTTGGAAAAATGAAGTCAATTTCTTGCAAATTTTGATGCCTAAGTAGACTAAAAATGCTCATATGAACAATGTGTGGGTACCAAGCAAAAAGAATGGTGATTGAGTGGAAAGAGAGAGAACACAGTGAGGAGGATGAAATTTCCATGGAGAATGAACGGTGCATGAACACCCTCAGAGATTGTGCGCTAAATAAATTCTTCCTAGCATCGTGCCTCCGAGCTCAGTTGGAATTGCTTTAATATTTGATAAGAATTTGGGATGAGGATCAAGAAAATTTTGTGCTTCAAGATCATGAGCTTGAACTCGAAGTTTCTGATGTCTATTTTATCACAGGATTGTCACATAGGGGTGTAGTCCCTATCTTGACCGGTACCCATCCTTCCGGGGAAAGCATGGGAATGGTGATTGACAGGGCATGCCAAGGGGCACGAAAAGGAACAGGGAGTGGAATGGTTGACATCCAAACCATCCCTAATCTGGCACTAAAATTAGTGTTGCACACTATCACGTGGGCTGCAGGATCGCAAGCACCGTATGAGGCCACAAAGACACAACTGCTTCTTGCCTCAGAGTGCATGAACCCGACTCTCTACAACTGGGCAGAGGCTGTAACTATTAACATTAAGCAGAAAATCACCAAGTGCAAGAAGGGAAAACTAAAATAGTTTGGGCATGGATCAATTCTGGTATCGTTCTTCTTGGAACAACTACCCACATTGCAGCGTCAGGAGGTCATTGTCCCGATGCCACCACCCAGAGAACCATGGATGGCCCGATGGGTTGCGCTGATGCCTAGAGTAGGGGGTGGCCAATAGATATCCAGGAGGCCAGAGTTTTTTGATTAGCTCTTTCGACAACTAATTTTCGTGGAGGACTGGCCTTACTCTGGTACAAACTTCACCGGTGATCCAGGCCTCCCGCTCCCGGAGGGAGAGGTTTGGGACGAAGAGCTAGGTGAGACTCATTTTTTATTTTCATGAGTTTATGATTTTTTGGTATATATGCATGTTCTAACAGCTAATCTTATATGTATGCAAATGTTGGCCTAGAGAGGCTTGCGGTATGTTGCCGATAGTGAGGCGAACTCCTCGCGATTTTGATCCTCGTGGTGAGGGCGGCGAGGAGGAGATAGTACAATACCTGGAGGGGATTGCTCATGGGATCCCAGAATATGCTTGCCTTGATGATGTTCCTCGGGCGTACTAGAGGCATACTGTAGGGGTGCCGATCTGTATCCACCGCTTGTTGAGGCGGTTGGTATGGGCGGTGACTTTCTATCTTGAGCACCATGCTGATTAGGCACCTACGCTTTTTATTTCGTCATATTTTGAGAGATATGTTGTCTTGGGATGTAACTAAAACATACATATATATATTTTTTGTATTTGTATGATGCACACGCTGCAAAAAATCGATATATATATATATTTTCTACATGGGTCTATTTACATATGATGATGTTTTATAAATTGTGCAAATGTCTATCTAATACAATGTTAGCCACTGAATCAGTTAATGTATTCATTCGTCTTGGTATATGTTGATATGTGATGAAATCAAAATGTATTTCAAGAAAATGAATATGTAAATACAATCTCAAAATGCATGAGTTTTGAACCGAATAATGACCATTTAGTTGAAGAACAACAAGCTGCGAATATAGATTTACAAGCAATGCACGTATGGCGAGGTTAACTGCCTCGGTTAATAGTTCCAAAAAAACACTATATTCAGCAACGTTGTTTGTTGTTTGTCCTAGACAAATACCTTGTAGGTTAATCAACTCACCAACAGGATTATAAATTACCCATACTGCCGAAGACAAGCTCTTGGTACTGCGGGAAGCACCATCCGCGAAACCGACATAAGGGGTAATAGACATCTGCAGAACCAGCAAGACCCAATAAGCAGAAAAAATCTCACAAAGCACATCAAACCTAAATATGTACAAAAATGAAAAAATCACCTATGTACACATATCATGCATGGATGACTCAAGCATAATAATTTTTTAGATACAACCCATTTCTAGGTTGTGCTAAGGGATGACCTTCATAATCGATAAGCTCATAAGCCCCATTCTGTAACACACGTTTGACGATGTAGGGCCCATGCCACATGGGTTGGGATTTATCTGCCCCCAGCTTATCATGAGGTTGGTCGTACAGGAGAACGAGGTCACCTTCGATAAAAGAACGAGGGGAAACTGTTTGGTCAAAGTGAGCTTTGACTCGCTTCTTTTGTGCTTCGATGACCAAAGAAGCTAAGCAACGAGTTTCATCCAATCTCTCTAAATAGAGGAGACACTCTTCCTCAGATGAAGTACTAGGCAGTAATTCCACAGCTAATTTGAGTGAAGGAATTTCACACTCAATCAGAAGAGTATCTTCCAGAATATACACCAACTGAAACGAGGTGAATCCTGTTGCACTCTTAATCGACGTTCGGTAAGCCCATAGAGTTGAAAACAACATGAGATGCAAATTTGATTTATGGATCCAAATTTTTCGTTGAAGCATCGTAACGAGAACTTTGTTTACGACTTCATCCTGGCCATTAGCTTGACGGTAATATGGCATTGAGCTGTTGTGACGTAGACCCAACTTAGACATCAGCTCTGCCATCATATAGTCCCCAAAATGTGAGCCATGATCAGTAACAATGGCTTGAGGGACACCAAACTGAGTGATAACATGATTGAATATGAATTGTGCTGCTGTCTTACCATCTGCAGCTAGTGTAGGCATTGCTTTGGCCCATTTTGTAAAATAATCAACGACGATGATGATATAGGCACGCCCCCCCGGCCGAGCGAGGGTTACACGTCATAAAATAGATGCCCAATTTGGCAAAAGGACCAACGGTAATGACAAGGTGTAAAGGAATGGGTGGTGCACGCATCTTGCGTTGATATATCTGGCACACATGGCATTTGCGTATTGCGATAATGAAGTCATTAAAAATGGATGGCCAGAAATAGCCAGCACGAAGGATCTTCTGTGCAGTGGCATACCCAGACATGTGACCCCCACAGGTGCCACTTTTGTAGTTATTTAAAAATTTCATAGCTTCCTCGAGGGTTAGAAATCGATAGAGCATGGAATCGACTCCAACACGATAGAGGGTATCTCTGACAATACGATAAGGTTGCGAATGATGCCGAATGCGGCGTCGGGCATCTTTCGTCAACTCAGACCTAAAAGTAGAAGTTTGGAGATACACGATGATATCATTGTACCATGGATCGAGGGTGCTAATCAAGAAAAGAGTTTCGTCTGGAATGTGACCCTCAAAATAAGAAGGAGCAGAGTCAGTGGGGAGAGAACAAATCAGATCAATGAAAACGAGTGATTTCTTTGATTTGGCAATAGTAAATTCCAAATCAAACTCTTAGAGGATAACGATCCACTTTCAGTACTTTCCCCCCATCAACTATTGAGACAGAATATAGGTCATGGGGTTACAATAAAAAATCACGATTACCGTCCGTAAAAGGATATAATGATGGAAATGCTGGACGTCCTGGACCGCAGCCAGTGCTAAATTCTCAACATGTGCATAATGTGTTTCAGGGTTGAGAAGGTTTCGAGACAAGTAGTAAACGACATGCTCATTACCGTCATCATCATCTTGAACCAAAACCACGACGATCATACTGAAGGTGGCAGCTAGATCGAGGGTGAAATCACGATGATAATTCGGAGGACATAATAGAGGAGGGTTGACAAGCAATGTCTTAAGCGTACCAAAATATTGTTGAGAAATCTCATCCCAACAGAAAGGGACATCCTGCTTTAAAAGTCGTGTGAATCCTTTTTCTACTTCAGCGTAGTTTGGGATAAAACAACGTAAGAAATTTGCTTTCCCTTGGAGAATCTGGAGCTGGTGTAACGAGGATGGAGAGGGAAGATTAACAATAGCCTCAACCTTAAGCGGATCAAGGTAAATTATGTCTTTGGATACGATAAACCCTAAAAGTCTACCGGAATCGATGCAGAAGACGCATTTATGCGAATTGAGCCGAATGTTGTAGCGTCTACAACGAAGAAATATCTGACGGAGATGGTCCAGGTGGTCTTTTCGCACAGTTGAATGAGCCGGAAGGTCATCCAGGTATGGTTGAACAATATGACGAATATCGTGAAAGGCATAAGACAGTGCGCACTGGAATGTAGCCTTTGTTATTCAAGCCGAAAGGGAGTTTCTCATACGCTAATGTTCCCCAAGGACAGATAAAAGCGGTCTTGTGTTGATCGGACAAGAGAATATTGATTTGATTATAGCCATAAAATCCATCCATAACGGAAAAAATCTCACTTCCTGCACAATTGTCAATGATCTGATCGATGAAAGGGGTGGGATAGTTATCCTTAGGGCAGACCCGATTAATATCACGATAGTAAACACGGACGTGAATTGTTACCTGCTTCTTATCCACAGGAAAAATGTTAGAAACCCACTTTGTCAGAGGAATCAGATAAATGAAACCTGCTTTGAGAAGTTTGTCAACTTCAGCTTTTATGGTGGCAACTTTCCAAGGATTCACTGGACGAAGACGCTGGTGAATAGGCTTTGCACCGGGGTAAGTGGGAATCTCGTGCACCACAATACTGGGATCGATTCCAGGCATCTCTTCGTAATACCAATAAAAAATATCACGGAATTTGCAAAAGAGGCTAGTGTACACTTGGACTTCATCGGAAGAGCAAGTGACTCCGACAAGGATGTTCTCGACAATTCCCGGTTTCACAGAAATGTCGATAGGCATCGTCTGGGTGATGTTACTCAAGTTACCTTCAGTGAAGATTTCGTGAGTCAAGATAGGTGTTTGAAGTGGTGGAGAAGGAACTTGAGACGCAAAACGCTCAAGACAGTTAGACATTGCCTCGAGGCTAGGCATAAATGAGGAACGATGATGTCCATCGCTCCACGGTAAGTCTTCGAGAGACATGGTTTCCACGATGGCCTCATTGGATGGAAACACTTCTTTCAAAGGATTAGGTGAATCTGCATCACTGAGCTAGGGGGATTGAGAATAAACGTTGAGAGACATGCTCGAAGGAGAATCTTCAGAAGGGGAAGGATCTGATGCAGCTACAAGCTCGCAATAATTGATTTCAGTTGGAGTAAGCTGCGTCGAATTCCCAAATGAATCAACCTGTTCAGGTAAAGGGAACATCCATGGGTCCTCCGACCGAGAGATCATATTAACTTGAATGGTATTTGGTGGTGGAAGGGGAAAGATACCCATGAGGGCGGGGTCTTTGAAAAGATCTGGCCCTATGTTGTCGAGGGGAGAGGGAATCTGATCCACATATGGAATGTTGTTCTCAGAAGACGAGGTAAAGAACGACAACTGGTTGACAGTAATGATTTTTCCCTCATGTGGAAACTTTAGAAGATGAAAGAGGGTGGACAGAACACACAGCATAGCATGAGTCCAACTGCAATCGAGTAGAAGATTGTAATTGAGTTTAGCGTCAACTACTTCCACTTCGACATTGACCATCTTTCCTTGTAACGTGATCGGCAAGCTGGCGAGAACACCCAAGGGTTTCGATTCCCTTCCATCAAATGCCTCAAGGGCATTGGGTGATGAAGTTAGGGCTGGAGAGCTGATAGCCTTCCAGCAAGCAGATGACATGACACAAGTGGATGCACCTTCGTCCACAATGGCTCTATGTATGTTGAGACTGTTAATTCTGACTTGTATGACAAGCTCAATTTGGTGCGGAAGTCGGTGGACAAAATTCTCTAAGTCAAAAGTAACACTGTTACCGATGAAATAGGTAACCGCACTGTTACCTACTTTTTTTTTGTAGCATAAAAAGCACCCGATTTTGAAAAGTCGTGATGCAGAATCACCCTTTTTTTTTGTGCACATTTTTGACACTCTAATATTTTTATTTATGAAGTATGAATATTTGTTTTAAATGTTAGTGATTTTCACGCTAATTTTGAAACGTATTGATGCAGCATCAACTTTTTTTTTTTAGAGCGGTGATTTTCATGCTAATTTTGAAACGTATTGATGCAGCATCAACCTTTTTTCTAGAGTGGTGATTTTCATGTTGGTAATAAAACACAAAACTTAGATAAAAAAAATTATATAAAAACAATTAAAAAACCAATAAAAATGTAAAAAGAAAAAAATTAACTCGTAAAAATTAAAACTTAAACAAAAATAAATAAAAAAAACAAAAAAAAACAAAAATATTCGAAAATTATATCAAAATAAATGACAAAATTTGAAAAAAAAAACACATAATTTAAAGAAAAAAACAAAAATTAACCAAAAAAAAAAAAACAAAAAATAGAAAATTTAAAAATAATTTAAATTACAAAATTAAAATTTAGATAAAAAAAATAAAATACAAAAAAGTAAAAAATTAAATTTTAAATTTTAAATTAAAAAATAATAATAATAAGAAAAAAAAATACAAATTTTAAAATTAACAAAAAAAACAAATTAAAAAAAAACAAAATTTAAAATTGAAAAAGAAAATTAAAATAAAAAAAACTATCATTAAAAAACAAAAAAATGAAAAAAACCACATGCAAATAATTAAAAAACAAATATCCATAAATTTGCTCTTTTTTTTTTTAAAATGAAACAATTTATAAAATTTAAAAATGAAAAACTAAATAAACTAAAAGATTAAAAAAAAAATTAAATTAAATCAAAATTTAATAAATTTAATAAGTAAATTTTAAATTTTAAAAAATAATTAATCTAAAAAAAAATAAAAATAAAAATAAAAAATTTGAATTAAAAAATAATAATTTTAAATTTTTTGAATTAAAAAAAAAATAAAAAAAAATCAAATTAAAAAAAAAATATATATTAAAAATAAAAATAAAATAAAAAAAAGGATTTTTTGATCGTGGTGGTGCCGCCAATCGGCCTCCCGCCCAGGTGGCGGCGGAGGCCGACCGCTTGGCGGGCGGGGAGGCTGCATGCAATCCCCCGCCTGCCCAGCAGCCAACCTCCGCCGCCACCTGGGCAGGAGGCCGGAATCCCGCCCAGCGGCCGGCCTCCGCCGCCACTTGGGAGGGAGGCCGATTTCGAGAATTGCCCTCCTGCAGCGCGAGGCCTATTCCGGGAATTGCCCTCCCAGGGCGGGAGGCCAATTTCGGGAATCGCCCCCCCGCGGTGCGAGGCCGATTTCGGGAATCACCCTCCCGCGGCGCGAGGCCGATTCCGGGAATCGCCCTCTTGCGGTGCGAGGCCGATTCCAGGAATCGCCCTCCAGCGGTGGGAGGCTGATTCTGGGAATCGCCCTCCCGTGGCGGGAGGTCGATTACGCGACACTAATTCTGGGAATTTCCCTTCCGCGGCGCGAGGCCGATTCCGGGAATCGGCCTCGCGCCGTGGGAGGGCGATTCCCGGAATCGGCCTCGCACCGCGGAAGGGCGATTCCCGAAATTGGCCTCGCGCCGTGGGAGGGCGATTCCCGGAATCAGCCTCGTGCAATCGGCCTCCTGCTGCGGGAGGGTGATTCCCGGAATCGACCTCGCGCCGTGGGAGGGCGATTCTCGGAATCAGCCTCCCGCCCAGGTGGCGACGTAGGCCGGTCGTTGGGCGGGCGGGGAGGCTGCATGCAGCCTCCCTGCCCGCCCAGCAACCGGCCTCCGCTGCCACTTGGGCGGGAGGCCGATTGGCGGTGCCACCATGATCAAATTTTTTTAATTTTTTTTTAATTTTTAATTTTTAATTTTTTTTTTTTTAATTTTTTAATTTTTTAATTTTTTTTAATTCAAAAAATTTATTATTATTATTATTATTTTTAAATTTAATTTTTATATTCGAAATTTAATTTGTTTTAATTTTTTTTTAAATTTTATTCATTTTTTTGTATTTTTGGAATCTAAGCTTCTGTGATCCATAATATAAATTAGTAGAAATTCTTTCGGTAATAATCACATGCAAAAGACCTCGTTCTTTTGCATGTGATTATTACCGAAAGAATTTCTACTAATTCATTTTTTTGTTTTTAATTTTTGTTTCTCTAAATTTTGTTAATAATTTTTATTAAATTTTGTATTTTTTTTTATTTAATTGATTTTTTTTTTTAAATTTTTCATATATTTTTTTTATTATTAAATTTTATGTTTAGTTTTTTCATTTAATTTTTTAAAATTTGATAAATTTTGTATTTTTTTTTAATTTATTTGAATTTAATATATTTTTTAAATTTTTTATTTTTATTTATTATTTGTTTAATTACATAAAATTATTATTTTTTTTTTATTTCAATTAAAATTGTGTATTTAAAATTAGATTTTTTTTTTAAATTAAACTTAATATTTTCAAATTAATTTGTTTTTTATTTTATTTTTTATTTAATATATTTTATTTAATTTTTTTTTTCAATTTTTCAATTTTAATTGATTTTTAAAGTTTTCAAAATTTTTATTTTAACAATGTTTTTTTTTCTTTATATTTAAAATTTATTTTTTATTTCAAAATTTATTTGTTTATTCATTTATTTATTAAAATTTAATATTTTTCTTTTTTAAATTTAATTTGTTATTTTAATATTAACATTTTTTTTTTAAATTTAATAAAATCTAATATATATATTTTTAATTTAAGTTCATATATATATATATATATATTCTTTTTTTTTTATAATTTAAATTTAATTTATTTTTTAAAATTTATTTGTTTTTTTAATATATATTTTTTTAAATTTAATATTTTTATTGTATTTTATTTTTCATTTTTTATTTTTAATTAATTTTTCATTTTTTTACTTTTAATTTAAATAATGTATTTTTTTTTTTAAATTTTTATTTTAAAGTTTTAAATTTATTAAAATTTAATATATTTCCTTAAATTTAATTTTTTTAAATTTTTTTTTTTTTTTTAAATTTAATAAACATTTTCTTTTTCTTTTTTAAATTTAATTTCTATATTTTATTTTTTATAATTTCTTTCTTTTTTTAACTTGTTTTTTTTTTAATTTAATATTTTTATTTTGTTTTTATTTTTATTTTTTTATTTTTATATATTTTGAAATTTTATTCTTTAAATTTTTATTTTTTATTTTATTTATTTATTTTTCTTAAATTTTAGGTTTTTTTTAATGTTTGAATTAAAATTTTTATTTTTAAATTTTAAGCTTTAAAATGTTTTTATTTTTTTAATTTATTTATTTTTCTTAAATTTTAGGTTTATTTTAATGTTTGAATTTTAAAAATAAAAAAAAATGTTATTTCTATTTTTAAAAATGTCAAAAATATGACACATTTTTTTTTTTTTTTGTTATTCCAGCATCAATTGGTTTTGTTTTGAGGGTGTTTTTTCAATCTTTTTTTCAAGAAACAATTTTTTTTTAGCATAATTTTATAAAATGTTGAAATTTGACCTTCAAAAAAGACCAAGTGCATTCTGGAATACACTTTTTTTGTTTTAGACTTTTTGGGCTAGAGTTCCCGTTTTGAGGTCAGGTTACCTATTTCATCGGTAACATTGTTAATTGAGAAGGCTATAATCAACGTGATCAATTTCGCCGATCGCAGACAATAACGCTTTCCATTGAGATGGAAAACTCTGAAGCACTTCTAACACGGACATCGTGGATGGCGCCTATGCTAAATCCTGAACAATACTGTAACGCTGAGCAGCATGGGTATTAGGATCATAAGAAGATTTCCAGAGAACACCTTTAGAAGGTGGTCGTACAACGGGTTCAACATTGGGCCTTTCAATCTCAAGAGGACCAGAGCCAGGCATGGGAGGAGGACCATCAACGATCTCTTTTTCGGCTGCCTGACGTGATCCAGTATAATCTTTTGACCGAGTAGCAATGGAAATAGGTGCAGAACCGTTTGCCATGAACACTTGAGAGCCAAACAGTGCAGATGGTGTGGGTTGATTGACCATCTATGTTTGCTGAGATGGAAAAGGTTCTTTGAGGACAACCAGAGTTCCCTTAGTGCCTTTGAGAAATTTACTAACTTCGGCACGTCTAGGACAATCCTCAGTGTAGTGTTCCTCATCACAAATCGGACATGGATACTTCAGCTTGTGCTATGAACCATCATCAGCACGAGGTTTAGACGACTCTGGTTTTGGGGCATCAGTTTTGGCCTTGCCTCTGCCCTTGTTTTTCCCCTTGGATGTCTTGTTCGTAGGATTGGCCTAAATGGTGTTGACCTCCGAGGTTTTTCCAGAATATGGGGTAGACTGAGAAGCAGAATCATTGGAAGAATTCGATTTTTTCTTCCCATTGTTGGAAGACTTACGTGAAGTCCGAGACACAGAACCAATAACATCGTCAACGGATGGGGTGGCTGGCGCTTTAGAAGTCCTAGGCCACAGGGCATAAATCAAGGTACTGGGCACGAGCAATGGCCTATTCCTCGGTAACGCATGCCCCCATGGATATATATTTTGCAACTTGATTGAAAAAGAGCTGGTAAACCAATGGGTAAGGAGCTCATCAGGAATTTCAAATTTGATCAGACGATGACAACGTCTCCATTCATGAATGTGGTCTGAGATATGGGTAGCCCGGTCTTGTTTCAAGGATTTTAGGAGATGCGTCTCGGCTTCATAACAAACCGATAATTGGAAATGAGTAAGGAACGCCATAGCGAGAGTGTTGAAATCTTGAAAGATACCATGATGCAGTTCGATGTACCACTTAGTAGCAGCTCCAGTGAGAGTGCGCTGGAAAAGACAGAGTCGAATAGAGTCATCCACCCAAGAATTGGAAGAACACCATAAATGGTATGTCATAATGTGTTCTTGGGGGTCTTCTCTAGATTTTCCCTCAAACTTGGGACAATCACTAGGAACCTTCGTTGGAATCGGAGGCCAATACGGATTGTATAGACCAATCTACTGTTCTAGATTAGGCTCAATTTATTGTCAACCAAGGTAGGTAATCTTAGAGGCACTTGTCTAATGTTTATAGACCTAAAAGGATTTGATTGCCTAAGTGAATCTTTATTGTAGTAAGTTCCAGCACTCTTTTACAAGAGATTGATATGTGGTTCCTCACACACTTTAAACACTCATGTAATTAAATATGATCTGTTGTTCTAAAAATAGAGTGCTACTAATTGTTTGAGTTTTCAATCCTTTTACAAGGTTATGGTTCACAAAAATGCTTTCAAAGTAGCACACTAAAGCATATTAAAAATCGAATTCATTAAAATAGAGATCACAGAAATGATTTTGAATTCAATACTCAACTAAACCCTCTTACAAGGACTGTTCATTAATTTAGTAATCGAATTCTGCAATTATAACTATGAACCATAAAATAAAAATGATGAATAAAATCATAAGCACTCTTAATCAAAATCAATGAACTTAAAGCATGAAAATTAAACAAAATACTAAATCAGATCTGAATATTAAATCTAATGAAAATATAAAGAAAAGTGTACCAACTTCACATGGGGGCCCTTCCAGGCTTGAAGGCACACTTGGGAAACTTCAAATGATGAAAATGCTAACTTAAAACACCATAAATGATAATATTATGTCTCTGATTAAAATCTGGGAATGAGTTACATTAAAACAGAGTTCTGAAGCATGTACATAGTCTCAAGTTTTCTCTTGCATCCAATAATATCACTAGCATCACTAGCCTATTACATGCTTCCATTCACTTATTTATCATAAATTACAATCAAAAGAGGCTATTTTCATTCCTTCTAATCCTAAATGATCTCCAAAACAGATCGAATTAGTTTGGAATTCCTAATCATAGGCAAAATATCAAGCTCATTCATTTATGACTCGGATTTTTCTGCTAGACTAGCTGGGTTTGACCAGCGTTGACCAGATATTTAGGAATTTCAAATCTGATGCTGGATAGATTTTTCACCATTTTTGTATGTTCCAGATCATGTCCTTGTCCTTCGTTTTGATCTACCTACTATGCCACGTGTCAGAACATAAACCATTTACAAGAACTTATCACATCCTGTAATTTTCTTGAAAATTTTCAATTTTTAACACAAAAATTCCATAAATTAATTTTAATGTAAAAATAACAATCATAATGCTATATTAATCAATTTAAATAAAATATAAGGGATTTATGGAAGAAAATGGTGGATAATGATGGGATTTTAGGAGAAAAATATAGCCATAAAATAATACCAACATTTCCCCCAAACTTAATGATTTAGCATGTCCTCATGCTAACCTGATGTGCTCCCTTTATGTTCTGCTTCTGCTTCTGCTTCTACTACTTGTATCAATACATCTACATTCTTCTGGGCTTGAAATTCATGCTTCATGTTCTTGTATTTTTCTTTGAGAGCCTTTTTCTGTGTGTACAATTTTTTTGCCCATTTACATATTTCAATTTGATCAGTTTTGAGTTCTTTGACTTTCCTTTTCAATTTCTCATTTTTCTGTTGAATCTTCTTGCTCTGGGCTCTTAACACTTCATTTTATTTCTTTATGAATCTTTCTAACATATTTTCTTCCATAAGTTCCTCTTGTAACTCTTCAATTTGTTTCTTGAGCTTTCTCTGTTTCTTGTTTGAAGGTACTGGCTCTTTTCTTTCTTCCTTGTTACATTCAGTTTCCATTTCTGCATCTTGTTCTGGTTGTGAATTAGAACTATTTTCAATTTCCATTGGTGTATTTATATCTTGCTCTGGTTGATCATCTTGTATTTTGTTTCTTTTTATCCTCCTTGATCTTCTTGTGTAAGTAGTGAAAATTTTGTCTTTTGCAATTTTCTTGGCATCTTCTTGCCTCATTCTCCTTGTTTTCACACTACTACTGGGACGAGCAACAGTGCTTGATATAAATTCAGGGGTTTCCTCATCAACATCAACCATAAATTCTGTGCTTCCTTGTTTCTCTTGTTCATCTTCTTTGGTTTTGATTTGATTGGCAATTAAAAATCCTTCCCATGTTATTCCTCTATTTTGTAATTCAAATTCAATTAAAATTTTAATCAAACCAAAATGATACAAGATTCTATCTTCATTAACCTTTTGTTTCTGGATGGTCTTTGACATCTTGGTCAAACTCTGTAAAAGAAAGTAAGGCAAACTAATAGTGCATTGACTCTTTAACTGCAACAAGATTTTTATGTGATACAAGTATACTATGCTATATCGCCCTTCACATGTGGCAATTTTTTGGAGAATGTATACCATTTCATCCCATGGATGGATTAACCAACTTCTAGGAACACCCTTTTTCCAATTGACAGAAGAAACTCTGGATATAGACATAAATTGAGTCCACGATTTTTCTCTAAACTGCTTGGTTTTGAAATATTTTTCCCCTTCTAGACTAATGTCTAATGACTGAGCTATTGTATCCTCTGAGATTCTGAAAGAGAAATTTCCTATCAAAGATTTTTCTCCATTAAATGAGAATACAAATTGTTTTGTAACTTCTTCATTGTTTCCATTGAATTTATCTAGAAAAGTTAACCATTGTTTTTCCCTCAAAATTTTAACACAGTCTTCATGGTATTTTGAGCTATAAAATTTCTGAGGCTCTGCTCTATTTGTCATTTAAAAAAAAAAAATCTATGTTTTAACCCTTTTTTTATTATACTCTGTGAAACAAAAATTTAACCAGGGTTTTTCAACTTGTTACCTTTCCTGTTGCGTTCCACTAAGCTGACCTTAAGTTTCTGAACTGACTTCTTCAAATGTCTGAGATGGTCATAAATTTCTGAGCTTATTTCAATTTCTGGGTGGAAGTCCAAATTCTGGATAACCCCTGACTCCTATACTTTCTCCCTTTTTCAACACCTATTATCTCGGCCTTTCTATTTTAAAACTCAGAGCCCAAATGTTAACCAAATTTTATGAACTCAGAGTTTCATAAAATGAAAACTCAACACCCGACCTTGATTTTTCCTGTTATCATGAGATAAGATTGTTATGATGATGGCGCAGAGAATAGGGTTTTATTATGAAAGACCGTAGTCTTATTTACAGAGCCTGAAGACGTGTCACAGAGAGTTCAAATCATAGATACAGAGGAATGATAGTGGTTTGCAGAAAACACAATCATAGTAACAAAGTATACAAGTCGTGCTGACAGAGAAATGAAATCATTGGCGAATACACTCATAAGAAGATATGGACCTCTTTTATAACTTATCGAATAAACATTTGATACTTCATAAAATATATATATGCGCCTTGGCCTTTCAATTAAATCCATATATGCGTCCCGACCTTTCAATTAAATCCAAGGTTAAACCATGCATCAAACGTTCTCCAGTCATAAACCTTGGGTGTTATATTAAGAATGGGTCTCACCAATTAATGCACCTCTTCAATTGACGGCCCCCAGCTCGTTACGCTGCAAACCCTGATCGAACGATCACCAATGAATATCGCGTTTTTAAAGCCTCCGAGTATTAACGCTCCAAATCTACGTGAAATTAGTGGTATTAAAATACCACTACCTCCTTACGTGTCAACAGAAAACATATATCGCTTTTTTTTTATAAAACTTAAATACAACTTTTCAACTGTGCGATAAGCCAGTTTTCTATCTCAAACCCGCTTTTACTGTTATCGCTCAAGATTCCACTCCTTATTCTCATGGTTTCGCACCATTCCACTTCTGCACCACTCTGATTCTAATTTCGCTTCTCCTTTCACAAAATGTCTTATCCATTCTGAAGGCCCGTTGGTAGTTTGTTGGCAGAGGTCTATTTGAAACAATGATGAATGTATGAGGGTATGGGTAAGAATGGTTAAAATGGATAATATGGGTAGGAATGGGTAGGAATAGGAATGGGTGTTATGAAAATAGAAGTGTTCATATAGAAATAGGCAAAGTGGTAATAGATATGAGCATATAGAAATAGGCAGAGTGGTAATAGATATGAACATATAGAAATAGGTAGAGGGATATGGGCCTGAAACCATTTAGGAAATAAGATAGCTTATGGTTTCATAGGTTATAATGCTTAGAATGGATTGATATAGGTTATGAAATTGATAATAAGCAATCATAATTATTTATTTAACACTAAAATAATCTAGGAATTTAAATGCTAAAAACAAAAATCTTTCAATACATTACACTTGTTGGCTGATAAAATCCTGATTTTGCTTTTTGTAGGTGTAACTGATTTGCTTGTACAGGTGTGACTGATCTAATTGTCTTTGTAACAGATCCTTGTCTTCTAAAACAGGTCCCCTTGACAATGAGTATAAACAGGTCCCTTGAAATTGAAAAGTCATGTTTGTGAAGCTTCTATTCATCTTTGGTGTTGATGCAGCCTTGTTTAGAATTCTGATAGGCAACCTTTGAAAATTGCTGAAGTAGCCTTGTGTACCTTTGATGCAGTCTTTGAACAGGTCCCTCTGCTGTTTGTAGTATTGACATAGCCTTTGAGCAGGTCCCTCTATATAATCATGTTGAAAAAGGTCCCACTGCATATTTTGTTGCTTGAACAGGTCCCTTTACTGATTAGAACAAAACAGCTCTTATTGAAACATTGAATTACTGAAAAAAATTACTTGAAAATTTGAGAATGAGGAGATGAGATAGGGAAAAACCACTGTTTCTTCTCCCCCACTAATTCTTTGACTTGTCCTCAAGTCATTATTGAAATTATGAAAAATAGGAAATAACTAGAAAAATGAATTATTACCAGCCAAATGATTGGTTTTCCAGTAAGAATTCGAGTTTAGAGTGTGATAGAGTTTGGTTTTCACATCTAAACCATTATTTTTTACTTTATTTATTTATTTTATTTTTATTTTTATTTATTTATTTATTTTATTTTTTATTTTTTAAGAAATTGAAATGACTAAGGTAGAGATATCACAACTGAAGGTTGTGATATCTCAACCTTTTTTTGCTGAGATACAATTTGAATGAAATATTCTTTGTTGATGGGTTTATGATAGAGTTTCAACCTATGTCCATTGACAATAAAGGTGTTTCCTTCTCCATAAATTTTATTAAGTTTGACTGATCCATTTTCAAATACTTGAACTATTTCATATGGGCCCATCTAGTGTGTTGTGAACTTGGCTTTATGATCTCTGAATTTGGAGTCAAAGAGTAAAGCCAAGTCACCTTCTTTAAACTCTTTCTTCTTTATGTGTGAATCATGCCACTGCTTCCTTTGTTTCCGCATTAGGATTATTCTCTCCTTTTCCTGCTACCTTATTTCATCTAACTGGTTCAATTGCATAATTCTCTCTTTTTGTGCTTCATTGAGATCAATGCCAAAATCTGTAGCCATTTTATAAGTATGTATCTGAAATTCAATAGGAAGCATTACCTCTTTTCCATACACCAGCTGATGTGGTGTGAATCCTGTAGTATCTTTCCATGTGATTCTGTAAGCCCAGAGAGCATCCTTGAGCTTTTCCTCCCAGTTATTTCTGTTCATTTCCACTGTTTTAGTGACAATTCCTTCCAAAGTTTTATTTGTAGATTCCACTTGGCCATTGGCCTGTGGATGGTAAGGTGTAATTTTCATGTGCTTGATTTTATATTTTTCTGTGATGTCTTGAACCAGCCTTGAAGTAAACTGAGTACCTTGGTCTGTTACTATCTCTCTAGGCACTCCATACCTTACAAAAATTTCTTCAAAAAGGAAATTTACCACTATTTGTTCAATTTCCCGGACAAGTGCTTTTGCTTTAGCCCATTTAGTCACATAGTTAGTACATACTAAGATGTACTTTTTACCTTTTGAAGGTGGATTGATAGGTCCTACAAAATCTAGAGCCCATTTTTCAAATGGCTCTAAATGTACTTGAGGCTAAAGTGGCATCTCATCTGAAGCAGTTGGTCTACCCATTCGCTGGAAACTGTCACAACTTCTCACATACTTCTTGGAATCCTTGAAAATTGATGGCCAATAATAGCCAAGAATGAGGATCTTGAATGTTGTCCTTTTAGCTGCAAAATGCCCACCACAAGGTTCATCATGGCAAGATTTTAAAATATCAATTATTTCATCATTTCTTACACATCTTCTAATAATCATATCATAACCAGTGTAAAATAAATCTCCATTAACCCATGAATATCTAGCACTTTGCTTGATGAGTCTTTTCTTCTTCTTTGAAGTAAAATATGGAGGTGTCTTTCCTGTGGAGAGATAATTAGCTAAATCAACATACCATGGATCCACTATTGAAATTTCAAATAAATGTTCATTGGGAAAAGAATCTTCAACTAGAACAACCTCAGCCAGATTGTGGAGTCTAGAAAGAAAATCTGCCACCTGGTTCTCTTTACCTGGTCTATCCAAAACTGTAATATTAAATTCCTGTAGCAATAACAACCATATAGTAACTCTGCCATTAGTTATTGGTTTGTTCATTAAGTACTTAATGGCAGAGTGGTCAGTATGGATAAAAACCTCATAAACAGTTATATAATGTCATAATTTATTCACAGCATGTATGATTGCAAGCATTTTTTTTTCAGTAACTGTGTAGTTAAGTTCTGCAGGTGTCAGATTTTTACTAATAAAATATATGGCATAATTCAAATACTCTTCTTTTTGGCCTAATGAGGCACCTACTGCAGTATCAGATGAATTTGTAAAGATGTGAAAGGGTAGGGTCCAATTAGGTCCTTTTAAAACTGGTGTGGTTGATAAATTTTCTTTGAGTGTTTCAAAAGCTTTTTGACAATTTTCATTCCAGTTGAAATGTGCATCTTTTGCAAGAAGCTTAAACAAAGGTAAAGATATCTTACTAAAATGTTCAATAAACCTTCTATAATAGCTTGCATACCCAAGAAAGCTTCTTACCTCTTTTTGAGTCTTCAGAATTGGAAAATTGACAATGATTTGGATTTTTGATGGATCTACTTTAATGCCTTCTGAAGAAATATAATGACCCAATACTATCCCTTCATTTAGAATCATAAAACACTTTTCATTAATCAAAGATAAATTGGCTTCAATACATCTCTTCAAAACTTTCTCAAGATTTTCTAATGAATGCTCAAATGAATTACTATACACTGAAAAATCATCCATATAAACTTCAACACACTCATGAACTAAATCAGCAAAAATAGCTAATACAGCTCTCTGAAATGTAGCTGGAGTATTACAGAGTCCAAATGGTAAAACATTGTAGGCATAAGTGCCCCAGGGACAAGTAAAAGTGGTTTTGTCCTGGTCCTCTAAGGCTATCCTGATTTGGTTATAGCCACTGAAACCATCAAGAAATGAAAATGATGATTTCCCAGCTAATGTATCCAAAACTTGGTCAATAAATGGTAGTGGAAAATAATCTTTGAGGGTTGCTTTGTTCAATTGTCTGTAGTCAACACAAATCCTCCACTTACCATTTTTCTTGGGCACTACTACCAATGGAGATACCCACTGACTATCAAAGATGGGATAAATAAAATTGACTTTTAGTAGTTTTTGTAATTCATCTCTAACAATATCCTGAAGGATGGGTTTCATTCTTCTCTGTGGTTGCCTCACTGGTCTTACATTACTATCTGTGTAAATATGGTGAGTGCATGTTTCTGGGTGGATTCCCTGCATATCGGTGTAGTCCCAAGCAAATGCCTTTTGATATTTTCTCAATAATTGAATCAATTTTTCTTCCTGAGATAAGTCTAGGTGTGTGCCAATATTCAATGTTTTTCCTGGACTAATCTCTATGATCTTACTCTGTGTGTCTGTGATAGATTGAATGGGAAAAATGTTTTCAAATAATGTTTGCAAAGAATGAATGGTAAATTTTTCTTGAAAAATTTGTGCTAAAATTTGATCTGCAGCATTTTATTGTTCATTTCTTAATTCTTCAGAAATATTAGGTTGAGAAAGGAAAAATTCTACGAAATCATCATTAATATGTTCTTGAAAATCATAGATTTGATTGATACTGAAAATAGATTGAACTTATTCTTTATCATTGTATTTTTCATCAAGCCATAAGTTGTTTTCTACTGCTGGTGATTGTGCTGATGGGTATAGAGTGAGTTGTTTTCTTTCATTTCCTAGTGAAATAATCATATTACCTGATCTACACCCTATGAATGCATCAACAGTTGCTAACCATGGTATACCAAGGATGATAGGGTGTCCTCCTAAATTAGATTTTGGCTGAAGGACTAAAAAGTCAACTGGATACTCCCAAGAGTCCAGTGAAACAATTATGTCCTCCAAAATCCCTTCAAGAATGACTTTAGACCTATCAGCTAGTTCTAGGACAATTGGTGTGTATTGCAAGTTTGTGAGCTACAATGTTTTCATTTTTTCAAGGGTCATCACATTTATTATAGCCCCAAGGTCAATCAAAGTGTTTGGAATAGGTATGTTGTTAATAATTGTAGTGACTCTGGGAATACCAGTATCAACATACTTTTCCATTGAAATGGTGTTTGTCATAAGGCCAACTAGATTTCCAATAACATGAATAGTTTGTGGGTCAAGTATTTTCTTTGTAGGCTTCCTGAGGCATAGTTCTTTGATTGCTTTAGTATATATCGAAAAGTATTTTATGGCTTGAAGTAGTGGAATTTTTATATAGACATTCTTTAGCTCATCTAAAACATCAAACTGAGGTAAAGACATGGGGAGTTTTTCTTGGATCAATTTATCCAGAAAAGGTGGTGGATGCATTGGTTACATTTGTTTATTTTGGATGTCATCATTTTGTTTCTTTTGAATTGGAGTTTCATCTTCATTCTCTTTGTTTTATTTTTTTTTGTTAGCTATTGGAGGTTATTTTTGAAGTATCCTACCAGACCCTAAGATCAATGTTTTGTAAAGGTAGAATGGGGTAAGATGTTCCCTCATCTACACTGTACGCTGGTCTATCTGCTCTATTATTTGGATTAGGTACAGGTTGAGCAGGTATTTGAGTAGGTCTGGGAGGCTGGTTAGATGGAAGTTGTAATTGATGTGGATTTATTGGTGGAGGAGAAGGAAATGTTTGTTGAGTGTTTTGAGGTTGTTGGACAACTTTTTGCTGAGGATATTGCTGATATGTTTGAGGATACTGTTGATATGGCTGAGGATATTGTTGGTATGGTTGAGGATATGGTTGGTATGGTTGAGGATATTGCTGAAATGGTCTCCATTTTTGCTGTGGGTAAGTTTGTTGTTGCCAAGGCATGGGAACATTCCAAGAATTCTGAACATACATCTGATCTTGTGCAAGAAATTGCAAATTTTGATTTGGAGGTCGTGGTTGCCATGGTATCTTAGTGCCCATGAAATACAAATTCTCCATATTTGCATTGGCTTCCAAATTACAATTCTGCAAAATCTTGATTTTAGAGAAATGAAAGATATCATGATTTTCAGTGCAAAAGGCACAAACTTGAACATTTTGAACATTTTCTAAAGGGCAGTCTTTCAAAGCATGTTTCTTTCGGCACTTTGGACAAAAGTGAGCCATTAATTGATCTTCTTTTTCCTGTATTTTCTTTTCTTTTAAAGTGTATATTTGGTTTCCCAAATTACTTAATAGGTCTGTTTTGAATTCTTCTAATAAGTTTCCTATTTCAGCCCTTGTGACACTAGCTGAAGTAGATTTAGTGGCTTTGGATGATATGGTTCTTTTTCCGTTCCTAGATTTGCTCCTAGAATAATTTTCACATAAATCGGCAATGTCATCAAAAGGTAAGGTAGAAATATCACCTTTTCCCATCATATTAAGATCATCTAAGTATTCTTCTCAGATTCCCTTCAAAAATATTTCTCAGATCAGATCAAGAGACATGGTTCTATGTTTTGATTTTTGTAGATTGTAAACAAATCGTTCCAAATATTCCTCTAAGCTCTCATCCTCTTGTTGATTCATTCTAAAGATATCAACTTTAGAATCTCTTGATCTACAATAAGGTTGGTATGTCTTTAAGAATATTTTTCTCATGCCATCCCAATCAGTTATTGCATGTTCACCAAGTTCCATAAACCACCTAAGTGCTGATGCTTTTAGTGTTGCTGGAAAGAGTCTAAGCCTATGGGCATCATCTGTGTAACCATATGTTCGACATACTATGTCAAATTCAAACAAGAATGAATCTGGGTCTTCTGAATCCATGCCATAAAAGTTTGGTAGTACAGAAGGAGGTTTGTTTTTCATTTTTATTTCCTCATCATTGTTTTCTCCTGGTTCTTGCATAGGAAATTTAAAGGTTGAATCTTCCTCTTCTCTTAGTGGTGGATTTCGATCTTGATCTTGCCTTTTTTTCTGTTCAGCTTCTCTTTGTCTTCTTCTTTCTTGTTGTTGTCTCTCATATTCTCTAAGTTGTTCAGGAGTGGGTCCTCTTGCTGATCCTCCTCCTTCCTCAGTCATTTTGATAGGTTCTTCTGTTGATTTAACGTCTTGTTCAGTGTCACTTGCTTCAAAGAAAGGTTGTTCTGGTGATTTTTCTCCTTCTTGAGATTTTTCAAAATCAGTAGGTTCAAGGAGAGGTTGTTGGGTTGTTTTTCTACTCACTCTGTTTCGTATGCCAATAAAATTTGTCTTTCAATGAGTGTGAGTCTCTGCCCTGATTTTTGTTTGTCCTCTAATTCTTGTACAATGAATTTCCCGGCTGGAGTTGTGTGTTCAATCCTCTCTAAAGGGTTTGCTCCTAGTGGTGGATTAGTTTTTGGATGGGGGGTTTTTATGAATCTACCTTTATCGTCTCTAGGTCTAGACATAAGTAACCATGACTTCTAAAATATCGAATTAAAACTAAATCTGTGTTTTTGTTTTGTTTTTAATTGTTTTTAATTGTTTTTGTTTTTAAAATCCTCTAGTTGGGCCTCTCCGGCAATGGTTCCAAGATGTATAGACCAATCTACTGTTCAAGACTAGGCTCAATTTATTGTCAACCAAGGTAGGTAATCTTAGAGACACTTTTCTAATGTTTATAGACCTAAAAGGATATGATTTCCTAGGTGAATCTTTATTGTCGTAAGTTCCAACACTCTTTTACAAGAGATTGATATGTGGTTCCTCACACACTTTAAACACTCATGTAATTAAATATGATCTATTGTTTTAAAAACATAGTGCTACTAATTGTCTGAGTTTTCAATCCTTTTACAAGGTTATGGTTCACAAAAACTCTTTCAAAGTAGCACACTAAAGCATACTAAAAATTGAATTCATTAAAACAGAGATCACATAAATGATTTTGAATTCAATACTCAACTAAACCCTCTTACAAGGACTCTTCATTAATTTAGTAATCAAATTCTGCAATTATAACTATGAACCATGAAATAAAAATGATGAATAAAATCATAAGCACTCTTAATCAAAATAAATGAACTTAAAGCATGAAAATTAAACAAAATACTAAATTAGATCTGAATATTAAATCTAATGAAAATATAAATAAAAGTGTACCAACTTCACATGGGGGCCCTTCCACGCTTGAAGGCACACTTGGGAAACTTCAAATGATGAAAACACTAACTTAAAACACCATAAATGATAAGATTCTGTCTCTGATTAAAATCTGGGAATGAGTTACATTAAAACAGAGTTATAAAACACGTACATAGTCTCAAGTTTTCTCTTGCATCCAATAATATCACTAGCATCACTAGCCTATTACATGCTTCCATTCACTTATTTATCATAAATTAAAACAAAAGAGGCTATTTTAGTTCCTTCTAATCCTAACTGATCTCCAAAATGGATCGAATTAGTTTGGAATTCCTAATCATAGGCAAAATATCAAGCTCATTCATTTATGACTCAGATTTTTCTGCTAGACTAGCTGGGTTTGACCAACATTGACCAGATATTTAGGAATTTCAAATCTGATGCTGGATAGATTTTTCACCATCTGTGTACGTTCCAGATCATGTCCTTATCCTTCGTTTTGATCTACCTACTATTCCATGTGTCAGAACATAAACCATTTACAGGAAGTTATCACATCTTGTAATTTTCTTAAAAAATTTCAATTTTTAACACAAAAATTCCTGTGGGAGAGGTAAATCCCCTCTGCTGACAAAGGTGATCCCTAATAGCCTAGATCAGGTCTAGCAACAACCAAGTCACGCTAAGGTGCAGGTTCCTAGTTACAATAGACCAAGATGCGACAAGAGGCCTACCTTAAGTCCTATGTTGTTGTTGCTTGCAGAGAAGATGGCGCTTCCGCCCTCACTTTGGCAGATCACAATTATCCCACCTAGCACATTCGAACACCTGCACATACACAAAGAAATAAAAAACACACAAGCTAAAACCTAATACATGCAACTATGTATCAGTCAGAGAAGATACAACTCATAACATAAAACATGAACATACGAATGGAACCATAATCGAAGTCGTTTATTATTAATCAGAACAAATAAAGATACAACCTAAACTCTGATGCTGGATCTTCCTTCAGCGGGTCAACAGCGGAGTACGTCTCGATAAATCTCGTCGGGAATGGGACAATTCTCTCTCTCTTCGGCTGTCTGACGATAATCTCCTTACTACTGATTCAGATCTATTTAGGCTAGCTTGAAAAGGGAAAATGACAAGCTTATATAGATGGTGGAAGGGGAGTTTGGATCCCTACAATGGTGGGATTGGCCCTATCCTCAAGGAAGCTTCCATGATAGGTGGAAAACCACTTCCCCTACATGGATATCCGAAGCCAAACCTCCTAACTCATTTTAGAGACTTGTTCAGGAGTTGGTTGGAATCAAACTTCCGCCATTTATTTTTAAAAAACAATACTTATTAAGCCTGGCATGAGTAATAAATTGGTACAGAGTGCTAGTTGGCACACCCTCTTTGGTGGATTTCCCCCATTGGTGTGAGGGTTGAACTGGCTGGTCGCACGAAGGCCAAAAGGCCTATTTTTAGGGCTTTTCACAGGAAATTTTCTTCAGGGGAATGATTTTCCTTGTCAAGGGGGATGCCATGAAAGTGGTTTTAGGTCAAGTCACTACTCACAGGTCACGGAATAGGCCCTCCAATGTGTGGGATGGGGGATTGCAGGGACGGTGAAAAATTACTGTGTAACATATGCTCCCTAAAGCATGAGGCCTAAGAGAGAGAGGGGTGAAATGCTTTATGAGACTGTGTCCAACTGAAAACACTGCCGTCGGAAAACCTCCATAGGCAAGTCCAACTGATATCTCAAATACATGATACATGTGGTATGGGCGCAGCCATCCATAATAGAGTATACAATAATCAAGATCCGAGGCATGGACGTAGCCATCCAGTGAGGATCAATAAATAGAATTAGGTATGGTCGTAGCCATCCAATCAATGAGTCATGTAACCAATCATAATAATCCACAAAATCCGTAGCTTGGATGCTAACAGAAAAAATCCAGGGTCTTGCACTCCATCTCGACCCGAACAGAGTATAAGTTCCAGCATGTGAATAAGTGAGCTGAAGTCAAACATGCAATAACATCGTCTGATTACTAGCCAATGATGAAAGCTGTTAATAGATGCAAGAGGAACCACCAATAATGACAATGGCCCTCAAGGTACTATAGGTACAATCCATGAAATGTGAATATTGAGCTGGCGTCGAACACTCGCAGAATCATCCAATCGAAGGTCAACGATGAAAACCTTGCGTCGAATGTGAAGAACCTGCCATTGAGGCATGCAGGCTTCAAGGTACTGGAAGGGAGTCTCTAGATCAGCTTCCTGGATAATGAGCTGAAGTCGACAGGAAATGACCTTGATCGAGGGTGGGCCATAGTGTTTCCCACATCATCGATGCGAGATAGAGGAATATAATGTTTGTGAATTAGGATCAGATGAGAATCAGAGGAGGGTTGAAACTGCAGAGGTCAACTTGTCTTGAACATATCGGCGACACGACAGTGGATTTGGAAGTATTTGACATCAAAATATCAGAGGTCATGATGGCGAGGCAAAGAGCATATGAGAGGTCAAAAGGGATTACCTAAACTCACGGAGGCAAGCAGAGAATGAGATGAGATGTCCCCAACCCAACACGAATGCAGACAAGTGCCATGTTCAAGAGAAACATACTGTTGACACGATGACAACACTGGTTCCATTTTTCCCCACCATTTCTGGCGAGTACCCCAATTATTTTTGAAAACAATCCTGAAGGGGATAGCATATTCTTGTGATATAAGTTCGTCCTTCGGACGAATCCATCCTAGTACATTTAACGAGCCCTAGGAAGGAGGAACTCGAATATTGTCATTATGACTGAATCCGATGTCATCACAGTTTAATGAGTCTAACAAAGGAAGAACTCGGCATCTTTTCATGTTTAGAGAGTTTGAAAAGACAGCGAAAAATTAAACTCCAACAGTCCCTTTTCGTAAATAGTTCCTCAGATCCGAAAAGGTAGAAAACTATGTCTGAGAAAGCCTCCTAGTCGCGATAGGCTAGGGTATTCCTTTCTCGTAAATAATCTATCCCAGCCCGAAAAAGGGGTAAACGTATACTGGGTAGATGTCGTTTTGCAACCACTTTAACAATATCAAAATGATAAGCGACTCGGCAATCTTTTCATGTTTAGAGATTCAAAAAAGAGCTGAAAGATGACTCCAGAAATGACTTTTTTGTGTTTTTACCGAGTCTGAAAAATTCTAAAATACAACTCGTATCATCGTCCAAGCTGCGTAAAAACCTGTTGCTGCACATTAAAGCTAGCGTAAAATCCATTTTTCAACAAAATATAGAAAAATATTTGGAAAAATGACTTTCAAAACCTAATTTTGACTTTGAAAAGTTATAAATATGCCAAAAATAGTAAAACATATTCACTTTTACTTTTTACCTCTTTTGGAGAGCAACAGTGAGCTTTTGCTGTGCAAACTTGCGGCGACGATTGTGATCAATCCAGTACATCATTCCGGCTCTCGTTCATTCCAGGTAAGAGGCACTCCCCTTAGCTTTTTTTTGATTCATTTTTTGTAGATTTCCATTGTGTCTTTGATCCCTAGGGGAACCCTTTGCAAAATTAGGGCTCGGCCAATTGGCGTGGGTATCGAGCATGGACTCGCGCCAATTGGCTCCTTTTTGCAAAGGGATCGCGCCAATGGCACAACTCAAATTTCCACCTCAATTTATCAAAATGTGAGCCAATCAGATGAATTTCTGAGTGTTGCAGAGATCTAATAAGGTGTTTTTGACCATGTTGGTGCAAATACCCAGCCACAATGGTGATTGAGTGGAAGGAAAGGGAGCATGGTGAAGAGGATGAAATGGCCATGAAAAATGAAGCTTGCATGACTACCCTCCGAAACTGTGGTCTCAAAAATTTCTTCCACACACCATGTTTGAGAGAACAACCTGAGCTATTGCAATATTTGATTAGCATTTGGGACGAGAACAAAGAAGTGTTCAAGCTCCGAGACCAAGTATTGGAACTTGAGGTCTCTGATGTTTATTTCATAACTGGATTGTCCCGCATAGGCCCAGTGTCAATCATGATAGGGAGTAGACCTTCTGGTGAAAAAATGGATATGGTAATGGCGAGAGTGTACCTAGGGGCACGGATAGGATCGGGTAGTGGAATGGTTGATATCCACACAGTCCATGATCTAGCACTCTGAGTAGTGCTCCACACCATTACGCGGGCTGCGGGGTCACAGGCACCGCATGAGGCAACCAAAGCACAACTCCTACTAGCATCTGAATGCATGAACCCTACACTTTTTGATTGGGCCACTGTCGTGACAATGAAAATCAAACGACAGCTGACAAAGTGCAAGAGGGCCAAACTGAAATAGTTTGGGTACGGTTCCATCTTGGTATAGTTCATTCTTGAACGGTTACCAATTTTCCAGGGCCAAGGGGCGATAGTCGCCGAGCCATCATTGAGGGAGCCGAGGATGGCTCAATGGGCAGCACTCATGCCCAGATCAGGAGGGGGCCAACAGATGTCCTGGAGGCCCGAGTTTTTTGTATGGCTATGGTGACAGCTAATCGTTGTTGAGGACTGGCCCTATGTCGGTACCGACTTCACGGGAGACCCAGATCTTCCACTCCCGGAGGGGGATGACTGGGACGAGGAGCTGGGTAAGACTCTTTTTGATTTTTATGTATTTATGATTTTTTGTGATACATGCCTATTCTAACAAAATATTCTATATGTATGCATATGTTGGCCCAGAGAGGCCCAGTGGAATTTCGCCCATTGCACGGAGGACCCCTCTCGTACACGATCCTCAAGCTGAGGGTGGCGAAGGGAGCGATCTAGTCTAGAACCTGGAGGGTATCGCTCGGGGGATCCCGGATTACGCACGGCTAGCAGACGTCCCGATGGCTTACCAGAGACACACTGTGGGGGTGCCCAGTCACCTCCATTGATTGTTGAGGCGATTGGTGCACGCGGTGACATGCTACCATGAGCACCACGCTGATTAGTCATCTAGGGCTTTTATATGCATATTTTTGAGAGACATGTTGTCTCCGGCTATTATTAAAACAAACATGTATATTTTTTTATTTTATGTGATGTACACAAACTGCAAACTATCCGAAATATATATATATATATATATATATTTTTTTTTTTTTTGGATGGATATTTTTACATGTGATGATGTTTTTACAAGTTGCGCAAATGTCTATCTAAAACCAAATTAGCTACTAAATTTGTTAACACATTCATGTGTCTGGGTATGTGTTTATATGTAATGTAATCAACATTTCTTTCCAATAAATGAATACGTAGATACAGATGTAAAATGGATGGGTTTCTAACTAAATAATGACCATTAAGTTGTAGTACTACAAGCTGTGAGTCCAGATACACAAGTAATGCACGAATACTGAAGTTAACAGCCTTGTTCAATAATTCCAAAAAAAACTATACTCTGCGACATTATTTGTGGTAGGCCTTAGACAAACACCTTGAAAATTAACCAACTCACCAGTAGGATCGTAGATTACCCAGGCTGCCGAGGACAGATTCCTGGTACTGCGGGAGGCACCATTCGCGAAACCGACAAAAGGAGTAATAGACATCTGCACAATTAGGAAGACCAAATCAGCAGAAAGACGCTTACAAAGAAAACCACAGCACACATGCACAAAAAATGAAAACACACACTTATGTACACACACACACCACACAAGAATAACTCAAGCGTAGTACTTTTTGAGGTACAACCCATTCTTAGGCTGCGCCAGAGGAACTCCTTCGTAGTCGATAAGCTCATAGGCCCCATTTTTTAATATTAATTTAACTATATAGGGCCCATGCCACATGGGTTGGAATTTTCCCACTCCAATTTTATTGTGTGCTTGGTCGTATAGGAGGACGAGGTCCCCTTCAGTGAAAGAACATGGAGAAACCGATTGATCGAAGTGGGCTTTGACCCGCTTTTTTTGTGCCTTAATAACCAAGGCAGCTAAGCAACAGGTTTCATCCAGTCGTTCCAAATACAAGAGACGTTCTTCCTCCAAAGAAGTGTCAGGAAATAGTTCCATAGCCAACTTCACAGAAGGAATTTTTCATTCAACCGGGAGAGTCGCTTCCAGACCATACACCAATTGGAAACGTGTGAATCTAGTTGCACTCTTTATAGATGTTCAATAAGCCCAGAGAGCTGAGAACAATTGGAGATTCCAATTGGATTTGTGGATACCAATCGTTCATTGAAGCATCATGACCAAAACCTTGTTCACGGCCTCAACCTGAAAATTCGCCTGGGAGTATGGCATTGAGCTATCATGGTGTAAGCCCAAATTTGATGTCAGCTCAGCCATCATGTAATCCTGAAAATGAGTGCCATGATCGATGACAATGGCCTAAGGGACTTCGAAACGTGTAATAACATGGTTGAAAAGGAATTGGGCAGTTGTCTTACCGTTGGTAGCTAATGTAGGCATCTCTTCGGCCCACTTAGTGAAGTAGTCCACGACAACGATTATATAAGCATGCCCCTCGGCCGAGTGAGGGTTACATGTCATAAAATCTATGCCCCATTTAGCAAAAGGGCCCATGGTAATGACAAGATGCAAGGGTAGGGGTGGCATGCACATTTTGCGCTGAAAGACCTGGCACGCATGACATTTCCAGACTGCAACAATACAGTCTTTGAATATAGACGACCAAAAGTAACCTGCACGCAGAATATTTTGGGCGGTGGCATATACGGACATGTGACCACCACAAGCACCACTGTGACAGTCATGACAAGAGGAAGAAATAAAACAAAAAAACATGGGATAAAAACCAAGTCACATAATCAAACGGCTGACAAGAAAACTCTAAAAAGGGCATGTGATCACAAGTGATTTATTTTACCACATTGAAACTTAGAAACTTCATCGTTTCATGTTTTAAGAGTCGAGAAACAGATGAAAGGTGATTCTATCTCGTTCAATTTTGAAACAATTGTGAAAGGACAAGCGCTTGATGATCCTTTCAAATTAATGAGTTAGAAAGGATCAAAATGACTACTATGGTAATCTAGGCAAAGGGTGTACCAAATATCCGTGAACTGCAATATACACCTTGGTTTCAAAATGAAAGAGAAATCAACCAAGGACTTGATGTACGTGCAAGCAATCTCCCCGAATGTTGTGTCCGGTGTATCACAGGTATAAGGCGGCAGATTCGGCTTCCAACAGAAAAAGGATAGCAACCTAGTGGGGTCTCCCTTTATATACACGATGGTACGGGGAGCACAAGTCCATACTAGCACTGTCTAAAGCCAAGAGGTGAAACACGTCACTAGCCTAGACCTCTAAATATTTCGTTAATGTTTCAATGCTGCCTTAAGGTAAATTGAATAAATTTTAGTGTTGATCTTCAATTATGTTTCAATTTCAAGGTCCTACCGAATGTTATGTCTCAAAATATTCTAAATGCACACTACATGCCACAATGTATCATTTCGTTCGATGAATAGCTAACTACGGGAAGGTTGAGAGCTTTCACACAATAAAAAAATGATCACAAAACAACCACTAATGTCTCTAATGCATGCTAACGAAAACTAAAAGATTTTATTTCACAGTTATAAACCACTAATAACACAGAAAAGTTCTCAATTTACATTAACTAATCAAAAGCAAGAGAGATTTGATTTTTTTTATTTTCAATGTTTAAGAGCAAAGTGCACTAAATGAGATGAAAACTAATGAAAAGGAAAACTTGAGAAGTGATAGCAAAAGAGAAAATACAAGCAAGTTCACTCAATGCCAAACACACAATCAAACCTCAAATTGATGAAGAAATCCCTCAAATCAAAGAGGAATCCCAAAGACTAAAATGAACCCTGTAATCTATGCCCAAAATGAGACAAAGCAAAATTCGAATGAGAAAGAGACCAGTCACTCAAATAACACAATAAAACAATGGAAAAACACCAAACGAATGCAGAGAAGCAACAATGAAATTGACTGATCAAACGAGAACCAAAAACTCCCACGGGAGGCTCGGCACACTATAGCACCTAGATGCCCTAGGGCTAGAATGTAAAATCGATAGTAGAGGGAAAAAAACTAGAGGATGACGGTCACACACAGTCAACCAAGGCTCTAGAACACTCACGCAGTTGAAAAAATGACACCAAAACCACAAATCAAGCTCAGAAAGCTCAGAAAGGAGCAAACCCTAGCACCACACAGGATTGGCGCGACTGTAAGGCTGCAACTAGCACCAGAACAGGATTGGCACAGGGGATAAACTGGAAAAAAGTGCTAGTTGGTGTGAATATCAGGGAAAAAACCGTGCCAGTCGAGTTTAATAATGCAAAAAATAAAAAAGAGCAAGCAGGGAGCAGATCAGGGATGGTGAGGCTAAACAAAGGTTTAACACTAGAAAAGAGCGAACCAAAAGAGATAATCAAGCAGGAAAAGACCAAAATCAACTAAAAAGACAAGAAAAACTCCAATCAATGTCTCCCCAGTGGAGTCACCAGTTTTTTGGAGAGGTAAATCTCCTCTGTGGACAGAGGCGATCCCTACTAGCCCATATCGGGTCTAGCAACAACCGAGTCATGCTAAGACGTAGGTTCCTAGCTACAGTAGACCAAGATGTGACAAGAGGCCTACCTTAAGTCCTATGCTGCTGTTGCTTGTAGAGAAGATGGAGCTTCCATCCCTCACTTTGGCATATCACAATTCTCTCGCCTAGCACGTTCGAACACCTGCACATACACGAAGAAACAACAAACACACAAGCGTAAAACCTAATACATGAAACTATGTATCAATTACAGAAGATACAACTCATAACATAAAACATGAACATATGAATGGAACCATAATCGAAGTCATTTATTATTAATCAAAACAAAGAAAGATACAACCTGAGCTCTGACGTTGGATCTTCCTTCGGCGGGTCGACAGCGGAGTACGTCTCGATAAAGCTCGTCGGGAATGGGACAAGTCTCTCTCTCTTCGGCTGTCTGATGATAATCTCCTTTCTACTGATTCAGCTTTATTTAGGCTAGCTTGCAAAGGGAAAATGACAAGCTTATATATATGGTCGAAGGGGAGTTGAGATCCCTACAATGGTGGGATTGGCCCTATCCTCAAGGAAGCTTCCATGATAGGTGGAAAACCACTTCCCCTACATGGAGATCCGGAGCCAAACCTCCCAACTCATTTTAGAGACTCGTTCAGGAGTTGGTTGGAATCAAACTTCTGCCATTTATTTTTAAAAAACAATCCTTATTAAGCCTAGCATGAGTAATACACTGGGATAGAGCGCCATTTGGCGCGCCCTCTTTGGTGGATTTCCCCCATTGGCGCGAGGGCTGAACTGGCTAGTTGCACCAAGGCCAAAAGGTCTATTTTTAGGGCTTTTAACAGGAAATTGTCTTCAGGGGAATGATTTTCCTTGTCAAGAGGGATGCCATGAAAGTGGTTTCAGGTCATGTCACTACTCACAGGTCACGTAATAGGCCCTCCAATGTGCGGGATGGGGGATTGCAGGGACGGTGACAAATTACTGTGTAACAATTCCATAAATTAATTTTAATGTAAAAATAACAATCATAATGATATAATAATCAATTTCAATAAACTATAAGGGATTTATGGAAGAAAATGGTGGATAATGATGGAATTTTAGGAGAAAAATATAGCCATACAATAATACCAACACAGATTATGAAGGATTGGATCATTTGTCAATTTGGACACATCTGACAATTCCAACGTGGTGAGAAAGGGTAATTGAGGGTTGAAAGGCATAGCAGGTCCTCGATAAGGACCAGTACCCACATTCCATCATGGTTGAGTGTAACTCTGCCCCCATTGGTTCTATCCCAAGGGATTCGGACCATAAGGGGTATAAGCTGGATAGTTCAGCTGATACAGTGGCTGAGGACTAGGATACAGAGGTTGAGGACCAGGATACAGAGGTTGAGGACTAGGATACTGATTCTGAGTATATGAGGGTCCTGATTGAGTAGCATAAATATTTTGTTGTGGAATGTAAGTATAGCCTGGCGGTTGAGGGTAAGAAGCAAAACCTTGAGGTGCATTGTAAACCGGTCGATATTGACCTCGAGGATAATTAGTGCCTTGGGGTCGAACGGGCTGCTGATAAGTGGGGCCCTGCTGAGCTAGATAAATCGGGAGCACTGGTTGTCTCGACTGTGTTGTAGAGTATAGCGGTGGCTGAGCAAGGTGAAATGTCTGTGCAGGTTGTCCCTGCTGAGCAGGTTGACCTGACTGATGAGGACCACGAGGTTGTCCCTGTGGAGCAGGTTGGCCTGATGGCTGCGATGGGCCAGGTTGTGCCTGATGACTAGGTTGACCTAGAGTAGGACCATAAGATGGCCCTGGCTATGCAACATTTGGACCAATTGGAAGATATGGCTGTTGCGGTTGCATAAAAGGTTTCCCTTGGGATGGATATATTTTCCCCCCATGATCGTATGAAGGCCTTGGTTGATATCTCGGTTGCCCAGCAAGTCCTTGAGGTTGCCCTAGTTGGATCACAGGCTGGGCTTGTAAAGGTTGAACTTGAGGATTGTAAGGCT
Source organism: Pinus albicaulis (assembly GCA_034641835.2). Lineage (NCBI taxonomy): Eukaryota > Viridiplantae > Streptophyta > Pinopsida > Pinales > Pinaceae > Pinus > Pinus albicaulis. Next base: position 896,159,761 of record CM076579.1, read on the forward strand.
ACCCTTGCAGGCCATAAAATAATCCTTGTTGGACCAAAGGTTGTCCCTAAAAGGGTTTCCCTTGTGGGTCGTACGCAAACCCTTTCTAAACAGAAGGTTGTCCTTGAAAGGGTTGTCCTTGTGGGTCATAAGCATACCCTTGCTGAACTGAAGGTTGTCCCTGAAAGGGTTGTCCTTGTTGGTTAGAAGGTTTCACAGGAAAGGTAGGTCTAAAACTAGAAAGGAGCTAATAAGCTTCAGGAGCATGAAAATAGATAGGTTTGCCTTGCTCATCATAATGAAACGAAAGTGAATAAATCGGGTTACCGACTGCGTCATAATGAGAAAGATAAGGATCAATAGAATACTAGGGGGACTAATAAGTATGGGAGCTCTGATGCTGAACAGCCAGCCGATACTCCTCGAAATAAAGGCCATTAGGGATTTCCATGGAAATCGAAGTCTCTACCAAAGGAAAAACTCCTGACGACTGAGCGGTGACAACCAGTGCCGATGCAGCCACACGGAAAGTAGGTCTAGTCGGGACAGACGTAACAAAAGGTGTCGACAAGACAGGTGTCATTGGTGACATTCCTAATGATGGAAGGACCGACCCCCTCGAGGGAGTTGATGCTGCCATGGAGGAAATATCGGCCATAATATGACCCAAATATCTATATTCGGCTAGAAGCAACATCGATGGTGAAGATCGAGTGGACTCTTGAGGGATGTTTTCCGGGAAAATTTGGTATTCTTCATTAGAAACAGAATCCCCTCACTGCCAATAGGACCAGAGGAGTCCATGTCTGAATCCACTGTGAGATCTTGTAAAAGACTACGAGGACTAGGAGGTATGATAGCAGCCAAAAATGGTGATCCCGATGTAAGAGGGGGAAAATGTTCCTTGACCCCAAACCCAAACCAAGCATTTGAAAGAGGCCAAGTGAACTCAACTGGTTCTCCAAAGGGGTACTCTGACGGGATAATAGACTTCTGAAGCTTGACAGACCTGGATGTTTGAGAAGTTTCAGATGAATCGTCCAAGAAAGGACTACCACTAGATGAAACCGATGGTTCCTCCACTGTGACCATAGCACACTAGAAAAGGAAAAGAGATCAAGAACGAAGACTCTTGGATAAAAACCAAGGCAAAAAAAGACAGGCCAAGCAATAAAAATTTAATGGGCATGTAATTGTAGGTAGTTTATTTTACCACATTGAAACTAAAATTTTATTTTTTCATGTTTTAAGAGTCAAGAAACAAGCAAAAGATGACTCTAGTCACTTTCATTTTTAACCGAGCGTGAAAGGACAAGTGCTCGATGATATTTTCAAATTTATGGAGTCAATAAAGATCGAAAATGACTGCTCAGGTAGTCTAGGCAGAAGGGTGTACCAGGTTCCCGTGAACTGGCATATACACCTTGGTAATCAAATGAAAGAAGAATTGACCAAGGACTTGGCGTACGTGCAGGTAGTCTCCCTGAATTTTTTTTTTTGGTGTATCACGGTTACAAGGTGGTAGACTCGGCTTCCTATGGATAAAAGGATTGCAACCTAGAGGGGTCTCCCTTTATATACTCGACGGTACGGGGAGCACAAGTCCATACTAGTGCTGTTTGAATTGAGATGGCGAGCGACAACTGCTAGCTTTAAAGACGCCGGAACACGTCTCTAACTTAGACCACTAAATGTTTCGTTAGGTTTCAATGTTGCCTTAGGTTAATTGAGTAAATTTTAAGTTGATCTTGTATTTACGTTTCAATTCCAAGGTCCTATCGAATGTTGGATCTCAAAAATCCCTAAATGCAAGCTACATGCCAAAAGATACCATTTCGTTCGATGAAAAGCTATCTATGATAAATTTGTGATTTTTCAAGCGATAGAAAATAACAAGAACACACAAAAACATCCACTACAGTATCTGATGCAAGCTAATGAAAATGAGAAGTCTTTTCTAGCATGTCAAATTCTAGATATGCAAAAGACCTTCAATTCCACAATGCAAACAAGAATGCCAACATTTTTTTTTTCCAATGTAATAGAGAAAATAGTGCACTAAATGACATGAAAAACAAAACAACACACTAGTTTGAGAATGTAAATGTGATATTTGAAGCGAAATAACTTCAATCAACTCAAAACAAACAAAGCCAAACTCAAACCAATGTTGCAATCTCTCAAATCGAAGAAAGATTTTGAAACAGACCCATACAAGCAGTGTGATCTATGCTTGGAGTGACAAGAAGTAAAAATGAATGAAAGAGGCAAGAATCATTCAACCAATGCAATCACTCAAACGGTTCAAGGGAGCTGAATGCAATCAAAGTAGGAAGGAATTTGATCACGAGACACAAGGCTCAAACTCCTATAGGAGGCTTAGCATACCAAAGCACTTAAAAAACCCTAAGGCTATGATGCTGATAAGAATTGGACAAATAATTGAAGGAATGAAGTCCAATCACAATCACAAGCCATCTCAAAGCACTCAATGCATACCTAAAATAGCCCAGAAGCACAAGCACTAACCAAAAATCTCCAAAACAAAGCAAACCCTAACACCTATAGGGGTTGGCAGGACTGTTTGGCTGTAATCAGTGCCAAACAGGGGATGGCATGGGTGCAACACTAGCAACATGCACCAATCGATGTGCCTGTTTAAGAATAAAACGCATCAAGCCAGTTTACTCAAGTAAAAGGGAAAATTTTGAAAAACAGAGGTCAGATCTGATCCTCTAGGGCTGAACAAGGCTCTTGGACTTAGCAGAATAATCAGAAAAGGTAAAACAAGCAAGAAAAGACCAAAATAAGACCTAATGGGTGAAAGACAAACTCGCACTGCTCCCCAATGGAGTCACCAATTTTTTGGTGAGGTAAATCCCCTCTGTGAACAGAGGCGATCCCACTAGCCCTAGAGTGGATCTAGCCACAAAAAAGACACACTATAATATTTATTCCTAGTTAACGAATGGACAAAGATTCGATAGATGACTTACTGGAGATCCTATGCTGTTGCTGTCAAAAATATTGGCTTGCTCCTTACTCCTAGTTTGATAGATCACAATCCACTCACTTTCATGCTCGGGCACTTGCACACACAAGAAACAATGATGATATACAACATACTAATTCACATTCGTAACTATCAGTCAGTCGAAGAGGAATAAATCAATTGCATTACCTAAACAACATAACACAACGATGTAACCAACACCATAGTTGAGTATATTAATAAATTGAAGGAAGAATACAACCAAGCTTCGACGTTGTGATCTCCTCCAATAGGTTTCAAGCAGAATACGTCTCACAAAGGCTCATCGGGAATTCATACGGGACTCTCTCTATGGAATTCTCCTTGGTTCTACCTTCTCATTAGCAATTAATCAACTATAGTATTATTCTTCCAAGTTCAACTCCTTGGCTATCTGTTCAGCTAGCTTTCATAAAGGAAGAAGGCCTGTTTATATAGTGGGAGAGGGAGAGGTTAGGATCCCTATAATTATGCAAGGGAGACCTATCTTCAAGGAGTGTTCCATGGGGGGTGAGAACCACTACCTAAATAGGGAGATCCGTGGATGATCAACTTAACCACTTCCTATGACTCATCCCTGAAGTGGTTATAAGGAAACTTCCACCTCTATTTGTTAAAAAACATTCCTAAAATAGCTGGCATGGGCACTACACTGAGACAGAGTGCCGGGTGGCATGGGCTCTAGTGAAAATTTACCACATTGGCGCGGGGGGTGAACTGTCTACCTGCGCCAAGGCCAAAACATATGTTTTTGTGTGCTTTTTGAGGAAATGTCTTACAAGAGAAATGATGTCCTTATGCAGAAGGATGAAAAGAAGGTGTTTGCAAAGTATGACACTGCTCACAGGTCACGGGAAAGACCTCCAATATGCAGGACGAGGGATTGCAAGGACGGTGAAAAAATGCTATGTAACACTTTGTTAGGAGTAACCACATCAATTTCATACCCACTCATGAAAAATAATGAATTCCAATCTCTGTCTAACCTCCTCAATTCCTCTAACACTAAAAGCTTAATTAAACCATGATGAAAAAGAGAAGTCTCACTTCCTTCTGTCTTGATTTGAACCTTATATGACATTTTCCCTAGACTTCTGTATAAATAAAAAGGCAAGTCAAGTGACCTCTTACCTAAAAAATGCAGAAGAAGCCTGAGATGATAGGAGTAGACCATGTGAAACCTTCCTTCACAAGTGAAATAATTTTGGAATGACCATCAATAACTTTGAATAATTGTCTTTCATGAAACTCCTAGGGATAGCATTTGTCAAGTCAATTTCACTGTGTTCTTGCTTGATGAACTCTTTGAAATATTGCATTGTGAATTTGATGCCCTTAAACCATTGTTCTGCTCCTCTACGTATTCCTATAGCTGATGAGATGCTCTCTGGTGTTACTATAAGGTTCAGAATTCCAACCTTTGAAGCTGTTCCTGTGAAGCTGGTAGCAAAATCTTTTGAAACTTGTAAATGAAACCCCTGGAACTTTTGACAGAACTGCAAGAAGCCAATACTTCTAAAAACCTCCATGGCAGTAGGGTCTTCATTGATTAAATTCATGTCCATGGGCTCATAAATGTGACAATGACCACCCTTATTTGTTTTCTTCTTTCAGCCATGGATGTCTTATAGTCTTCACAGCCTTGCTTGCTTGATGACACCTACAGAATTCGAACTTGCCAGCCACCTACTTGGCTCGATGATGCATCTCTCCAGAAATCGACTCACATGCAAGGATAAAGCACAATATGACAAAATGATAAGTGAGGTAAGGTTTTATGGTTTAACTGACATCTCGAGCTTCAATCATGACACATACAAGCCCAAAAAGGTCATGATGACATCAAACACGACTATGTACCTTTGAATTTATCATAACAAAATTGAATGATCTCCACCCTAACTCTTCTAATCATAAAATGACACCTCATATGAATATGACAAGATAGGTTAAAAAGCGAAATTAGTTATTCCTCTAACAGATTCGCTACGAAACTATTAGGCAGTTTCATAGTGAAATTTGTTGTTTTCCTGTGTAAAATGCTATGAAATTTTGAAAAACTGACAGATGCGCCCTTTTGATTTTTAATGCATGGGAAATGATAAATGACACCATATGAGGACTGATTTGACATGAAATGACATAAATGGGGGTGATCATGAAATTTAGGATAGGCTAAAAATGTAAAACATTTTCCTATACCTCCTTGAAATGGCTTAGGAGACTTTATCCATTTAGTGAGTGACCTATATGACCCTATCAAGAAATGTTTCACAACTTTATGAGTGATAAAAGTTGCTCCACTTGGGATGGTGTGCCCCTGTGGTACACCAAAGAACCTGTAGTTCTAGTGCCATCCGTATTTTTGGAAGTAAAATTATGAAATTTGCCAAGCCTTCAGCAAACTGTTATGGTCTTCACCTCAGGCTCAAGCTTGATGACCGGTCTGTCTTTATTAGAATAAAAGCATAATACAATGGACTATATACAATGGAGTGAAAATTTAGTAAAATTTTAAGGGGAATAGTGCTTTAGAAACCTTCCATTGACAGGCCCTCTACCACAAGGTTTTTTATCCATCTCCTGAAGTAGATAAGTGTTGTTGCCATGGAATGCAACTACTATGAATGGTCATTTCCAGATGTTCTCAAAATTTCATGTTTCCCCTTTTGTTCAATTTTGGCCTTCCACTTCAACATCACATCTTGAATCTGGAAATTTTCTTCTTTGCCCTTCCCGTCAAATGTCTTCTTTATTATGTTTTGTGACTACTGATGACTGTTGTATACCTCCTCCATTTTTTCCTATAGAGCTATAAGCTGGTTTATTCTCCTTTGAATAGCATTAGGTTCCTCTTCTAGTCCTTGCAACAATTGCATATCAGACACTCCCAAGGAAGTAGGAAAAATAGCTTCAGCTCCATACGCTAATTTATAAGGTGAAGTACCAATTTATCTTTTTGTACATACTCTATCAGCCCACATAGCATAATTTAGCTTCAGATGCCATGATCTTTTGTTTTCCTGCAGTACCTTCTTGATAATTCTCACAATGCTTTTATTAGAAGATTCATCAATACCATTACCCTGTGGGTAATAAGCAGTATAGTTTCAAAGTGTTATGTGATACTGATGACAAAAGCTAATCAAACTTTTGGATTTGAAAGCCTGTGCATTGTCAGTAATAATATTCATAGGACAAAAAAACCTGAACAATATGTTATTCTCTAAGAACTGGATGATGATTGAATCATTTGCCTCCCTTGTTGGGATTGATTCAATCCACTTGCTGAAATAATCCATTGCTATAAGGATCCAACGATGCTTCCCTTAGGATGATGGGTGTATTTCACCAATAAAATCTATATCCCATTGTTGGAAAGGTGCCTCAACATAGATTGGCATCAAGGGTAGAGGAACTAGCTTTTTCTTACCATAAAAATCTGACATTCCTGGCAGGCAGCTATCTTCTTGTATACATCCTTGAACATGGTGGGCCAGTAGTACCATGCTCTAAGAATTTAATTTGTTGTGGCCTTCCAGTAGTGATGTCCTCCACAATATCATTTATGAAACTCTTCAATCACCCTTTTAGCTTCCTCTTCCAGCAAACAATTCAAAATAATGCCACTAGTATCTTTCTAGTAAATATTCTTATCTATAATGCAATATATTAGAGATGTCAGCTTCACAAACCTTGCTTTTGATTTAGTCAATTCTGGAGGAGATCTATGATAATGTAAGACAAAGAAAATGTCTCTGTACCAGTCAGATAAAATATACTTCTCTTCAATAGGAATCAACTCTTCATCTTCATCTGATAACTCTGAAATTTCTGCAATAAAATTCATGTCAAGACAGTCAAAATTTGACTGTGCCATCAACTTTTCTAGTCCTTGTCCTTTCACCAATTTTGTAGGTATGATTTCTATGTCACACTCCAGAAAATTAGCTATCCACTTTCCTCTCTTTCCATCAGGATTAGCTTGTGTCAAGATGTCCTTCACTACAGTGTTAGGCACAAATGCTATGACATGAGAATGCATAATATAAATTTTGAAATATTTAATGGCTTTGATCAAAGCATGCATGCTTTTCTAAAATATTGTATTTCAGCTCTGAGTTAGAAAAGGTTTTGCTGAAGAATAAAATGGGTTGCTATGTACCTTTCTGTCCTTTCTGCAATAAAACTCCAGCTATGGTGTTTTCAGAAGAAAATGTAAAAACCAAAAATTATTTTGAAAAATATGGGCTAATCAATACTAGGGCCTGAGTGAGTGCTTTCTTAATTTCTTCAAATGACTGTTTTTCTTCAACTATCCATTTAATATCAACCCCTTTCTTCAGCATCTTGGTTATATCTTTGACAATCTTAGCAAATTTCAGGATGAACCTTCTAACAAAATTCACTCTCCCAAGGAAAGACTGAATTTCCTTCTTATTCCTTGGAAGGTCTACTTTTTGAATGACATTGAATCTATTTGGATCAATCTTTATCCCATATTTTGATATAATATGACCAAGACATTTCCAGAGGTTAATGAAAAAATACTTTTAGTGGGATTAAGAGAAATACAAAATCTTCTACACTTCAGCAGAACTTTCTCCAGATGCTACAAGTGGTCTTCCTCTTTTCTTGAAAATATAGTTATGTCATTCAAATAGACCACCACCAACTTATCCTTCTCCTCAGCAAAGGAAATGCCCATTTCTCTTTGAAAGGTTGCTCCTGCATTCATCAGACCAAAGGGCATCTTGGCATACATGGATGTCCCCCGTGGTGTGGTAAAATTAGTTTTCTCTTGATCTTATGGGTGTACCAATATCTGATTGTATCTTGAAAAATCATCCAGCATAGATATCCTTTGAGAGGCAACAATATTTTGCAAAATTTAATCCATCTTAGGGAGAGGGTAGTTTTCTTTCAAAGAAGCCTTTTTCAAGTTTATGAAGTCAATGCAGATTCTGATCTGTCCACTCTTTTTCCTGATTGGTACCAAGTTAGCAAGCCATTTTGAGAATCTGATAGGAACAATGATTTTTGCATCAAAAATATTCTTAATTTCCTTCTCAATCAGAGGCATGAGCAATGGATTTATCCTTCTCAATTTCTGTTTGAAAGGTTTCTAATTCTCTTTGATAGGAATAGTATGTTGAATAATAGTAGGATCATATTTCTTCAAATCAACATAACTCCATGCAAAAACATCAATGAACCTCTTCATCATCTCAATATATTTCCATTTCATTTCCACAGAAAAAAACTTAGAAATATTTATCATTTTTGGCACTGCTACTGTACCAAGATTAAAAATCTCTACCTCTTCGTCATCAGCCTACATTCTAGGAGATTTGAACACATAATTTTGGTCAAAAATATTTTCAAGTGGAATAAGACCCTTGGGTATACAATTATTCTTCAGCTGCAAAACTTCAGAATTATCCTTGGTTTCAACAAGCATGTTTTGCTGATCTACTTGTGTGCTTTCATACTCCTCGTTCAACTCTATGAAATTTTTTACTTGTAGGTCATATTAAAAAACTTGCCAATGGATGATGTTATCTGGGATAGCAGGCCTATGAAAAAATTCAACCTCATACTTCTCAGTGGAGTGTGCAGGGATGACAAACAGAATTACAGAAACATCTAGGGAATCAACTACTGAGTTCTGATCCCTATTTTTCACAATAAATGAATATTCTTGAAAATTTTCCAACATTTCCATGATCATATTTCTATAAGATCTCATCCTCACATCCTTGGTTTGATATATTCCTTAAACTTGTTTAATTACCAATTCAGAATCTCCACAAAATGAAATTTTTTGGGCACCCAATCTTTTCAAAAATTCCAAACCCAAAACAGAGATTCATACTCAGCCATATTATTTGTACAGTCAAAGTTCAATTTGAAAGAATAGAACTTACTTTCATCATCAGGAGTAGTAATCCAAATTCTTGCTCCAACCCCCTCTCTTCCAGAAGATCCATCAAAGTGAAAAAGCCACCAGCCCTCTGCTTTTGCTTCAATGGTTTCCTGATTTTCAACTTGCTGATTTTTAGTTTCTTGAATTTATGCTTTCCCTTAATTTTCTACTTCATCAGTTAGTTCATTGAAAATAATTGTTGATCCTAATTCAGTTTCAACAACATAATTGGAAAATTCTGAGGTTTATCCTTGCTGCTTACCATATAAGCCATCCTAGTCTCCTTGTACAGTCTTCTTTGCTAACCAAAAACTGGTATGGTGGCATATGTCAAGTTCATCTGCATGGTGCCTTTGATTTTTGCTGCCCAAGATCTGGATAAGAGCATGCCAAACTTGGGTGGAATATTTGCCACCACAATGTCCATTACCACTGTCTTGGAAGGCACTTGTGTTAGACCAACAAAAACATATTTTATCAATCCTATGCATTGAACTCTTTTAGAATCAAAAGAAAACAAATCCTTGTATGGCCTAATGATCTCCAAACCCAACCTCTTCATAATCACCTTAGGCATGAGGTTATGAGTAGCCCCTGAATCCAACATGGCATTGTGTAAGGTCATGTCATGGATACTAAGGCTGACATAGAAAGGAGGTACTTCTTCATTATGCTCATCTTCCAATCTTGGTCCCAAGTATATGGTAGGATGGTATTTTTGTACATTAAGGATATCTACACCTCCTGGTTGAGAATTCAACATTTTTCAAATTTTCTTCTGTACTCATTTACCTTGAGAATTTCTCCAAAAGGAAATGGAACCTTGATTTTAGAAATCTCATTCTCCAAACTAAAAAATATAAGTAATATTTTCACTCTCTTTGGCAAGGGGAGGAAGTGGTGTGTCCTTTTTAGCCTTAGTTGCTTTAGGAGCATCCTTCTTGGGCTGTGTTTTATTTGCAGTGATGGGAACATTTCTATTTCTTAGATTGTATTGCTTCTGCATCTCAAAAATTGCATGTTGATAACCCTTAATATAATCATATGGTCCCTCACCCTTATTTACATCATGATCAGACTCATCATGCTATTCTTTGGTCAAAAACATTCCAGACATGTTTTCATCTAGGCAGTGAATAGAGTCTTCTTGTATTTCAGGTTGAGTTTCTTCTTCATCAATCAAGTTCTGCTAAAAAGGAGGCCTCACTTGAGGGTCAAGATGATTTCCATTTTCTCTTTGTCTTTGCTGATTCTGAGGCCTTCTAAACTGTGGATTTCTAAATTATGGCTCATGTTGTGCAGGAGGTGTAGAAGCATTTCCAAGGGAAATCCTATCCATGAGTTTTTCCAATGATAGTATGAGGTGAAAGGCTTGTCTTCTTCTTTTAGTTTTGTTTTACCCATCTTAGAATTCTTGGCTACTATCATATTTACTTCTACCTTCACAACATCATTTTACATTTCTGCTAGTGAAGGAGATTCTCTTTCTCTAAGTAGGATAGAGAAGTCATAGTCAAATGCCTCAGCATAGTGCAATTGAGCAGCTCCTGGTGGAGGTTTAAGATGAGAATGTATAAAATCATAGACTCTATTAATTCTCTTTGAGAAATTTTGGACAATTTTATCTACAAATATTTTTAGAATATTATATTCAGTGAGGGCCTGCACAGGGTTTGTTCTATTCCCCCATTTTCTCAAGAAACTATCCTCAAACTGATTCGAATTCTGTAAGCTCCCTGGAGCTAGGGCTTTAAACCATTTTCTGACCTCAAAAGTGAAAATTTGAGAAAATAATCTCATTTTGAAATCTTCATGGTCTACCTCCTCTTTGTCTATGAAATCATTGAATTGGTCTACATGTTCTTCAGTTTTAATTTCTTCATCACTCCCCCAAGTTTTAATTATAGTAGAGTATTTACTTGGGAGGGCTTTAAGGACAACTAGGAGAACAAGTGGAGCATATCTAGCAGGTGCAACAACAGGTGGAGGTGGAACATTTCCAACCATGCTTACATGGACTATGGTATTTATAGGAGAAACAATAGTAGAATATGAACTATTAGGAGGTGGTGTAGTTGGTATTTGTAGTCCAGTTAAAAATGAGCTCTAGTCAGGTAAAGGAATACCATATTTCCATCTTAGCGAGAATTCAAATGGGTCTAATTCCTTTAACTTATTAAAAGACTCCCTCTCTAACAGTAACTCTGATGTAACTGCCTCCCAGAATTCTTCTCTTTATTTTTTGGTCACTAGGGTTGAGGTATCAATACCTTGTATTTGTAGGTCTATAACAATCTCAATCAATTAATTTTCACTTTCAGACCTAAACAAAACTTCCTGAATATTATCATCAAATTTCTTACCTTCAAGACTTCTTGCAATTTCAGATGAAAAGGTTCTTGAGTGTGATGGAATACCTGATTTTAAAGAGCTACCTTGAATGCCTTTGGAAATTGAGTTTGGCTTATCCACAATTGTAAGTGGGTTAGGATCTGGATTACTCCTTGTATATCTCGTTCTCAATTACACCTTTAAACATGAAAATTTTGTAATGGATTCACCAAGGTAGTTGTAGCCTTGAAAAAGTTCTAAGCTCCTACTACTTCCAAGAGATCAGCTTCACGATTTTCACAAAAACTTCGAGAAATATGTGTAATATCCCAAAACAGGGATTTTCCACAACAAATAGAATATCTTAAGATATTCTAAAGTTGGAGCTCCAGAAAATCATGAGCATGGAAACTTAGATTAGCTCATTAGATGTAAAATAACATCTCACCAAAATATGAAAGAACTTCATCAAGCATATGCCCTATATCCTCCTTCCCAAGTGGGGAAATGCAGCAATATAGGGCATAAAATAACTGTCTTCAGGAAGTAACGCAATAAAAGTGGGGACTGGGACTTGGATCCATTAGTTTAGACACTATAAAACCCACATGAAGAATTAGAGGTGAAACAAATAACTCTAGCCACCTTAAACAGATCTCCCCAAGTCAGATCACCTCAATTAAGCCCAAACCCCATGACTTACATCAACAGAAAATACTGAAGCATATGAAAACATTATTTTAATGGAGTTTTATGTAGAAAATAATGTGACATAATATATCTAGAGTCTACAAGTATCCAATGGCTGAGAAAATGGAGATCCCTCCTCTTTATACAAAAATAAGATCAACCCGGCATGGGTTTCATGAGAGACAAATGTACAAAGAGAAGATCTGCAGATATGGATATGAAAAATGTAGTTATACTATAGAACTGAATAAATATGACTGAAATATACAAATTATAGAAGAAGAATGAAGTATAGAGCTTTCCGGGGGAAGGGTTGGCCCTTTCTCCAATGAACAAGCTCACAAGCAAGGGTTCAAACCCTGCTACTGCAACGCTCTGGAAAATGACGTAGTTTCTTCAGTAAACTGCACTATAGTGGATGGGAACTGATTTTTCCACATGCCAAGATGTAAAATATGCCCTAGAATCTCCTGTACAGATCTTTCAAAGCAAGGGGAGCTCCCTCCTCTGAAAGATAGGCTTAGGAGCTAGTGTTGTGAGTCTCGCACTACAACACCCTGCAACACAACGTCCCCTGCTACAGGAATAATGTTGTGGCTGTAGGAGGATGCTTGGCCACAAGCCTGGATGTGGGAAAATGAAGAACATAACCCCTCCAAGAGATCACTCAATGAAAGAGAAGGAACCCCTAAGCAGGAATTCCTAGTGCTGAAAAACACGGCATACTCAACTCAACAGCTGAAGAATGCTCAAGAGTCTAAGCAAACCAAAATCAATAATCCATAAGCTAACCCCTAATTTCTGCTATCTTCCTCCTTATAAATTTTATGAGCCCCCTCACCTTGTGTCCCACCTATTAGGGTTTCCAACACCATGTGAATACTTTCCCTCCAAAACTGCGTTGTAGCTCTATCAAGACTGCTCCTCCATGCTGCATTGTTGACTTGGTCAACTTGATTGAATCAACATGATCCTTTTCTTGTTCACACATGGGAAGTGCAAAATCTAGCCACTAAGTTAACCCCTTTTCACACCAAGAGGGATTTTATGTCAACACAAGACAAGTATGGGTCTCTTTCACCCATTTATTCACCTACTAAGTGCAATAAACAAAATTTAATATTCCCATTAGTTGCATGCTAATTTTAGGAATATTACAGTCCTCCCCTCCCAAATGTTTCTTTTCCTCAAGCAACTACAAGGATAGAACTAGAAAGTATCCTTCCCTCCTCCGGTAGAATTCTCATATGATGAGCTCCCCCAAAGAATAAGATATTGTCTCAACAATGAAACTCCATAGTGCCTCTCCCAAGTAAACAAATCAACATTTGGTGCACATCCCGAAATGGCTATCATCATGCAAAAGCAATATACTTAAGGAGAAAACTATGTGTTGTCTAGAGGTCCTCTCAAGGCATGGATTTCAAAATGCATGGGAAATTCTCATCCCCAAGTGAAACCTCTACCACCAAGCTATCATCCATATGAAATGAGTCACCCTCCAACATGGAAATTCATTAAGAATCTCCTCTACCTTTGGCTCCTGAAGTGTAGGTTGGATGAATAAATGAACATGATAAGCAAGGAGGCCTATCCCACATTGTCCCGCTCTCCAATTATGATAAGTTTAGAGGGCATGTTTATCTTGGGCTGCAACATGATTTCCCTCCAATGGCAAGAAGAAGGTTGAATCTCCAAAGATTCTTCCTCCAATGTCATGAGCCATGCTCACCCAAATCATCCCATTCAAAATGAATGGCACATCATCACCATATGGCATCCAAATTAGAAAATGGCTGAAGGCTATGTGAAAGTTTGTATTATACACATGGTCTCTCTGGTGGATACAACGCAGTCTTTTCAACTATTGATATAGAGCATCAAATGGCAAGTTGTTCTCCAAGGAATTTTCAGCTATGCATGTTAGCTCATCTACTATGAAGTAGTAAGCAGCAATATATATCATCTGTATACAATCAAAACAATGAAACACTTACCCAAATTCATGTAGATATGGGTTATCATCATCACAAAATTTGGCCCTAAAGTGACCATGAAACCCATAAATAATCTTGCTCTCTTGTGGAGCAATGCACTATTTACATATGGTGAGAAGATACAAATACTAAATAGAGTAATCAACAAGAACATAAATGTGTTTCTTACCATGCATCATGTGTGAGCTGAAGGTGAGGTCCATGAGTGATTCCTCCCATGAGAATATTCTCATAAAAACCTGTAAGAAGAGAGGGTGCATACTCCCTTTGGGACACTCTATCAATAGGAACATGCTCTCAAGTGACAACGTTGTAGGCCTTAGTAACAAGGCTCTTGTCACTCCATGACTTATCCCTTTGAAATTCCACATGCCAAAGCCATCCACCATCATGATACTATGTGAGAAGATCTTCTTCTGACATGGAAGCCTCACATAATCCTCCAATGTTGAAGGATAGCCTCGTTGCACCTTGAATGTGCCTCCCTCATTTCTATAAATATCATGAAAAGTATGAGAAATTTTCTTCCCATACTCTCCCAAGTGTAACCACAACAACAGTAACTCTTGTTGCTCCCTCATCTCTCCCTCATACAAGCCATAGAGGAAGATCATGATGGCTGCCTTGTATTATGCCCTATACAAAAAATTCTTCTACTATTCTATCATATAGGTGCCATGCCATGCCTCCAACCACCACATACCTCTTGACCAAGGGTATGATCCAAGATGGCCAAACTCTCTCAAGAGTAGCCAACACAACTTTGCTTCTTGCTGCCTCGTGTCATAAATTTGCAAGTGGCTCACCAACCTCTTGCTTTCCATCCACCTCCATTCATCCAAGTGTGGATGCCTCCAATCATTCTCCCCCTTGGTATCTTCGCAATGAAGACTACCAATCTCCCAAAATAGTTCTGCCTCCTTAAACCTCATGGGAAGTTGAGATGTAACCCTTTGGAGATCTCCTAAAGAAGACCTCTCATCAATCAACCTCTTGAATCCAAAAGAATCCAAGTGTGCTAAAAGAAAAACACCAACAGAAAGTGGCACAACATTCATTATGCCTTCCACAATCCTGCACCCTAACTCCTCATGCTGCATGCAATTCAATAAAGGTGCAAAGGGATGAATGTTTATCCCTTCTTAGATCAACCCCAAGTTACACAGCGCTGTGCAAGCTTGTTTCTTTGCATCAGTACTGTGTTTTGATCCTGGACCATGCAGAGAAAATCCCCCAAGATTTTCCATAAGATTCCTTGAAATGATAACAAATGAAAATCCATGCATACCTTGATGAGTCCCGGGAACATCTTGTGTGTCAGCAAAAGTTCATTCCTTCATTGTGTTGGCTGATCTAACTATTGCTACAGATGGTTGCCCCTCCATGATTGTGACAACGCTGGTACAAGGCTCCTCAAGTGGAGAAGTGGACTCCTCCTTCTCAGATTTTCTACTGTCAAATATTCTAATTACCGGGTGAGTGAAATATAAAAAAGTGGACACTCTTTCATGATTCACATGGCTGAACCACCAGGTGCTTGCCTTGCCCTCCAAGTGTAGCGCTGAGATCTCCACAACCTCTTTTTCCACTACCGGATGTAGCAGGAAAAATGCCTCTAACTTCATCACCCAAGATTCTGTTGTACATAAGGGTGATCCATCAAAGGTAGAAAATAGTAATATATTGCCCCTTATCATCCTTTTGCTACATGGCCTTCTTCCTTCTCTCAATTGGATAAACTGAGGAAGATCTAGGGTCTCTTTGGAAGCCCTAGGTTGGCACTTGTATTTTTCCAAATACCCACTCAGGATCTCATGTTCTAAGTGGTATTATTGATCTCCACTTCCTCTGTGAGGACAGGAAGTGCATGGATCTTATTCTTCTTCTTGAAACCTTCTAGAGGTCTCACTACAACTTTCTCCTTCTTGAAACCCTCTTGGAGTTTCATTGCATCTTTCTTCTTTCCTCATAGATCTGAAAATTGATGAGAGTAATCTCATCCTATCCATCATTTTTTTCTCCTCTTCTTCTTATCTTCTGATTGGATATGAAATCCACAGGTTTAGCCAAGATAGTAGCTCTGATACCAATGTAATATCCCAAAATAGGGGTTTTCTACAACAAATAGAATATCTTAAGATATTATAAATTTGGAGCTCCAGAAAATCATGAGCATGGAAATGTAGATCAGATCATTAGATGTAAAATAACATCTCACCAGCAGATGAAAGAACTTCAGCAATCATATGGCCTATATCCTCCTTCCTAAGTGGGGAAATGCAGCAATATAGGGCATAAAACAGCTGTCTTCAGAAAATAATGTAATAATAGTGGGGACTGGGACTTGGATCCCTTAGTTTATACAATATAAAACACACATGAAGAATTAGAGATGAAAAAAATAACTCTAGCCACCTTAAACATATCTCCCCAAGTCAGATCACCTCAATTAAGCCCAAACCCCATGACTTACATCAACAGAAAATACTGAAGCATATGAAAGTGTTATTTTAATGGATTTTTATGAAGCAAATAATGTGACATAATAGATCTGGAGTCCACAAGTATCCAATGGCTGAGAAAATGGAGATCCCTCTCTCTTTATACAAAAATAAGATCAACTCGGCAAGGGTTTCATGAGAGACAAATGTACACAGATAATATATACAGATATGGATCTGAAAAATGCAGTTATATTGCAGTAATAAATAAATATGACTGAAATATACAAATTACAGAAGAATAATGAATTATAAATCTTTCCAGGGGAAGGTTTGGCCCTTTCTCCAATGAACAAGCTCACAAGCAAGGGTTCAAACCCTGCTACTGCAACACTCTGTAAAATGATGTAGTTTCTTCAGTAAAATATGCTGTATTGGATGGGAACTGATTGGACACATGCCAAGATGTAAAATATTCCCTGGAATCTCTTGTATAGATCTTGCAAAGCAAGGGGTACTCCCTACTTTGAAAGATAGGCTCGGGAGCTAGTGTTGTGAGTCTCCCACTGCAACACCCTGCAACACAATGTACCCTACTACAGGAATAATGCTATGGCTATAGTAGGATGCTTGGCCACAAGCATAGATGTGATAAAATGAAGAACAAAACCCCTCCAAGAGATCACTCAATGAAGGAGAAGGAATTCCTAAGCAGGAATTCCTTGTGCTGAATAGCACTGCATACTCAACTCAACAGCTGAAGAATTCTCAAGAGTCTAAGTAGACCAAAATCAATAATCCATAAGCTAACCCCAATTTTTTCTATCTTCCTCCTTATAAATTTTGTGATCCCCCTCACCTCGGGTCCCACCTATTAGGGTTTCCAACACCATGTGAATAATTTCCCTCCAAAACTGCTCTATCAAGACTGCTCCTCCACGCTGCGCTGTTGACTTGGTCAACTTGACTAAATCAACATGATCCTTTTCCTGTTCACACATGAGAAGTGAAAAATCCAGCCACTAAGTTATCCCCTTTTCACACCAAGAGGGATTTTATGTCAACACAAGACAAGTATGGGTCTCTTTCACCCATTTATTCACCTACTACGTGCAAGAAACAAAATTTAATATTCCCATTAGCTGCATGCTAATTTTAGGAATATTACAATATGTTTTCAGACTCCTGACAGATGCACCAAAATTTTATCACCAAATTGATCCTGATTGGCTACTCATCATCAACTCAATGTAACTCCTTCAAACCATTTCTAATTGAATATTAGCCTCTTCATTTTGAGAGGGCTCTCTTAAATGGTGGTTTATGATTTTGAATAAAGATAATACTAGATGGCTAACTCTATGGAATGTAACTTGGTTTTGTATGATTGTAGGTTGAAAAATGTAGGCTTTCTATCATTGGGCTATGGAGTCAACATCAATAGTTTTAGTTACAATGGTTCTTCAAATGGAAGCTGAGGCAGATAAAGGTTTTCAACAAAGATAATTCATATGCATAACATGGGAAAACACAATGATTTAACCCCTAAAGGAATTCAAAGCATAATATTATGAATTCTGAGTAATTAGTGACAAAATCCACTGCAAGTAATGAGAAATAAAGATACAAAGTAAGAAAACATCAAAAACCTCATGAGAATCTCAGGTCTGGAAGTAGAATGCCATTGTATATTACTGATAATGGATAAAACATACAAGCAACAATTTGGTGCAATATTCTCCAACCCCTTCCTCTTCGATGTTTAGTCTATAAATAGACATTCTTTACAGTCTATATGATCAGCCCAACTGGCTAGATCTTCAAATTATACTTTGAAATCTATCATAACTGAAGCCACTAACTTGAAACAGAAAAATGACAGCTATCCTTTAAAGAAAACAAACTCCAAATAGGACTCTATCTCCTATTTATTACATTTGTTTATCCTTTCAATGAAACAATTACATAATGGTTACATAATTAATGTCACATGCTCGAAGGACAAATCACCATAATTCACCACCACTTTACATCTTCAAAACACTCCTAGATTTGTGGAACATAATCCTGCTTTTTAGGGATGGATAACCCTTCACTTTAATCATTGTTTTGACTGATGATGTGGCCGTGTGGCACTCCTTTTGAGGAATGAATCTATGCGGGTATGGTCCACTGACATGATGGAGGTATCTAGTTGTCAAATGCATTGTTGAGATGCTAAAAATTCTTCAAAAGCTCCTCACAATGAAAAATAGGCAGTTTAGGCAGTTTCATAGCGAGTTTTAGTAGCGTGTGAAAACTTGCTTTTCCATCAATATCTTTGACTCCTTTGTTGTTATAACACCTTTATTATGCCAAGACACCTTGCAAACAATCAATATCCCTTCATAAAACTTGACAAAATTGAGTTTTGAGGAAAACATGCACCTACAGGAATTTTCGTAGCGTATTTCTGGCCTCAAGCCTGAGGTATGCTACGAAACTATCCAAAAAACCAAAGATCATTGTTTTCAAGATTGTCTTCAAAAATTGCTCTCTAGATACAAAATTTAGGTTCTCTGCATGTTATGAACCTTTTAAAACACATTCCAACTTAATTTTTACTCCTATGATGTTTCATCTTCATTTATAATCAATTGGCTGATGGGTTCTTCTATCACTTTCATCTTTAGCCCTTCCTTTTCCAATTCCACCAGAATTAAATCTAGTTGCTCCTGAATATCTTTCGCTTGGGATTTTAATGCCTTGTTTTTAGATTCCAAGTGCAAGTTTATCCTTTTAATGTGTTTGACTTCTCCTCTTAGTGGCTAAGTACATTTTATCAACTTTTATGTATTGTCCAAGGTTTTTGAAACACTTGTGACTTGTTCTTCCCATATTTTCCTCATATACTCAAATTGAACCTTCTCAGCTCTGTGTGTCTTTGCCTCTTGCTTCAACACTAATATCTCTTTACCTTCCTCCTTCAACTGCTCTTTGAGGGTTCCAATTTCTGATTTTTCAAAAAATTTCTCTTTACCCTTTCTTTGCTTGATAACCAATTCCTCCTTTGTTGGTGAAGACAAATCTATGATGCTTGTTGGCTGGGTAGCTTCATTGATTTTATCAGTCTCTTTTCTTTCCATGACCTTCCTTGGATGTCTGATCATTGGTTTCCTAGGTTGAAAAATGGAACCAACATCATCACCTGCAAAATCCAGTTTTTTAGTTGTCTTACCTTTCTTCATATTTCTTCCTCCATCTTCAATGTCTTCAGCTTGCATAACGGGTGACTCTTAAATGTCAATTGCATGCAGGATTTCCTCCAAATTTCCTTTAGCCAAAGTCTGGCTTCTAGTGACTCTCTTGTTGCCTTGTTTTCTGACTGTCTGCTTCTCTTTTGTAGGTGTTGTTTGAGGTGTGTCATTATCTTGCAAAGGTTCTGCTTTCATGCTCACTGGTTCCTGGAGGAGATGACCTATTTTCTTCTTCAACTTCCTCTACCACAGTTGGTGATGAAGTATTTATAGGTTTGGAGGCTTAATACATCAATTTAATACCCACTCATGAACAAGAATGAAGTCCAATATCTATCTAACCTCCTGAATTCCTCTAACACTAAAACCTTAATTAAACCATGATGGAAAAAAGAAGTCTCACTTCCTTCTGTCTTGAGTTGGACCTTATCTGACATTTTCCCTACACTTCCATATAAATAAAAAGGCAAGTCAAGTGACCTCTTACCTACAAAATGCAGAAGAAGTTTGAGATGATAGGAGTAGAACATGTGAAACCTTCCTTCACAGGTGAAATACTTTTGAATGATCATCAACAACTTTGAATAATTGTCTTTCATGAAACTCCTAGGGATGCCATTTGTCAAGTCAATTTCAGTGTGTTCTTACTTGATGAACTCTTTGAAATCCTGCATTGTGAATTTGATGCCCTTAAACCATTGTTCCCCTCCTCTAGGTATTCCTGTAGCTGATGAGATGCTCTCTAGTGTTACTGTAAGGTTCATAATTCCAACATTTGAAGTTGTTCCTGTGAAGCTAGTAGAAAAATATTTTGAAACTTGTAAATGAAACCCCTGGAACTTCTGACAGAACTGCAAGCATCCAGTACTTCTGAAAACATCCATGGTAGTAGGGTCTTCATTGAGTAAATTCATGTCTATGGTCTCATACCTGTGAAAATGACCACCCTTATTTTTTTTCTTATTGTAGCCATGGATGTATTATAGTCTTCACAACCTCGCTTGCTTGATGAAACCTGTAGAATTCGAACTTACTAGCCACCTTCTTTTCTCGATGACGCAGGTCTCCAGAAATCGACTCACATGCAAGGATAAAGCACAATATGACAAAAGGCTAATTGAGGTAAGGTATTTTGGTTTAAATGACAACTCAAGCTTCAATCATGACACATACAAGCCCAAGAAGGTAATGATGACATCAAACACAGATATGTACCTTTGAATTTATCAAAACAAACTTGAATGACCTCCACCCTAACTCCTCTAATCATAAAATGACACCTCATATGAATCTGACAATACAGGTTAAAAAACATATTTTCGTAGCAAAATTAGTTATGCCTCTGACAGATTCGCTATGAAACTATTAGGCAGTTTCTTAGCGAAATCTGTTGTTTTCCTGTGTAAAACGCTACGAAAATTTGAAAAATAGATAGATGTGCCCTAACCAAAGTTGTCGTAATTTCACCTCATGATAGTTGCATTCATTCTTAGATTCACATATAAAACTCATATTAAAACATTTAGGATGCATGTATGGAGAACGAGATTCTAGGGGTAGATTTGTTAGAAGACGTAGTTCAATTCCAACATCGCCAACCACCCTCATTAGACCACATAGTGCCACACCATCTTCCACCACACACATTCCATATTTTGTAGGTATATTGAGTCTTCCTAAGGTAAAAATATTGGAAATTAAACCTATAGAATCACCAAATTCATCTACAAAAGCAGTGGTAGAAGGATCTACATATACAAATGAAGGAGTCATCTTCCTTTCTTCAACAGGTGAATATCTCATTGGACAACAATTAGAAGTACCTAGTGAGGAAGGAGAAGAAGAGGAAGAAGGAACTTTCATTAAAGAACCATTAATAGAGGAACCAAAAGAAGAGGAATTATTTGAGGACAATCCTGTTGAGGAACCTCATATAAGTTGTAAAGAATCGACAATGGCATAAGGGTAAGGAGAAGTAAACAATGGAGAGGAAAGAACACGAATTAGTAAAGGTGGAAGAGGAGGTATAATACCACAAGGAGGTGGTAGAGGGGGAATATGTGGAAAAGGAGGAAGAGGAGATGATGGAGGTTTTCATGAAGAGGATGATCCTTTTGGATTTCCTATTCAAGATAATGAAACTACTGCTACTATGAAGAATATTTCTCCATCCATTCTTCTTAAATTTCATGGTATGAGAATCAAGGATCCATAAACATTTATTTTTTAATTTTAGGTATTATGTAAATCTTATGATTATTTACTTGATACTACAAAACTAAAATTGTTTCTTGCTACTTTGAAAGATGGGGATCTTAAAAGGTTCATGGATATAGGAACTAATTCTATAAGGATATGGGATGATATTAAAATAATATTATG
This sequence comes from Pinus albicaulis, assembly GCA_034641835.2. Classification (NCBI taxonomy): domain Eukaryota; kingdom Viridiplantae; phylum Streptophyta; class Pinopsida; order Pinales; family Pinaceae; genus Pinus; species Pinus albicaulis. Next base: position 896,181,774 of record CM076579.1, read on the forward strand.
AGAAAAATATAAATATTATTGTAGACATCATGACCTTAGATAAGAATTTTTCTAAATGACTAAAAAAAAATATGAAATCCTTAAAGATTTAGTAGAGAGATTTACGTCTAATGTTAAAATATTCAAATTGCATGATTTATGATTTGACACATTAAAAAATATCTTACTAGAAGATATAAGGGATGGATGGATTGATATTATTAACTTTATTTTTAAAGGATATGTGTCTCAATTATATTTTCAAGAGATTTGTGATAGTGTGCAAGCATGCTTCAAGAGGAAAGTCAAAATATGATAGGAGTCCAAGAGATCCAATCATGTAAAGAGTAAGTAAATCTGCATCGAGAATGGTAAGCCAAGGAAAACTTGGTAATTTGATTTATGAATTTAAAATTGATATTCTTGGAAATCTTAGTGAAAAATTTGACATGCTAAGAGTACAAAACAAGCAAAGAGCTGAAAATGCTATTTTATCTATTTAATGTCCTAGATGTGGGAAGAAACATGCACTGCAAGAATGTCCTATTGACAATATTAAAATTTGTGTTATATGTGAAGAGACTCATGTTACAAAGGATTTCCCTTAAATACTATGATTGAAAGCTATTTACTAAGTGGAACCTTGGAAAATTCAAACATAACAACTTTATTATGTTGCTCCAAGAAGACCTTGGCGACCTCGTTAAACATGTTTGGAACAAGATCCTAATGAAAAATTTCAATCTTATGCACAATGATAAATTAATTAGAACACGCCCATATCATGGCAAAAGTGGCCACCTCAACCGCAAAACTCATCTTGGTCACAAGGATGGCAAGGTTCTTATGGTAGAAACCCTAAGTACCCTCGATATTTTTAATAATATACTCAATACCAACCTCAATATTATTCTCCACCCCAACCTCCACAACCTCTCCAACCACAATTAAAACCTCAATTGACCACAAGTCAAACTCTTCCATTACCATTCACTTCATTTCCATAGAAATAAAATCAATTACCAGCACAACCACTCCCCAATCCCAATAACAAAGTTCCTCAACAAACTATTTATAATGTTGAAGCCCAAAATTTTCAAGCTTATATGATAGCTCCTCTAGATTTAAATGAGGTTCAAATTAGATATGGTCGAGTTTTACAAAAGAAAACACCCCCAGTTTTAATTAAATAATTTAAAGAAGAGAAAAATATTAAAAAGGAGGAATCCCTTGAACAAGAAAAGACTCCTCAAAAGGAAGATATTCCTACACAAATATGACAACAAAATAAAAGAAACTCCTACAATTCCTATAACTGAGCAACCATTTATTTCCTTATGTTATCACTCAAAAAAAATTCAAAACATCATTCTGACAAGATTACTTAGGTTCATGGGTCAAAATAGGGTCTTAGGAGTCATTTCTTGAGTTTGACGAATGGAAGTATTAAATTCTTTTATAGTTTGAGCCTACCCTAGTGTTTAAATAAACTCATTTTTAAGGTCTTTCATGTCAAGTCTTTCATCATTTTAGGATTCATTTCATTCCCAAAGTTTTTGTATCAAAACAACCCAATTAGCCAAGAAACCACAATTTCGTAGCACATCATGTTGAAAAAATTCACTTTGTGTTACAAAAGCACTAATAGTTTCGTAGCACAAAAAAAAATTACACTACAGGCGAAAGCACGATTTTGTAACTGTATTGTCACTTGAGTTTCCAAATGTCAGAAACCGTTGGGAAAGGGTAAGACAGAGTCTTGTTGAGTCATGTAAAGATGAAATCAACGTACACACCCACGTTTGCAGTCATCATGGTCAGTATAGGTTATCAGTGGGCCATCATTTTCAGTTATGAAAGGACACTTGAAATTCAAATTCTTTCCTAATTAGTCATTCTCATTCATTTTGCCTTCATTTATAATGTCTGAGCTTTGAGTATCGAGCCAAACTTGTGGCTGGTTCTTACAAATGTTTATTACATCCATATCAAGCGAGGCTGATATATTTAATCAAGCGAGGCTGAGAGGTTCTCTGAAGAACTATGGGAAAGGAAAGAAAAATACATAGAGGAGGACAATGCTTAAGCCATGAACCTAAAGACATGAAGGCAATAAATGAATACCCGACAGTGATGGAAGCATTCAGAAGAGTAGGTTGCTTACATTTTTGTGAGAAATTGCAGGGCTGTCACACACATGTATCCAAGGAATTTTCTATGATTTTCAATGGAACAACCACTAAACTGGGGATGGTAAGGTTGTACATCACACCAGAGGTCATTGATGCCGTTACAGAGATTCCAAGAGGTCAAGAAACCTAGTTCAAAGGGTTCAAATTTAATATGGAGTAGTGTAAATAATTCATGAAGCCTGAGTACATTGAGATGGATCTCAACGATGCTATCCCTAGAAGCTGCATCAAAGATAATTATTCAAAACTGCTACTCAACATTTAGAAATATTTTATGTGTGAAGGAAAATATCACAAGGTTTATTCATACCATTTCAAATTGCTTCTACACTTCACTGGTAAGATTTCACTTGACTTACCTTTTTATCTACATAGAAGTCTTGCAAAGATGGCTGATAAAGTGCAAGCAAAGTCTGAGGGGAGTGAGACATCATTATTTCATCATGGCTTAACAAAATTATTAATTTTAGATGAACTTCAAAAGATAGGCATAGATTGGTCTTCATTCTTGCTTATTAATGGTTTTGAGTTGGAAAAACTAACTCCTACAAGAAACCCTAAAGCTAAAGGAGTTCCATCACCACCAGCAGCAAAAACAAGCCAACCTATGGTTGCCAAACCAAAATAACCTGCAAGAGTAAAGCCAAGAAAGAAAACTGAGAAAATACCAGAGCAAATGCAACTGCTTAATACACCAACTCTCCCACCTACAAAACATAAATCAAAGGTTTTCAAAGACGCAAAACAGGAACAAGCTATTAGCAAGCAAAGGACCAAAAGAATAACTAGATGCCAAGTAGTGGTTTTGAAAGGAAAGACAGTTGCTATAGAAGACAATTCAGTAACAAAGGGGAATTTAGAGGATATTCTTCATGCCATTGACATAGAAGAAACACCTATTTTCCAAGCTGAATTTATTGGGGAAGGTGAGCAGAAGTGGAAAAAGGCTAAGTCTGCAAAGTGATTAGAGTTTGAGGGGGAAGATGTAGGTTTCATTTTTCAAGCAAGAAAGCCTATGACAAGGCATGTCAGGAAATTAATGGAAGGTAGCAAAGAAGTTAAAAAACCCACTGAGACAGCTAAATCACCTAAAGATATTATTGACCTCTCATCACCCACAGTGAAGGATACAATTGGCAAATTAAAAAGGGGAAAAGAGAAAGTGATAGAGAAAACAGAGTTTCAGCACCTTGAGGAAAATTTGAAGTTGGAAAATCAGGAAATTGATATCATGAAAAGGAGAGCTAGAAAACACAGTGTTGAGAAAGTAAAATTTAAAAGGATGAAGGCATCATGGGAAGGACAATTTGATTATGTTTCTGAAACTTTAAACAATACAGAGAAACTTTTCAAGTGGACAATTCTAGCAATAAAAGAAGCTAAGTTTGTCAGAATAATAAACACCCATCTGAGAGCTACTAACAAAAGAATTAAAGGTTGGGTTAAGGACTTACAAGAGAAACTGGAGTTAATTCATGATAAGCTACAGAGCAAAGGCAGTCAAATGACAGTCATAGAAGAACCAATAAGCCAACCAATTGTAAATGAAGAAGAAATGCCTCAAAGAAGCTAAAATGAGGATTGGTTTATCATTTGTATGGTTTGCAGATGATGAGGACAAGTTATATTTTGAGTTTTTGGGCAACCATAATTTTCATTTGACAAATTTTATGAAAAATCTACATACTCAGCAGTTCCATAGTGCCTCCAGGCTTAAAAGGCAGAAAAGCGCTATGAAATTGTTGTAGATGCATTTTTTTCTTCTTTTGATCAGTATTTAAGGTGTTAAAGGATGATTTAAGAGCTAAAATTTCTATGAAATATGTGTTGAAGGTGATTAAAATGATGCAAGAGGAAAGAGTCAAGTTTTTGGAGGACAAAGGCTTGTAATGGCAGCGCTACAGAAAGCACTACGAAAATTGTTGTATTTTCATAGCGCAATACATTACATCCTTTTGAGCAGTTTTTGAAGCGGGTTTAGACAGTTGGAGGTTAGGAAAGAGTTATGGAACATGTTAGGCCAACTTTAAACAACCAAGGACCACGAAATGAAGATTAAATGATAGTCAAAATTTTCAAAGAAGGAAAAATATCCTATGCCTAAAAAACAGGGTACTATTTCCTATTTTTGTGGAGGTCAGCTAAGTGGTCATGAAGAACTGAATTCCATTATCCAAATTCGACCATGTGATGATACATTTTTAAATGATGTAATTTCAAATAGATAAGGTTGTTATAGATAGTAATAAGGAGTTTGAGTCCTTTTTGAAATAGGACTACTAAGTAGGATAGGTGACCATTTGTAATAAATTTCATGTTTTATGGTTATGCAAGGTGTCATTGGACAAAAATTCGATGTATATAGCCTAGAGTTAGATCATCTAAGGATGTAAGAGGTCTATTAAAGGCCACTGGGTCGAATTTGTTAGGGGTTGGACAATTTTGGCAAAAAAAGAGCTTGTTGTGAATTGACTATTTAAGCTAATACAGAGATCTTCTACTTGACCAGCTTGAGATTCTGAAGGGGTTTTTAGTGTTTTCCTATTCTATCTGTATTTATTATATATCTCATTTGTATTGTGTTCATATATATTACTTAGAATTCATCTATAAGATGCTATGACTTCCTTTATAAGTGAACTGACTATGTTTTTACATGTTTCATGTGTGTGTACCTTATGACTAAAAAATCTGATAAGACTCAACTTCCATGTTAAGTAGACTCAATGAATTTCTGAATTGATTTGACTCCATAAGCCCAATATATACATGTTGATGTTATTTTCAACCTACATCTATCATTATTAGTGTATTTCCTAAATAGAGTTAGCCATCTATATCTTTATCTATATCATTAACCCTTGAGAGAGCCCTCTCAGGCTGAGGAGGCTAAGCCTCAGTCACAAGATTAGGTTTGAAATAGTTACATGAGATTGTCTGATCAAGCATCCTATCAGGTCCAATTTTGTGATAACACCTTACATCCTCATTTTCCCAAGATAATTCAAATTGATAAAGCTATAGAGAGGAAAATAATTTTACCTCATTATAACATGTTAGATGAATTGAAATATATTTGCATCAAGATTCCATTTCTTCAAGCTATAAAGGAAATACCTATCTTTTCAAAAAAAATAAAGAAGTTGTATATCAAGAAACTTGGAAGAAAAATAAAAGACATTCAAAATTAGAACTGGTAGGAAAAACCACACACATTATGATGGGAAATCCAATAATAGAAAAATACTTAGAATCAGGTAGTCCCATTGTAAAGATTCATCTAAATTACATTGAAATTCCAAACAATTTGATTGCCTTAGGTGCAGTTATAAATATCATGAATAATTATACTATTGATAAATTAATATTAACCAATCTTCAATATAATCCTACGTTATATCAATTAGCAGACAAGTTTTTTATCAAACCTGATGGTATATTAGAAGATGTAGCTCTATCCCTAGATTCATGGGATTATCCTATGGATTTTATGATATTAACTCCCAAAAATGATCTAGGAGGACATCCAATGATTCTTGGTAAACCATGGTTAGCTAAAAATGATGCATTCATAAGTTGTAGATATAGTGATACGTTCATTTCTGATGGAAATTCTACCAAAAAATTCACATTATATCCACCCACAACATCAATAACTAAAATAGAAAATGAAGATTGGATTGAAGAATACGATGAAGAGTATGAAAACATTCAACTTGGTTTAATCATCTCAAAAAATTATGAGGAAGATCAATTAACAAATATAATGAAGCTACCAAAATAGTTCAATTTCTCCAATACATATGAACACAACATATACCATAAACATCCCAAGAATAGTCCTAAAACATTTGTGATACATCCATGAAAATGTGTTGTCTCATAGATATTAAATTATAAGGTGAAATATCCAAGTACATCAATTACAATGGTGAAAAATAGTTCCAATAGTGGAACATTAAGTCACTTCTAACTTCTCTAAAGAGTACTTTTTCTCTCCTATGCCAAGTGGAGAAGCCAAGACTAGCTCTCCAAAGCTTAAGCTTCCAAAATCCCTTTGGTTGAGTTATGAGGTTGCTTTTATAATAAGGGGAATGACCTTTCATATCCCCATGACCCTTGAATTACCCTCACGACTCTTGGACTTCTCATGTTTCCTTTGTACTTATAAAAAAATCTTGAAATTCTAATGAATTTTGGACTTCTATACAATATTTTTCCATATAATGACTATGTGACTCTTCATGTTCCACATATGGCTCCTATACTTCCACACCTTACATTTTTTCCTTTTCTTGAAAATACATCATTACAATCCACATGATGATGTGGCATGAAACATGGACCCGCATTGACCATTATGGTGACACTTGCACAAGTTACAACTTGACAATGATGACATGATCTTCATGATGAGGTGGTAATGCCAAGTTGTCTTCCTTGCTACTTCATCTTGCATTCTTGATGACAAATCTGATATGTACTTCATCTTCATGCAATATCCACTTTGTTGCTCATCTTCACCATCCAAATGGTTTTTGATCAATATCGAAATCCTATGAGTCATCATGCAATTTCTTCTTTCTGTCTCTGTCCATGATTTGCTTCATTTCTTCATGATATTTGTCTTAGTGCTTCTTCTATGAAGGTGTTTCTTCATGATTTAGCCTTGCTATATGTTCTTGAGAATCACTCTGTCATTCTAGGGAGGCACTCTTCCAATTATAAACATTCATGATAGGGAAATATCTACCTTAAAAACATATATTCTATCATTACCTAGCTTATGGAATGATCTACTCATGATATGCCTATGAAAAGGTTAAAATAAGTAGGCTTGATTAAGAGGGCACAATCAAACTCATCAGTGGCTTAGGAGGGCTCCACTATTCATTTTTATAGCACCATGCATTATGAGGAAGAAATATCCTTGGTCTAGTGCAGTGAGGGAAGTGAGAGGGACTGGGTGGAAAGCTCCATGCTTCGTGGTTGCACCATGCACTCCAAGGAAAAGAGAGGGAAGATCGACAACACAATTTGACTAATCAAGATTGAGGAGATGCATCCTTCATCCTTTCCTACTATTCCATGTGCTCAAAGGAAGGGTCAAAGGTGTTATTTTATATCAGTCTCGTTAGTCACTAGTGATCAAATTATGCTTTTCGTATTGTTATTAGGGTCATAGGTCAATTTTTTAAGTTTCGGTAGGTCTTCAAATAAAAATTTGGTCACTAGTTAATGTGTCTAGATTTATTACTACTCCCTTCATTTCATGGTCAAATTGTCATTTTGGTCATACCATCACTTGTTTTTATAAGTCATCAGTGAAATTTATTGATCACTATCTCAGTCATTATATCATGGTCCATCATGTTTCAAGGTTCAAATCATCAGTTTCATATTCCATTAGGTGTCATCATTATGGTCAAGTCATAAAAATGTCATTTAATGAGTCATTTCAACATCAAAATCATCATTTTGACGTGTATTAATAGGTAAAAGTCATCAATAAAGGTTACTAAGGTGTATTTTATCTTATTTCATGATGTAATATAAGTAAAAAAAATTCATAGCTATAGTACACAAGTCATCTTATCAAATGGTGAAAAGACATGGTGGGACCACATCACCACCAAGAGAGAAAATCAATTTCCAAGCCATAAAAAGACCAAAAGAGCATGTAATTTTCTCATTCCAACCTTAAGAAATATCTCTCAACCTTCAAAGAGAATTTTCACATTCAGAGAAGAAATTCCTCTCCACCAAAGTGCCAATCCTCTTCTTCTGTGGCGCTTTTCATCGGTAACACTGCGCTTTTGCCAGAGTGTACCTCGCTTTCTCAAGGGAGGAAAAATATTCAATTCCAAGGGTTTTATTCAGCAGCCACAAGTGTAATCTCATTAAATACAAGTAATTGAGGCTCTCATTCCCCTCCTTCACCTTCCTTTTGCTTCAGTTTATCATTGAGAGCTCAGAATTCCCCCTTCTAGGGTTTTTCTGAATTTTCTTGCTTTCATAGTCTCTTTGATAGAATTGTTGGGAAAGATCCTCACATAAAAGCTAATTCACCTTCCCCTACCTTTCATACACCTCCCTAAACATTTTCCCTCACCCATATCCCTCAATTTCATCATTTTTCCCAAAACCCTAGCCTACACTACACATTTCTAGGTTAGGGCTATGTTTAACCCTTTTTCACCCTTTCCCCACATCCATTCCCTAACATATATCCCCACCCCCCTAAATTTTCCCAAGAATTTAAAATTCCTACAACCCATTCATTCCCCTCCATTTCCAAAACTGCCTAATATCCCCTGTTTTTCCATACACTAAACCCTAATTTCCCTCCTATTGAGCTAGGGTTAGCTATGGATTCAGAGACTATATAGCATAGGAGGAATAAGGGAGTACAAATCAGTAGGTATGAGGCCACTACAACATTGGATGTCATGACTACACCATTACTCAATAAATCCTTCCAACATGCAGGTTGCCTTGCCTTTTTCCAAAGGGTTGAAGAACTTGGTTTCAATGACAAGATTACTAGCACTTTTTCCACAGATCTAAGGAGAGATAAGGTGACTATTGCAGGGATTTTATTAACTCTTTCAATAGAGACTATATCCATGGCTACAAGGATTCAAAATAGTGGTGATATTTGGTTCAAGAAAATAGACATTGACCTTGAAAACTACAAAATGTTCTTGAAACCTGCATACAAAGCTGCTCCAAGTGCATTTTTCCATTCAAGAATCTACTTGAAAAATATTCCCCTTTCAAGAAATTAATAATTAAATATTTCACATTTGAGGGTAGGTTCTCCAGGTTTTATTAGTATCATGTGAGGTTTCTCATGCATTTCACCTGTGTAAAGGCATGTAACCTACCACATTATCTTTACAAAAGCATGGTTAAAATGGCATAGAAAGTACATAGAAAAGGAGATGATCACCATGCTATTTTTTTCCATCATGGCTTCGTGAAAATCTTGGTTTACGATTAGATTGCAAAGGTAAATTTTTCATGGGATGGTTTCATATATTTAGTTGAAATCTTACCTACTCCTACTCAGTGAAGCAACCATTCTACACCTTTGACTTCACCTATGTAGCAAGAGGTGGCTTCCAAAACTATCACAAGGAACCCAGAGCTGAGGTGAAAAATACCTACACCAGAGGGAAGAGGCTGATGTTTGCTCCAGCTAGTGTGGAAAAGGATCGGCCTACTACAAAATTTTAAGACACAACAACACATGAGGCACCATTACATGAAGAACCACAGGTACATTATGACACTCCTATGGCAGATTTAGAGGTACATGAGGAGGTCAAGAAAATTGAGAAGTTCATCCATGAGAAAGAGGCTAAAATTATAGAGCTAAAGGATTTGTTGTCCAAGGAAAAATTCATGATCAATTTCATTCAACAGGAAAACAAGCAGCTCCAAGTTAAGCAAATTTTGCTTAGCAAGCCTAAAACTAGTTTGCTGAAAGATGATGCCAAAGATAAGGAAATTGTTGATGTTGATGACTTAATCTAGAAGAGTAGGTTAAACCAAGGAGACCAAGAAAAAGATGTATTAAGAGGGAAATTTAGAAACAATGGGAACCATATCCACCATTGGACCAAGAGGAATTTGATGAACTAATTGCAACAACAATTGAGCAAAACAAAGAGTTTTGGCTTGACAATGTCAATTTCCACTTGGAGAAGCTGCCTAATAAGGATAAGAGGAAAAAAAAATATGTAGAGGCACATGGCCATGCAATATTTAACCACGAACAAGATCTACGAGCTCTTAATCAAGAAATTGAAGAAGAAACTCAAGCAAACCCTAATAAGGAAAAAGGAGAAGGACAAGCTTGAATTGTTGGCCGAGGCATCCCTTATTGCATGAAACATCATCTCCTAGCTCCAAATTCCAAAAAAATTACTTGGATGGATAGATAATCACCTTCAGATGTCATCTATATAGTTTTGGTGCCTTTTTAGCAAACAGGTTGGGAGAAAATACTTAAAAAATTGCAAAAAAGTCACTTTCTACCAGTATTTTGACCTAGGTGCTGCGCTTATGGAGTAATCTTGGGTGAATGTGTTTTTCTCTATCTTGGAGAAGCCATTTTTATTTCTTGAGGTGTCTAATGAAAAATAGACATCCTAAAATTTCCATTGGTATCTTCAGAGCTGGATTTGGAGCAGTGGAAGGCCTTCAAAAGTCTCCTCAAAGTTGGCATTGTGCTTATGTCTGATGGCTCTGCGCTTATGCATGTTCATCAAAATTTCAAGGTTTTTCAGTTGAATCTTGGTTTTTATGATGTAATATCTTCAATTTTAAGTTGACCTAATTTAATTGAAGGTTATTCTTGTTAGAGTTATTTTTATGTAATTATGAGCTTCATTTATGTGGGTTGTCCAGTCAAATTTTATTAGGAGGGTTTGTTTCAACCTCCCTAGTCATTAGGTTATGGTTGGAGACATTTATGTAAGCTGTTCCTACACTAAGGGATTTGACCCCTGAGAGAGGGGAAGTTTTTTTTGGTCTATATTTACTTAGTTTTATTTTAGAATCAAGGTTGGATATCAGAGAGTAGGAGGCTTGGACTCTTGTGTACAGTTGAAATTTTTAGAAATACAAGTTCAGTTGCAGCACATATTTAGGGATTCATGTGGTATGATCTGTGGCATATTTTTTTCTACTGTTATTTACTTTTATGGATGCTTGATTCGTATTTTTTACATACCTATTCTCTTCAATGGCTTTCCTATAAGATGTTAAACATAAATCTTTATACTCATTCTCTGTTTTGGTAGGAAACTCATGTTTGTGTTAGTAATTTGCTGATAAATGAATTCATTTAAGACATGCTCATTTTGATCCTCTACATTTATATCCTATACTAGAACCACAAAACCCTAAGGCGCCATAGAAACATATCTACCATGCCCTTTGTATCCCTGCAACTGTAATCCTTCGAATCTGACCTAGTTTCTTTTCCTTTCCTCCTGATCTAGTAAAGCCCCTAAATTTTCAAAAAACCTAGAGCTTAACATACCTAGCCTAGAATCCATTCTTCCTCTAGTAAATATTTGGCTATGATCATAAATAGAGCCCTCTTTGGTTTGATAGGGCTAGCTACCAAACTCAAAGGTTGGTTTGAGGTTACCTTTATCGATTTCCATTCTTAGCCTTGGGACATTGTGGAGGATAAAAAAAGGAAGGATCAGGGTGCATGAGTGCATTGGGAAGTAGGGAAGGTGAAAGTTACAACCTTCAATATTTCACTGTGTGCTCAAAGGAAAAGGAGACTTTAAGAAGGGAGAAGTTTGACTGGTCAAAGAAAAGAGGAAGCTTCCTTCAACCTTCCCTACTTTTCCATGCACTCTAGAGGGAAATTATAGGCAATTTTTGGTGCATGATCACATTGGGAAGGAGGGAAGTTGAAAGGAGAAAGCTTTAAAGAGGGATTAGTTTGACTGGTCAAAGGTGGGAGGAGTCTGCCTTCAGCCTTCCCTACTATTCCATGCACTTTAGAGGAAGAGTTAACGCCAAGATTGGGCACAGAGTGAATTGGGGAAGGGGGAAGGGTGAGGCTTCAACCTTTGGGAGTGGATTTAACAACCTTGGTTAAAATTCCATGTAAAAAAAATATAAGACCACAGTTTATGGGACACCTATTCCAAGCTGAATGGTGGGAAAAACATCCTAGTGGGTGTTTATTTCGGTTTATATGGATAAGGGAATTGGCAAAGGCAAAGGCTTTGAAGAGGAAAATTTATTTTTGGCACATTTATTTATGAAAAAAATGGAAAATAGGAGAAATGGAAGGTGAAAAGTCACAGGTTGCATGTGAGGAGGAAAATGAAGGAAAATGAAGGAAAATGATGGAAAATGAAGAAAATAGAGGCCTCATTGATAAAAAAAATTCTAAGGATCAGTTGGAAAGATTTTGCTGGTTCAACCTTTTTTCAATTTATTTTTGGAGTTCTCTCATTATTCTCTCTCTCTCTCTCTCTCTCACTATTATATACTTAGATTTTTCTAGGAGCACTTTGGCATTGGAGCAAGAAAGGCAAAGAAAGAAAGAAGAAGGAAGGATCAAGCAAGGAAGAGTAGGATCAAGCAACTACATCAGCATGATTTGTATGTATTGATTTGCATGTGTGATTTCCTTGCTATATATGGCATGCATGGTATTGCATGTGGTTCTTTTCTGTCATGGCATGTTTTTTTTCAGGTGTGAAAGTGTTTTTAACCTAGCCTTTCCATTTCCGGATAACCTTGATGAGATGGGTTGTAATAATTTGGTTGAGTTAGATTGTCGGATGGATTTGAAGCTGAGTGAGGTGGATATCCAAAATGACAAAAAAATGGCCTATTTGTCCCTGAAATAGACTATGGATCACGGTAAATCCATTTGCCTAGTAACCCTTGAGCTAGATTGTGGGTAGCAGTAAAGGCAGTATTTTGTGCCTTAGTGGGCCTAGGAATCCTTACTAGTGAATGATGGGATATATGGTAAATCCAAGGGCTAGAATGCTCTTCATTGGGCCTAGTAGTACCGTGATGGTATGTGTAGTAAATCCTCAAGAGTGGCCCTCAGTGTAGGGCCTAGTGATCCCTGGATCGAACTGTGGATTACGGTAAAGCTTGAGAGACTAGAAGGCACTAAAATTCCTCATGGTGTAGGAAAAGAACTCCGATAGAATTCATGATTGTTTGGTTCTTTTTAGTTGGGTACGAGTCCCATATTCATGCTTGGAATATGGCACATGGGTGATTGGATGAAGAGATATTTCGCTCAACTAATCTATGGTCAGGTGGAATGTGGTAGTCCCATCCTCGATTGGTTTTTATATTCATTAATGAGAAGTTAATTTACTTGGAATTTGATGTGTAAGTGTACTGGTTGATATGTGGATCCTATAGTTGATGTATTCATGATATTTTTGTTGTTATTATGCTGGTTATGAGCATGTATTTTGACATTGATGATGTGCGGCTCCCCTCATGTTTTTAATTGTAAATGAATAAAAAATGTATCTATGACCTAATAAATGATATTGTAGCTAATGATGTAAGGGAACAATGCTTCTTAGCGATTATTATATAAGTATGAGACCCCTATTCTCTGTTATGTTTTTTATACCTTTAGCTTTCATGTTTGTGACATGTTTGACAAAATTCCTGCCATGGCTAGCAGGGGTCCAGTTTAGTCCTCATGGGTTTTTTGTAAATATGTCACTGTTTGGTCATTATAATTCATCCCTAAAATTTTCATGAAGTGTTGGACATAGCACTGGGTTCTGGGCCTGAAAAGGTGGCTCAAATACAGGGGATGCTGGCACTTAACTGAGGAATTGAATCCTTGGACGCTGGCTTGCAGTGTTATGCTTATGTCTATAGCCTCCTAGATGTAGGCTTGCAAGCCTGTGCCTACATCTATGGATCAAAGAGGTCAAAAGGTCAATGTGATCTAGTGGTAAGAGGCCTGAATGGTTGGGTTACCTCTTGGGGGTGTTTTTGTTGTTGTATAGTGTATGTGTTATATGTTTCCATCGATTACACTTCCTTAAGGTCACCTAGGAGGTTGAATCTCATCATAGTATCCTCTTGTCGCATATTTACCCCGACTAGCTATTTACTTGGGTAGATGTGGGAAGGGGGTGTTACATAGTGGTATCAAAGCACGGTTGGACTCTCCTTGGGCAGTGCGTTGGTCATGTATTCAAGTCAGTTTCATGTGTTCCTCATGCTTATATTCTATGTGCTTTTTGCATATGCATGGCGTTGGTCATAATTGTAGTGGTTTCACCATGTGAAATTTGATGAAGTTGTTGATTGAATGTGATTGTCATGAGTGCATGTCAGTTATGCATTTGTTATGCATGTCAGTGTATATATATTGTTAGGAATATATTTTCTTGGTTAAAAAATTTGTCCATGAGGTCATTGTATGCATTTTAGGTCATCATGATGTTTTTGGTATGTTATGATGCTAATGTGTTGGTTGATATAGAGAAGGAGATGCAGATCATAAATCGAAGTTGCATCACTAGACTTTGGATAAGAGAATATATTCATCCATGTATTGTAGGTTTGGCATGAGGGTATGTTAGTTAATGGATTGTTATAATAATTAGGGTTATGTACATGTTTTTTATTCTATTGTTGTTGTGGTTACATGTACGATAGATGTTAGTGAATTAATGTGGTCATATGCACATGTGTCGAATAGTCATGAATGATAGTAATTTGTTGTTATATGCATTGTTGTTGTTTTATGTTAATTAACTTGATGATGATGTTATATGTTGTTGATAAGTATGTTATGTGTTAACTTGCTGATTGTTACCTCATAGTTAACTTGATCATTATGTTATATGTTTTTTATGAGTATGTTATATGTTAACTCGTTGCTATTATATGTTAGTCAACTTGATGATTAGGGTTATTGCATTAAGGTCTGGATGTTACACGTATCATGCTAATTTGGATTGGTCTATGCAGGTGGTTAGGGTTGTGCCATTCATGTATGAGTTGACCTAATTATGATATTGTGTTGTACTAATCTAGACTAATTGTGCATATGTGAGCGTTATGCATGAATCACAATTGTTTATGATTTTATGATGCGAACATGTTATCTAGTCATTTTTATGGATATCATGAATTTATTTATGTATAAATTGATGTGAATTAAGTTATATTGTGCTAATCTATATTCATTGCGAAAACAAGATAGCCTCCCCTAAGATACATCAAGGTATGGATTTTCTTATGTCGTCTACTTGGCGTCTGAATGGTTGATTATGTTGTTTATTCGGTGTTCAAGTGTTTGGTGCCTATTATGTCATTTATCTGTTGTATAAATGTTTGATTACTTGCATGATATGAGTATGTTCCTATACGATTGCATGAAGAAATGATCTTGTTTTAAGACGGTTGTAATAACATGTATGCGTTGAGACAAATGATATGTACTTGAGTGCAAGTAGGTGATAGTTGTAGTAGTATGTATTATGACTAATTAATGTGATTTGATTATTGATTATGAAATTGTTGTTAGACTTGGTAAAGGTTTATTTCAAATTGATATATATGTTGACTTGATCTTTGGAACATGTGACTTACATGTGTGAACAGTGCAGGACGATATGCTTTGTATTAGCTTCACATGGTAATAGTTTACCTGTTTATATAACTAACAGATGGGTGATATGATGGTACATAGTAGGACTCGATTGTGAAAAGGTAAATGGTAAAAGAATGAATTGGGTAATAATTCCATTTGCTATGTTTGGAAATCCTAATTCCAAACGAATGAGTGCTTTGCATATAGGAAGTATTATTAACCTTGATTTTGTCTGACATTATGCAGCTATGTGCTATAGTCACGAACATGTATTTTATAGGTATATCAGTTGGTTTCTAGTTATGGTTGGATTCATCCAGGGTTTGGATTCCCTTGAGAGATGATATATGTATGTGTTTAGATACAAAGCGACATGTTTGAAAAAACAAGGTAAGGTAATTGATCTATTGTATGTTTATATTATACACTGATAGTTATGTGTTTATGGAAGTATGATGCAGGGGATTGCATGAGAAAAGATTCTGCCATGAAATATTTGAAAAGGATCGGGTTGAGATTTCCCTGGGAAGCACTGGGAACCATGGGGATTGAATCATTGTGCTTTTTGCTTGACTTGTGGGTTTGGTCTCTTGTGGTTTGTTGTGCTTGATTTTTGGCTTTGTTTATGTGTAGTGTATGTCCATACCACTTCATTGCGGTGTTTTATTTTTATTTATTCTCATGGTTTTCTTGTTATTGCTTATTTTTCTTTCCTTTTGTCTGAGAGTATTTGGAATTGGTTTGGAAAGAGGAAAGTAATGGAGCTCAGGGAGAGCTGTGTGGTACCCAACAGGTAATGAAAGATATGAATGAAGCTTGGTGCATGAGTAAGTGCAAAGAAAGGTAAGAATATGACAACCAAATGGATTGGTTAGGTCCATTGAGGTAAATGGACAGTGGAAGAACAATCATGAGAAAGGTAACACAAAAGGTAAAGTGAATGGATCTAATGTGTTAGATGCCTTGGTTATGTTGGTAACTCTTGTTCTCAACGTTGTGCATGATAAAAGGAAGTTATCTTAACCTAGACCTTATGATATCTTGTGATCATGATTATGTTGATGTTTATATATGTATAAATGTGGGTATGTATGTCATGTATGATAGGGTCATCATGGATAATGATTATTTGACACTAATGATTATATATATGTATGTATGTATGTTTCTATGTCACTATATGACAGGGTTTTAAAGGATCATTCTTATGGAGGAATGATTTTTTATGTAGGTGAATGACATAAAGATGTTCTTGGTATTATGAGGAATCAAGTGGGAAGAGTAGTCCTAACAGATCTATGAGCTCAATATCATAAGTATATGATTTAATGTTATATGCTTGTACTATTCCTGTGTTTATATTATGGACAGGTAATGCTAAGGGGTACATCAATGAAATGAAAGTAGTGTGATCTACGATATGATAGGATAAAGCCAATAGAAGCAAGTTTTTTTGTGGAGTCAGTGTGTGGTCTATGGATGTGTAATACTAAGGTTGTGTATATGTTGTGCATGTTGTATATTCATTGATTTTACCTATGGTGATGTGTACATGTAACATATGTATTATTGTGTACCTATGATGTTGTATGCGTGTTGTATATATGGTGTTGTGTGTATATTACACATGTAGTCCTAGGTATAGATGGTCCTATGTACATGTTGGATATGTGGTGTTGTGTACATATGGTACTGTGCACATGTTGGATATGCAGGGCTGTGTGCATATGGTGTTGTGCGCATGTTGGGTATGTGGTGTTGTGTACATATGGTGCTATGTACATGTTGTATATGTAATGATATATACATATGGTGTTGTGTACATGTTGTACATATGGTGCTATGTACATATAATTTTGTGTGCATGATTTTACATGTGGTGTCGTGTACATGTCACACATGTGGTGCTATGTACATGTGGTATTGTGTACACAATTTATAGGTGGTGCAGTGTACATTTGGTGTTGTGTACATGTTGTGTAGGTGGTGCCATGTACATGTGATTTTGTGGACACATTGTGCAGGTAGTGTTGTGTATAGGTGGTATTGTGTACATGTTGTGCATATGGTACTGGTATACATGTGGTATCATGTGCATGTCGTAATGTTGTGTTGAGGGCATGTGATACTATGTATGTGCATGGTGTAGTCATGGTATCGTGACATGTGTATTCGTTGTGTGGTACTCTGTATATGTATATGTATTGTGTTGTGTTGTACACCATATGTAGGTGTATCTGCTGTGTTGTATTTTACACCAGGTGTAGGTGTATGTGTTGTATACTAGTGTAGGCATATGTATTGTGTTGTATTTCACATTGGGTGCAGGTGTATGTATTGTATGATGTTGTATATTGTATGTGGTTGAATGTGTGTGATGCACCCTATGTGTATGTGTGAATGGTTGAAGAGAAGCATTGGGTGCTTGCCGGGTGTGGCAACCGATCCGATATGTGTACAACAGAACAAAGGCAGAAGTAAGGACCAATGAAGGATACGTATTGGTATTTTATTTCAGCCTTATTATGCATGTGATCTACAATTCTGACTTATGATGGGTGCATGTGATTTACGATTTTGATCTATGATGGTTGTGTTTTGAGCTAACCTAATATGATATGTTTATACATGATGATCTGGTCAAAGAAGATAGTTTTACTTGTCGTGATAGGAAGTGAACATAATTTCAAGTGTACCTTATTGATGAGCCACCAATGAGGTATGAAGTGAATTTATTTCAATTTAATTTGAATCTAATGATAGTTATGTGCTTGGTATAGGAAGCACGAAAATTCCTATTTGGGTGGTTGAAACTGATTGCAAGAATTAGTAGCAACAACAAAAGGAATTGGAACATGCAACCGTATGATGGTAAAGCACTTCAGGAGCAGGGCCATTGTGGGACACTGGTACCCAATAGTGTCCATTGATTTCCATGAGAATTATATGACTAGTATGGTGGTTTTGAGGAAGGTATATGCCTTGGTTGTTTGACCTTCCAATGCAAGGAAGCCTTGTTAAGGGATGGAATGCCCGAGATAGGGGTGCCAGCAGAACTTGGAAGGTGTGTGTCTGCACAGAAGGGGATTAATGGATTTCCTGAGGGACTGTGTAGCAGAGAAGGGAACGTCGAGGATTTATTTATTTGGTCATTACCATTGCCATATAGAATTAGATGCATATTGGGAGTGTGCCCCGGAAAAATGAGTTGATAACTATTCACTGAGAGGTACAGTGGCGCAATATCATAGCGTTGGATATTGGATGAAAATTTGGCTTTGATAGTGGATTTTGGAATTCCTTGGAAGGAAGTGAATCCTAGTATTACTTTGAGGGTGGAGGTGTTAGCCTATGGATTCAATTATTGTTGATATGGGCATTGTATCCTTTTATTTTCTAGTTGAAAAAATGTTCATATTATTTGTATATGTGTATATTATTGTAAATATTGTATTGAGCTAGATTTATAAAGCTCCATAGACAATATGGTTGTATACATGGTTTTTATTGTAAATACCTTAATGAGTTATGTTATAAAGCTCTAGTACATGGTATTTTTTTCATGTTTGAGAAGTGGTCATTGTAAATAATTAAACGAGTCGTGTTATAAAGATCTATAGGAAGTATGTATTTTTTTCTACAGTTTACTAGTTTATAGGTGTCATTGAACATCAAGGATGATGTTCCCTCAATGGGGAGGGTTTTGTAACAACCCTGGTTAAAATTCCATGTAAAAAATATATGAGACCACGATTGATGGGATACTTATTCCAAGCTGAATGGTGGGAAAAACATCCTAGTGGGTGTTTATTTTTGTTAATATGGTTAAGAGAATTGGAAAAGGAAAAGGAAAAGGCTTTGGAGAGGAAAAAGCATTTTTGGAACATTTATTTATGAAAATAATGGAAAATGGGAGAAAAGGAAGGTTAAAGGTCAAAGGTTGCATGTGAGGAGTAAAATGAAGGAAAATAATGGAAAATGAAGAAAATAGAGGCCTCATTGATAAAAAATAATATGAGGATCAGTTTGAAAGATTTTTCTCTTTCAACATTTTGTCAGTTTAGTTTTGGAGCTCTCTCATTTTTATCTATCTCTCTCCCTCACTCTTGGACACTTATAGTTTTCTTTAAGCACTTTGGAATTGGAGAAAGAAAGGCAAAGAAAGAAAGAAGGAAGGAGAAAGCAAGGAAGAGCAGGATCAAACAACTACAACAAGATTCTTTGCAGGTATTGATTTGAATGTGTGATTTCCTTGCTAGATATGGCATGCATGGTATTGCATGTGGTTATTTTATGTCATGGAATGGGTTTTTCCAAGTGTGACAATGTTTTTAGCCTGACCTTTCCATTTTTGGATAGCCTTGATTAGACGGGTTCTCATACTTTGGTTGAGCTGGATGGATTTGAAGCTGAGTTAGGTGGATCTCTGAAATGAAAAAAAATTGGCCTAGTGGTCCTTGAACTAGACTGTGGATCATGGTAAAGCTACTGGGCTAGTAACCCCTGAGCCAGACTGTGGGTTTCTGTAAAACTAGGATTGTTTGTCTCGGTGGGCCTAAGAATCATTTCCAGTGAATGGGATGATATATGGTAAATCAAATAGGTGGAATGCTCTCCGTTGGGCCTAATAGTCTTGGGATGGGATGTATGGTAAAGCCTGGAGAGTGGGTCTTGGTGTAGGGCCTACTGATCCCTGGATGAGACTGTGGATTACGGTAAAGCTTGAGAGACTAGGATGCACTCAAATTCCTCATGGTGTAGGTGGGTAAATCCAGTAGCATTCATGCTTGTTTGGTTGGTTATGAGTCCCACATTCATGCTTGGAATATGGCACGTGGGTGATTGGATGAAGAGAGATTTGGCTCAGCCAATCTATGGTCGGGTGGAATGTGGTGGTCCCATCCCTGGTTGGTTTTTACATTCATTAATGAGAAATTAATTTCCTTGGCATTTGATGTGTAAGTGTATTGGTTTATTTTTGGATCTTATGGTTGATGTATCCATGATATTTTTGTTGTTAGTATGCTAGTTATGAGCACATATTCTAACAATGATGATGTGTGGCTCTCCTCATGTTTTTATTTGTAATTGAATAAAAAATGTATCAATGACCTACTAGATGATACTGCACCTAATGATGTAAGGGAAAAATTCTTCTTAGTGATTCTCAGATAAGTATGAGACCCCTATGCTCTGTTATGTTGTTTATACCTATAGCTTTCATGTTTGTGACATGTTTGACGAAATTCCTGTCATGGCTAGTAGGGGTCCAGTTTAGTCCTCATAGTTGTTTTTGTAAATATGTCACTATTTGGTCATTATAATTCATCTATGAAATTTTCATGAAGTTATGGGTAGATCATTGGGTTTTTGGTCGGTAAAGGTGGCTCAAATCCCGGGGACACTGGTACAAAGATGAGGAATTGAGTCCCTAGATGCTGGCATGCAGTGTTATGCTTATGTCTATATCCTCTTGGATGCTGGCTTGTAAGCTTGTGCCTATGTATATGGCTCAAAGAAGTCAAAAGGCCAATTTGATCCAAGGGTAAGAGGCTTGAATGGTTGGGTTACCTCTTGGGGGTGTTTTTGTTGTTGTACAATGTCTGTTTGATATGCTTCCGTTGATTCGATTTCCTTAAGGTCACTTAGGAGGTTGAATCTCATCATAGTAGCCTCTCATCACATATTTACCCCCGTTGGTTGGTTATGGGTAGATGTAGGAAGGGGGTGTTACAATGCGCCACTTAAAGGAAGAAGAGGCTTGAGAGAAAGAAAAAATTTCTTCAACAAGGGGTCTATTGGGATAACTTCCTCTCGGGTCAAGCTTTTGGGTATAATTTTGGTTAGATTTTTTCAAATACACGTTGTGCGTAGAAGTCAAGGGGCTGGTCAAATCTCCTTTATAATTGTAATGGGTGAAAAGGGAAACCATGAGTCTCAAACCATGGTTTGATACCATGGTATGTGCGCGTCCGAGTAAATACATAAGACTTGATTCGAGTAAGGATATATTTTATCGTTGGTATTTATGTTATGAATGTTTTAATCTGAATTTTGGGCAATTTTGGGTTTGGTCTGGGTAGAAAGAATACTGCTATCTGTGTGCGCAAAGACCTAGTCCTGAGTTGTGTGCAAGGACTCTGCTGCTGTGTGCACTGATGGAAAGGATTGTACTAAATTTAAGATATTTTAATAAAGAATAAGTTTTGGTGAAATATGTTGCAATTTATGTTTTTATGCATGGATATGTTAATTATTTTTTGATTACTACAACTTATATATCTGTTTATGATTGAATGCACATTTATCTGAGTTAAGTATATGTGAATGATATCTATGTTTTTGCATGGATTGAATATGTGTTAAGGTTTTTACAGAATAAATATCTATTTTACTACACAAGTTTTATTTCTGCTCTGTTAAGCTAGATATGTCTGAGGCATAATAATCTGTTTTACATATATCTGTTAAGGGTTATTATCTAAATTTAGCTTTGGGTTTATATGAAGTATTGCGTAGGATGATAAGAATTATATCTGATAATTAGGGTTAATGGCCACATCATATGCTCCCTTAGGGTTCATAAACTTGGTTCCAACACCCCCCATACTACTTCGGGTGAGACTTTGGTCTGCATAAGTAGATCACCGTTAAAAGTTCCCATAGTTGGAGGGTTTTGTTGGTTGCGCAGAATGCTCTAAACCCGGGTCAGGAAATCTCAAGCTAACAAATGGTTTTGTTGCCAGGACTTGGATCTATTTGAGGGAGATGTGATGTTGTGGAATTCAATGAAGAATGAATTGAAATATTGGCTTGATAAGAAGGTACACGAATTTTCAATCGAAGAAAACCGAAACCCTAAGTTGTATGCTGAGGACTTGGAGCAAAGGTATATCTATACATGGATCCATGAAATTTTCTTTGCTTCCTTTGAAACTGAGTTACAATAGTGGTTATCTTGGCTTGATAAGTTTCAGACCTGTGCAAAAGATGATGAGATCACCAGGTGGACTCCTAAGCTAGTTCACCAGTTGGAGAAATCTAGCAATACAATTACCCACACAATAGATTATTGGATTGATAGTGTTCTTAGTGGGTTTTTGACCGAATTCACTATTGTTAATTTCATGTCATATTCTGAAGCTGAAAGGATATTTTTAAAAGGCCCTAGAGGTAATTTTTTGAGCTCATTGAAACTGTTGATTAAAATGCTTTTATGTGAAAAGGGTACTTTATGCACTCACATTGAGTGAATTTCCTGAAGAGGCCCATATAGCTCCATGCACAGAGGTCCTGGTAGTACTACATGTAGTGAGAAAACTTATAGAGTAGGCCTAGAAGAAGGTTTTGTTTACAAACCCCTCAAAGGTAAATATGACAGTGATGAGGAGTCTGAAACAATTAGCTTTAGTGAATCTGCGCACTCAAAAGAAGAGGGATTGCGAGATCAAAGTATTTTTGGGTCATCTCTCTTGACCATAGTTCAGATACCATCCACTCCACTCCAAAATTCATCTCACACTAACAATTCATCCACTCCACCTCTACCTCCGCCACTAGAAGTCGATATGGTTACTTCCATAAAGCTGCAGAATCTCAAGGGTGTTGGAAATGAAGATGTTGACCAATTCTGGTTAATTGTAGATGCTGTGTGGATAGCACAATAGATCAATAACAATAATTTTAATAAAGCATAACTTGAGACTGCATTTCAAGATCGTGCATTGGGTTGGTACATGAGGTATATGGCAACAAATCCTAATGCAACGATTGATGAGATTAAAGCCACACTAAAGGAGCAGTTAAAAAAGACAAAATCACATGCTCAATGCGTAACTGAATTAAAATAGATCCACCAAGAAATGAGTGAATTTTTATGGGAGTCAAATCAATGGTTGAAGCGTACTATCAGGGATGGAGGATTTACTATTGATGATACGCAACACAAAAAATGGTTCATTGCTATGTTGTTGTCACATCTGCATCAATCCTTAAAATAATAGAATATTGTGACATAGGCTAAAGTTGTGGAGATCACCATGAAGTTATAAGCCTCGCTTGTACCAGCTACATAGGTTGGGGCTCAGGAAATCCAAAGCGAGTTAACTGCATTACACTTATAGATACAAACTCTGTGAAAAGAGAAAGAAAAGGATGTGTGCATAGGAGTATGATTCACACTCTATAAAACTTAAGGGAATCACAAGGATCAGTGTCCCGTATATAATAATTATCTGGTAGTTGGAGGAACAAGTCTGATTAAGAGTGGGGTAGGACCTAGTGAAGTTCCCACATTATGGTGTGCGATTTTCCAAGAAAATGGGATGTACACGATATATTTTTGACCTAGGATTGGTAAATATATTATGGATCTCAAGCAACCTTA
The DNA here is from genome assembly GCA_034641835.2 of Pinus albicaulis. Classification (NCBI taxonomy): domain Eukaryota; kingdom Viridiplantae; phylum Streptophyta; class Pinopsida; order Pinales; family Pinaceae; genus Pinus; species Pinus albicaulis. The sequence continues at coordinate 896,205,463 of CM076579.1, forward strand.
CTACACATTTTGTCGATCTATAGGACATGATGAGAAGAACTATCGCAACTTTGATCTAATGGTTAAGCAGGCCACTTCATATATATTGCATGCTGAAGGTAGAGGACCAAATTCACCTACATTGCCATCTGGGTAAGGTGGATTTCAGGGTAGGGGAAGAGGAAAAGGAGGAGGAGGAGTTGGCCAAGGATGGGGAAAAATAATTTGTTATAACTATGGAGAGGCTGGACATTATGTGGTAGAATGACTTAACCCAACACAAAAATCTTGCAGGTATTGTAGAAAGTTTGATCATGTTATTGAATATTTCCCTGTGTTGTTTGAAAAAATGTAGGAGATGAAACCGCAGATGCCCATGCAGAACATTCAAATGATGAGAGTAGAACTACACGCTGAAGAACCTAGTGTGGATATTGTGGCCAAAAGCAGTGTAGCAACTGGTGAAGATGAAGTAGAAGGTAAGAAAACTACTACTAATGTTTGGGTTCAGAGAGCTCCTGAGAAAAGGGAGGGGTTTAGATTACAAAGCGAGAAGGAAACCTTTGTCGAAGCAAAGAAGGACTTCGAGGATCTCGGCACATCTAAAGTACCAAGCAAGCTTGCCATGGATACCATTGAAGGGGCCGAGCCTGCAGAGATGAAATATTTTTTGCAGGCCTGTATCAAGCTTCTACGCAATAAGAAGGCAGTTGAGAATCTTCAAACTTTGATTAATAGTTGCGCTGAGAAAGAGAAGCCTCATATGGAGAAGAAGGCTGTCAATAAATTTTACAAGAATAAGAGAAGAACTAACTGAGGAATGCACTTGACTGCTCAGATATGTGAGTTTGAAATGGACCAGGTCATTTTGGATTCGGGGTTTGATGCAAGTGTAATACCAATGCAAAATTGGTAGAAAATAAGAGAACCTAAGCTGGAATGGTCTGCAATACAAATTCTCATGGAAAATCAGCAGAAAATGATCCCAATGGGTATAATTTCTGGGGCGATAGTGGATATCGAGGGAGTTAAGGCACTAGCTAACTTTGAAGTTATTCAAATTGTTGATGATTCAGATCCATACCCTACAATGTTGGGCCTGGTTTGAGCTATTGACATAGATGTTATCATCAACCTCAAGCACAGAAGTATGGTGTTTGAAAATAATGGAACCAGGGTTGTGGTCCCTCTAGACCCTACAGAAGGAGAGAGATACACAAAATCAGTGTGTGCAGAAATGGATGTTGATCATATCTACAAGCTAACTACGAGGGATGAAGATTGGAACAATCCTACAACAGATGGTCGGCTTAGCTGGGATAGAGATAGCTCATGCCACCAAGACTTATATGAGGAGTTGGGGAATTAGTAGAACAATTTGCATGAAGTCTCTAGACTGCGCTGCAACTGGGTAACTAGATTGCTACGACGTATATCCTCTCAAATTCATGAATTTCCTTACTATGATGGTGTAGGGAGTGTCAAATTATTTCTAGAAGAACTTGAAAAGGCTGTTCCAAAGTCAAATCGATTCCATGTGCTTGACTTAGTTCTGCGCTCAACCCCAGCACGCTAGTGGAAAACGCACAAAGATAATTTTTTTGATTGGGAAGAATGTACCCACATGATGCGACTGTGATTCAGAAAACCCAATACTCGGTTGGAAGGAACCTATGCAGTCAAGGAAGACCCACATATTCATTTAGCCAGGTGGACTGCAGCTTGGGGAGAAGAGCCGAAGCCAAGATGGGTGCACATATTCATTCATAATTTAAGTAGGATACCCATGACCTGGTCTTGAGGTTGATTTGTGGCGTGGCATGATGGACTAGGTTGTGGTAAGATAAAGCTTTGTTTTAACTTTCAGTTTTGAGAGTAGATTCCAATGCATCAATACTACATTACACACGATTCAAGGTGTGGTCTTTGACATGCTAGAGAAATGATAAGAACTATCCTTACCTACATGGGATGTACAGATGAAAGATATAGTTGAATGTCATAATGTGACAATTGAAGATAATGAGGAGGATGTAAGAAACATCAATATCCCTGAGTCTGAAGGTCAGCGCGTAGTCGCTGGGCTATTTGTTGAATTACCAGCTGTGACTGGACCTATGAAAATTAGGCAAGTCAATATTGGAATAGAAGAGAAACCTAATATTTGAAAAATAGGATGAGGATACAGTGGCTAAGGTTGCGGAGCTTCTCACTGAATATTAAGAATTGTTTCTCAAAAAATTTTCAGAGTGAAAAGGGATTGTCGAGGATCTTGGTGTGATGAAGATCACTCTCAAACGAGATGCAAGATCTGTCAAGAAACATCCTTACTAGTTGAATTATATGTATAAGCAGAAGGTCAAGGAGGAGCTAGAGAAAATGGTTGCTGCAAGGATCATTAAACCAGTAAAAGAATCAGATTGGGTAAGCCCCATGGTGGTCTAGGAAAATAAGACCAAAGGAAAAATCGGGATTTGTGTGGATCTGTGCAAGTTGAATGATGCCTGTGTGCATGACCCTTTTCCAACTCCATTTTCTGATGAAATCTTGGACAACGTGGGTGGATAGGAAGCCCACTCATTCATTGATGGATTTTCTGGATGCCACCAAATAAGAACCCCACCTGAAGATAAAAGTAATATGACCTTCGCAACGGAATGAGGATCATTCCAATACACATTAATTCCATTTGGTTTGAAGAATGTGCCAACTATATTCTCGCGCGTGGTGGTAGCTGATTTTAAAGAGTATATACATAAGTTCTTAGAAGTATATTTTTATGACTAGACTATATTTGGATTACTGAAGAAGCATGTCTCAAGTCTGTGCTTGATGCTGGATACTTTTCAGAAGCATCAGATCTTGCTGAATCTGAAGAAGTGTATATTTTGTGTCCCTTTATGGATTTTTCTAGGTCATATTGTCTTTCAACATGGATTGATGGTCGATCCAGATAAGATTACTATTATTGTTAACCTAGAGGCTCCAACGAATGTGAAACATTGGCGCTCAATTCTGGGGCATACTGGGTATTATAGGAAATTTATTCAAGGCTACGCGCCGATTACTACACTGATGGAGAATTTTTTGAAGAAGGATGCTTATTTTTGCTGGGACGAGGACTGCCAGAAGAGTTTAGAGATTCTTGAATCTTAATGATAAAATGTAACCACGCCTATATTGGTATTTTTGGAATGGAAAAAGGAATTCCATGTGCACATTGATGCGTCGTGTATCGCGTTAGGATTTGTACTCACATGGCTAGGAGCTGGAGATATTGATCACCCAATTGCATTTGTGAGAAAAAAAATTTCAAGTACCAAGTTCAAATACTCGACAACGGAGAGAGAAGGGTTAGATATGGTCTATGCATTGCATAAGTTTCATCACTACTTGCTGGGAGGTTATTTTAAGATGTTCATTGATCACTCTTCTTTGAAGTACCTAGTCAAAAAGCCTGTGTTTGGGGGGAAGATCTGTCGATGGCTCCTATTGTTTCAAGAGTATGATTTTGAGGTGATTGTAAATTTAGGGAGATTGAATGTAGGTCCATACCCTTTGTCGTGCATTGAAAGTGGAAATGAGCCAACTAGTTTGGAGGAAGGATTCCCAGATGCACAATTGTTTGCCATTAAAGTAGTTGATGACCACTTTGTAGAAATAATCCACTTCCTGACCACTGGAAGTACACCTATGAAGTATACAGTTAAGAAGAAGAAAGAGTTGGTATTGTGCGCAACAGACTTTAATTTTATTGTTGGCCAGTTATATAAGATAGGAGTTGACGATGTATTGAGGCGATATGTACCGGAGTTTTAAAGGTAGAGCATATTAATAGAAGCACATGCAAGGGTTGTAGGAGGTCACTATGCAGGTAAGCCATCTGCACATAAGATTTTGAGGGTTGGTTTGTGGTGGCCTACAATGCACATTGATGCAAAATATTATTTTCACGCTTGTGATGTTTGTCAGAGAATGGGGAAACCCTTGCATAGAGATGAAATGTCACTGCAACCACAAGTAAATTTGCCGGCTTTTGATAAATGGACCATTTATTTTGTCGAACCAATCAAACCTCTAGGGAAGTGTTAGACTCCTATACCAATAGGTGTCATTTTTCATGATTGACTTGTTGAACTATGCAATATGTTCAAACCTTTTTCTTGTGCAAAGGTGTTCCATATTCTTAAAAAATCAAAAATCAAAAAATTTAAAAAATGTAAAGAGGGTATACCCTAAAAGAGAAATCAAAGGGTGAAAAGAATAAAATGGTCAAAAAAGTGAAAGAAATGAACCCCAAACAAAAATAGACCAGGAAAGTGTGCAAGTCCAAATGCCACTACTATTTCATTTTTTGTAATAAACAAAATTGTGTGCAGTTTGTCAAAATTTTGCCACAATTTATGAAGAGTCAAACTGTTTAAACTTGACTCATTCATTTTCAATTTCATGTTGTAGAATAGAGAATAAATATCTGACCAAACAGTTTAATCTTGGCAGATAAGTAGATAGGTAGAGTTAATAAAAGGTGCTCAACAGTTTAATTTGAGCCCTTGGATGTAATAAGTGTAGACTTAGATAGGTTTGCCATGTAAAAGAAAAAGAAGATTGATAAGGGTTTGCCAGTCTAAGTGCACCCTAATAAAGAAGAACAAATGGTAGAATAAAGTAGGTAGGGTAGGTAGATGATGTTGCTGAATTACCTATGGTGAATGATTGCTTTTGATGGTTGAAATTTTAACTTTCATCACAAGTGCAAAGGCAGATAATACATTTGAATAATGGCAAGCAAGGCAAAGCAAAATTATTAACTTCCCCTCTCATTTTCCCTAAACATTTCACTAATTTCCCCTAAGTACTAAGGTATTTGAAGATTAAAGGGGCTCAAGGCATTTCCTTGACTTTTGGAGGGACCAGACCCTCGGCCCAATAATTGAAAAAACCTAAGTACTTGAAATCATCCATTATCACATTCATTCACTTCTTAAAAAAACTTTTCCTAAGTAAAATCCCATTTTTACTTAGGAAAATCCTTCAATTTTTCATGAAAAGCCCTAAAAATCACTTTTATTCTAAGTCTAAGTGATGAAAGTATAATAATGCCATTTACTTTTGAATCTTCACTTTCTTGGTTATATTAGAGTATTTTGAGTTTACATTTTCCTTTGGTCATATTAACTCTAACTTATATATTAATTCCCATAAAAATGACATTGTCCTATTATATATAAATCCTTTTATAATAATATCCCCAAAACCCTTATATTATGACTTTTTAGCCAAAAGTATTTAATTCCTATTTATTCAAATCAAAACCCACAATATACCCCCTTTTGGCTAAAAATATATCTTTAGTTCTATTCCCGCCCCCTATGGTAATTGAATTAATTTAATTCAAATTATCGTATAATAAAAAAATATAAGAAAAACGTTTAAACATATGTATATATGTTTAAAACAAAAAATAAATCCAAAGTTTAATTAAAACCAAACTTTGAAAATAGTCTGTCCTCGTACATTCTTTCATCTCTGACCATACAAAGAGATTAATTAATCCCCACGATTAATTAATTATATAACCCGCCAATCGAACTCTGCTCGATGAGTTTAATTAATAGTTAATTACATTGGGCCTGCGCTGTTAATTCCCCGCCATCTCCCTGTCCCGTCAACCGTCTGATTGACCCATCAAAGATCAACGGCCCTCATCCATTTCACTGGCCATCTGCGTACGAAAGATAACGCAGGATGGCCAAGTGGTTTTCAAATAGTGTCGTGCTACGTGTCAGTCATTGTATCGCATCGCTGCCCTTCCGCCTAAAACGGCCTTCCCTAATAAACAGTGCGATAAAAACCACTTACCACCTTTCCGCTCATGACATGACCACTGTACCATGCTGACGTCATCCAATAAAATAATAAAATATTCCGCCACCCATTGACTTTGCTAATAAAACACAAAAATTCACGTCTTTTTCATCATTTTGTACGCAGCAAACGAATACACCCTCCATGCAAAAATTCAAATTTCAAAAGCTGAAGTCCGCCAACCTTGGTCTCGTCGAAGAAAATTGCAGTCAAGCATTCAAGAAATCATTCGCCTATCCAGTACCTGTTTGAAACCAGTGTCATCCTCAGAAAAATAGGTATTTACCCTAGAAAATACCACTGAACTCTGTAATAAACCTGATTTCCGTACTCTTTCACTGAAACAGAGTTAACATTTAATTGCTAGTTCATTTATAAATTCTGAGAAGTGTAATTATATTCCCAAAATTGCAATTTCACCCGTTTTTCCCGTCAAAACCTGAATTTCCATTTTTGAATCCACAAGAACCAAAAATGGAAGTTCCTGTGGCTTTAAACGTAGCACCGTTGAATGCCCCTCACAAAGAATTGGATTATTTACCTTTGGCCGATACGGACTTTCAAATTAAAAACCTGGGTATCAGTGAGAATCCCCTTCAAATATTTTGTCGCTACAGAGACAATAATTTGAATGGTTCTGAAATAATTGGACTCTGGGAGTCCAATATGCCCATGTACCTTCTCCTAGCAGTTTGTATTTTCCCTGAAATCATCCATCTTTTCCATGCCAACTATGATCTTAACCAAAGAGCAGTCTTATCCCCAAATCAAGATGTCCTCTTCCCAATAATTGCTCAATCCATAAATGAAATGCTACATTTCCAGCCTGGTCAAGCCCTCACCCCTATGCACATGGATGAATTACTTGAGAAGTATACACAATTGTCCCATGAAGAGTTAAATCGTCTTTGTCATACTTTCATGCTGCCACAGCATCAACCTAAAGGACCTCCCCCTTATGGCCACACCTATTTTACTGATGAAGGCAAAACCATTTTAAACATGATATCTTCAATAATGGGTTTTAATACTAGTGGGTTTGTTGACCAATTGACCCTAGTGTTATTGTCTATTTTTACCCTTGGACAGCCTCCTGCTATTAGATATGATTTTGCATCTTTTATTGCTGATAAAATCCATGATCAATTCATGAGATTTGGAAATGAGAGAGTATTCAAATATTCTTCCTTCATATATCATCTCATGATATACTATCAGTCAGAAAGTTTTCCTTTCCATATTCAGAAACTTGATGCTAAAGGAAACCCTAGATCAGTTATCTTTTGGTCTGCTATCACCCATCATTCTTATGATTCTCCTTACTCCTACAATGAGTTTATTGATCTGTTTGTACATCTAGCAACCACTTTGTTAACTGGAATTTCTCCTCCCAGAGTCAGTAATGAAATCAAGAGAACCCTTCAACTCTCAAAACAATATAAAGTGGGAGATTGGTATTTATATCAGAGTTATACTGAAATTAGGATTTATGGATGTGAATTGTGTCCATTCAATTTGCCCAGATATGTTCCAATGAGACTTTTTGCACTTGAGTATTTCAGACAGATGAACAATTCAGATATAGTTCATTTCTGTAATGCCAAGAAGAAGGTGAAACTCAGGATAAAGAGCCAATTAGGTCCCTTTGTTTGTAATTCTAGGGAGGCCGAGAAAGAAGCCGAAAGGATTTTAGAAGATTACCTCAAATTACAAAAGAGTTCTACTGGGAACCCTATGATCCATATGGCTTTATTTGTGACAGAAGAGTGAAAAACAAATTATCTCCATACATTCATTTTAGGATGCCATAAATTGAACAATATGCAAATACAGATGAATGGGTGGAAGGAACTTTGGTAGAGAAAGATAGTGAACAGGTCAATATTGATAATATAATGAAAGACCTTGAAAAGATACTTAACCTGGACTCTCTTGGGCAGGTACAAACAACAGGACCTTCTTTAGCAGGAACTTCACAACAACATTTGCAGGAAACCAATACAGTGGCAGTAGAATCAAAAGGAAAAGAAAAAGAACCAGACATACAAGTAATTGAAAATTTCATAATGACAGAGCAACCAGAGACATCCAAAGAACAAGGACAGGCACAAATCTCTCCCATTCAAACAAATCCAGTAGAAGTGTCAATTTTACAGACTCCATTAAATGTGGAAAAGGGAAAAAGGAGAGAAGCTGAAGCTGCTACCCCTTTCATTGGATCTTCACAACAGCCTCAGGCCAAGAGACAGAAATTTAATACTCCTCCAGAAGTAGAATCTATGGATGAAATCCTTGATAGTGAAGGACCAGAACAATTGGGCAGTTAAAAAACAGGAACAGTCAGTGAAGCATCCACTACCTTGCAAAGGAAAAAGCTACAGAAGCAACAGAGTCTTGAAATATCTTCTTTAAAAATACCAGTTAAAGATACAGGAGATATAAAGAAGACATTTATCAATATCAAAGCCAGGAATGATCCACTAAAAATACAAGTATATAATCAATATCTGAAAATGGCTCCAAACAATCAAGAACGATTGATGTCAGCTTTTGACATCCAACAGGGCAAAATGTTAATGAGCCATTTCAAACCCAAGGTGCAACAACCCCAAACAACTGCTGATTATATTAGGACAAACTTTGAAGTCCTAGCAAAGGATTTCCATCCTTTAGATCAGATTGAGTTGCATAAGCAGACTGGGGAAATGATCTATTCTACTTTGACTGATAAGGCAATGGCAGCTCACAAATTAGAGGATTCTTTGGAGAACACCAATACACAATTGCAGCTTGAAAAGGCTTCTTCTCAAGCCAAAGATAACAGGATAAAAACATTGGAAGAAATAATAATTGGTTTGGGACACAATCTAAAGGATTTCAAAGGCATAGAAGCATTAATAAAGAAAAAAGATGATGACATTGCTGCTTTGAGAAAGTAGTTAAAACTGCCAGCATCCAGACATCCTCAAACTGAAGAAGTAATAAAGAAGAATTCTGAAGAAGAAATGATGGAGTTTCTCTTGAAAATGAATGAGAAACTGACTGAAACAGAAAAAGAGCTGGAGCAAGCATTGAAATACAAAAAATCTGCTCTTCCAACATCTACAACAGAGGCAATTACATCTACACATCCAACAGGTCAGCCAACAGAGTCATCACAGGTAGACACTTCAAATTTGAGTTCAGAACAATTAGTAAAACAAATGAATGACTTCAAATTTCAAGTGATTGAACTTCAGCACACAAAGTTACAACTTATCAATTTAGAACAGAGATATGATCTTTCAAAAATGAGTGTTGCTGACAAATCAAGAGAAATCAAGAGATTGGAAAAATTGGTTAAAGCATTAGAAAAGGATCTCACATTGGAGAAGCCTTTGAGAGAGATAAATGAAATTCTTTGGGATAATATTATCTAGTCAATAAAAGATATCTGGCCTTCAATCCAGATAATGTACGAGCAGAATGATTTGGTCAAAGCAGCTCTGGATGAAGTTGAAAACACACGAGCAGAATTGGGAAATAGGCCTGAGGAAGCCAATCGGCTTATACAGTTTCTAAACACCCAAACCAGACAGCAGCTTGAATAAGTGGGTATTCAGGATAGAACTGCAACAATTTTAGAAATAAAAAGAGTTTTTACTAAAAGAACTCTTATGCAAAATTTGGAACGAAGGTGCTTTGACATGTAGGCAGAAATAATTGCTTTCAGAGAAAGGTTTAATGTTTTATTGAATAAAGGGTTGCCTAGCCCTATGATTCAAGAAGATAAAATAATGGACCTAGAAACTTATGTTAGTAAATTGGACATACATGCTCATAATCTAGCCAATTCCTCAGCCAGTTCATCACAAGCAACATTACCTACAGGAAGGAATCTTCATGACAGATTAGAGAATTTGTTTTATCTGGAACATGAAGTAAGGCATTTGTTTCCTAACCAGCCTAATTTATTCAGATATACCAAGGCTGATGAAACATTAAGGAAGCTTCAACGAACAAGAATAGAAAAAGAGAAATGGTGGGAAGATATGTTGGAACTTTTGTAAAATTTATCCTTATATGAAATTTTACCTATTTACCACAGTATAAAGGATAAACAAAGGTTAAAGAGTATCAGTTCAGTTAAAAGTGTATCAGTAAAAACAAAGAGTATCAGTGAAGCGAGGCAATTAGAACAAAATTACTGAAAAAGACAATGATGAGCCACAATATAGCACCTGCCTCCAGCACACTCTCAAAAGGAGGGAACAACACAACATCGATTACTTCTTGTCTTATCCATGAGACCATCTGTCTCTATTTTTATTGTAACTTATCTATGAGTCATATTAGATTATATCTCGGTTTGTTGTGAGATATTTTGTATAATGTTTTGTATAAATTAGCCCTCAATTGAATTATTGAGGGTGGATTCTACTACTTTGCTGTAACATTGACTTTCGGAATAAAGTGATTTTTGGAGAAATTTCTTTGTGGCTTGCTGGATGATGAATTGAAGCTCAAGAATTTTTGCAGGATTCATGTGTCAGACTACAGTTCAATAAGTCATTTCTATCCCGTGTTTTAAGTGTTATATATGTTTACTATATCACTGTGTTTCATTTCTGAATAATTACAAAAAAGGATTAAATCGGAAATTGCTTAAGTGTACTCTGATTTCAATTGTTATTATTCTAAATGTTTTCTTCTAAACTGGTCATAAACAATGAATTCTTAATTTCTCTTGTTTCTTTGGTTTAAGCATTTGATTACTTAGTAAAGAATTCTTAATTTCTCTTTATTGGTAATCACTCACTTTCCCTCATTTAAACATGTTGAAAGATTCTTAATTGCCTTTCATCCATTTAAAAATCCATTCCATTCACTTTAATATTTGAAATTGTTCTTTGTTTTGGATATCTTGCCCTGCAAAGCCATCTTTTGTGTAAAAACTTAATATAGTAAAGCCATCTTTTCGACTCCATAGCCCAATGGCTTGAAAAACTCAATCTTTCCCTCAGTTGGCGGATTCCACCATTCATATTCAAACAAAACCCCTGAACTTATAACTAGCCTAATATTTTCTAAGAGCAAAAGCTAAATCATAAAGAGAGAGCCCTCTCTGGATACAGATTGGCTAGATTCTGTATATGAAGGTTGGTTTGTGGTTACCTCGGACCCCTTTCCTCTTCCAACAACTTCAAGGAAAATCTGAGTGATAACATAGTGGCGACTCCACTAGGGATCTGAATCATTTTTATTATTACTATTGTTTGCTTATAAGCTACAGACAGAGTCTGAAGATCAGCCAGGTAGCCTTCGAAATTCTTTTGCTCTGCAATTGCATAGTAAATAAATGCTGCTTCAGTCTATCTCTGGTTTAGCTTAATAACTGAATTTTAGTTTCAAACATTCAATCAGACTCTCTAGTTCAATTAATCTTTGAGAAAATTTTAATTAAAAAACTTTAATTTCTTGGAGAATTTGTTGAAGTTGTATTTTCATTCCATTTAAAACAAAAAACTGAAAAAGAAACATTACTAAGAAAACTGGCTTCAGAAAGGATTCGTTATACCAGGTCAAATCCTGACCCTAATCCACCACCGATATTCAAAAATCCGAATCTGATTCCTAGGATTCTTAGAAGTCAAGAAAGTTCTGAAAAAGAAAGTCAAGAAAGCTCTGGAAGTTCTCAACCTCTTCATAGATCAGCATCTTGTCCTGTAAAGTGGATTTGTTTTGATGAAGAACCTTTTGATGAGCGATTTGAAACATCTTTATTTGTGAGTTTTTCTGAAACTGAATTATCCAGACTGGTTCCGGATCCATTATTTCTTGAAGATTTACAATTGAGATTTGTTTCATTCCATCTTGACAGACATTTACAAAATTCCATTCAATCTGAACAGACCTTTGAAGAAACTTCAAACACTTCTGTGATTACTGCAGCTTCCCCAAGTTCATCTACTTTTCCCCAAACTTCTCAAACACAAGCCACTCCTTCTACTCCTCCACCCACTACTTCCAGACCATCATCACCTGTTATTCCATTACACCTTCCAATGGCCAAGAGATATGCTCCGTTAAGGTTGCCAGGCAACCCTGCTGCTTTGCCTCAAGATTATTAGAGTAAAATCACCCCTTTTGATGGATCCGGTACTTACACTGCTCAAAAACATACCAAAAGGATGACTAATTACTTTGAATTTTATGAAATAGATGCTGATGATGTCCGAATGAGAATTTTTGTCCAAAGCCTTACTAGGGAAGTCAGGACATGGTTTAGGGCTCTTGCTCCAAGCAGTATTTTTGACTTACCAGCCCTGTATAGGAAATTTTTAAATAGATGAGAGAAGAAGAAAGACCCTCTTCAAATCCTATCTGACTTTGGAAAATTGAAAAGATGACCTAATGAAGCAGTGCAAGATTATATCATCAGATTCAACGAAGCCTACAACGCTGTTCCTCAAAACCTTAGACCCCCTCCGGATTTAGTACTGGTTAAATTCCATGACAGTTTTGATTCTGACATAGCATATTCACTTAGGGAAAGAGCTCCCCAAACTCTAGAAGAGATGCAAAGCATAGTTGTTAGTGTTGAAGCTAACCTCATAGAAAAACGAGCTAGAGCTAGAGCTGAAAGAAGGATGCCTATAAACGAAGAGCCTTCGGCTTTTGAAAGAAAGCTGGATGCAATTATTAAAGGTATGGAAAGACTGGGAGACAGAGTAGAGACAATCGAAAGAAAGACTTGTGGCGATGGTCAAAATGTTGTTAGAAACCCAAACTTCAGAAGAAATTAGAACCAAAATACTGGGAAAAATGTTCCTGACCAAAACATCAGGCCACCATTCCAGGAAACTTTTGTTGAAGGTTCATCTTCTGAAGAACCAATAGAGGATGTTGAAATAAATAACGTGACTGAGAACAAAAATGAACCAGAAGTTTTCCTATCTCAATATGATCAAGAAAATCACATTCTTGAAACATTTCAAACTCATTCAGGAGAAACTTTTGATTTTAAAGAAGGATATGATTCTGCAATTTATGAAGTTCATAAACAATACAATTTGAGAAGTAGACAAATTGACGTGCCAGAGAATAGAAAACAGAAAGCTGCAAAACAAAACATCAAAGGTAAGACTAACACTCCTCCTGTACAAATTCTTTCTAGAACAAGTCCTAACCCCGCAAATCCAATAATTGAAGATGTGTCTGATAATCAACCAAATAATAAACAACTTTCTAATACTTTTCCCCCTGTAGGAAACGTAGAAGAACCAGCAGAAGTTAATTCAGAAACACCTTCAACTCATAATCCCACTCATGAAAAAGAGAAAAACACTGAAGACCCCAAAAAAAGAGAAAATCCAACTATTCAAAATACTAGAGCTCAAACAGAAAAATATTTCAATCTAGAAGCTGAAATAGGCAAACTAAAGATAGTTGTTCCCTTAGCAGAATTAGCTAAACATGATGTCTATAGAAGCCAAATCAACAGATCCCTTAACATTACTAGAATGGATGATTCAGTAAATGTTTTTGATGATCAACCCAAACTACTTTTTGGCCCTGAAGTAAATGGTAAACCAGAAAGTGGAGGAACTCCTCCATTTTATGTGAGTTTAAATGTACATGACAAAATACTTCATAACGCCATGCTTGATTCTGGAGCGTCTAACAACTTAATGCCCAAAGCTGTGATGGAAAGATTAAATCTAGACATTACCAGACCATATAAAGATCTTTTTTCTTTTGATTCGAGTCAGGTAAGATGTTTAGGTTTGATTAAAGATTTGTGTGTTACTTTGGTGCAATACCCTGCGAAATCTATTCTGATGGATATAGTAGTTGCAAATATTCCTCCTAAATATGGTATGTTGTTGTCCAGGTCTTGGGGTGCCAAACTTGGAGGATCTCTTCAACTAGATATGTCATATGCCACTATTTCAGTATTTGGTCAACCTAAAAGACTATACAGAGAGACCTTGATGAAATATTTAGTCAGTAGTTAGGAGAAGCCTGAAAACTTCCCTGTTTACTCAGTACATTCTGATATGGACTCATTCATCCTTTATAATGCTGAATTTGACCTTCCTACTGAACTAGAAGCACCAGAAACAGAAACTGCAAATAAATCTACTGTTCAAATTGAAGAAATTTCTAAAAACAAAGAAATATCAGACATTCAAGAAATACCAGAAAAAATTGAAAAACCAGAGCTCCCTGTTAAGAAACATGTTAAAACAATTGATGAAGATTATGAACATGAAATTCTGTGGCATTTAGAATTTGATGGTTCAGTAAATAAGTTAGGAGCAGGAGCTGGAATTTGGATACATAACGTTGAAAATGATGATGCCGAAGGCCATGCTTATAGATTGAACTTTAGATGCACTAATAATATGGCAGAGTATGAAGCTCTTTTGTTAGGGCTTAAACATGTCAAAAAGCTAGGAGCAATTAGAATATCAATTATAGGAGACTCTGAGTTAATTATCCAACAGATCAATGGTGAATGTTCAACAAAAGACCCCAGATTGAAACAATACAGAGAAATAGTTGTAGAAATTCTCAACACTTTTCTACAAGCTCAACTTGCCAAAATTCCTAGAAAACAAAATTTTCATGCTCACAGTCTTGCAATGTTCGCTAGCACATGTAAATTACCTTTTGGACCTAATCATCAGTTCACAGCTGAGATTAGACATAGACCTGCTATACCGGATAATCTTATGAATTGGCAAGTGTTTGTAAATAATAACCAAATTAACAATTTTTTAACCTTAGAAAATGAATTCTCTAACAGTAGTATAGATGAAGATACAATAGTTGATGAATCTGATCAAACAGATAAACAAGAAACAGATATTTCAGAAGAAATTGTAATTCACATGCTTCACCCAACTAAATTCACCAAAAAGGATATGCAGGATTTGAAACAAATGGAAATCGATGAGATTATAGAAGATGAATCTGAAATTATCAATCTGAAAGATAATCATTTACCTAAAGGATTAACTCCTTTAGAAGATCTTTTTGACTCAAATGACATTCCACTAAAACCCAAAATGGAACCGTTAAAAGCTGATATTGAAGAATACAATCTGGGAACTGAAGGAAATCCCAAGATGGTTAAGTTATCTAAATCTTTACCAGAGGATCAAAAAGTTAAATATGTTGAACTGTTAAAAGAATTCCAGGATGTTTATGAAGATCTTAAATCATACGATACATCAATAATTCAACATACAATACCTTTGAAACCAGATCAGAAACCATTCAAATAGAAACTTAGAAGAATCAACCCTGTATTACTACCTTCAATTGAGAAAGAAATTAAAAGAATGTACGAAGCAGGAATAATAGCTCCCATTAGGTTCTCTAAATGGGTTTCTAATTTGGTACCAACAAGGAAAAAGACTGGAGAGATTAGACTATGTGTAGATTTGAGAAATTTAAACAAAGTTTCTTTAAAAGATAACTATCCTTTGCCTAAAATGGATCATATCTTACAAAGGGTAGTGGGATCTTCAAGAATTTCTCTTCTGGATGGATTCTCAGGATATAACCAGATTTTGGTTCATCCTGATGATCAAGACAAAACAACATTTACTACACCATGGGGTACTTTTAAATATGTTAAGATGCCATTTGGAATCAAAAATGCAGGGGCAACCTTTCAAAGAGCAATGGATATTGCATTCGCCAAAGAAATTCACGATTTTCTGGTTATTTATCTAGATGATTTAACTGTTTTTTCCAAGACAGATCAGCAAAATTTAGATCATCTAAGACAAGTGTTTATAAAATGCATAAAGTATGGTATTTCTTTAAATCTGAAAAAATCATTGTTTGGTATTGAAGAAGGAAAACTCCTAGGTCACATTATTTCTAAAGATGGCATTAGAATTGATCCTGAAAGAATACAAGCCATATTGCAGATACCTCATCCCAGGAATATTAAAGAACTTCAAGCTTTCATAGGAAAGATCAATTTTTTGAGAAGATTCATTTCTAGTTTAGCTAAATTACTTAGATTAATCACTAACATGTTAAGAAAGGATTCGAGTATTCAATGGACAGTAGAAGCCAAACAATCATTTGAAGAAATCAAAATGGCTTTAACCAGAACACCAGTTCTTACCAGTCCAAAATTTGATATAGATTTCATAATTTTTTCATTTGCTTCTGAACATACGGTTGCAGTTGTTTTACTACAAAAGGATGATCAAGTATGTGAAAAACCAATAGCCTTTTTTAGTAAAGCACTTAGAGATGCATCATTGAAATATAATATCATGGAGAAACAAGCTTTTGCACTTGTGAAAGCAATTAAAGATTTCAGAGTTTATATATTGTATTCTCATGTGATAGCTTATGTACCTAATGCTGTTGTTAAAGACATCTTAACTCAAGATGGAATTGAAGGCAAAAGAGGTAAATGGATAGCTACCATATTTGTTACACTGAAAACTGTCACTTTGACATTCTGCTGACTGTATGAGCTCATTATCACTCATACTTCCTCCTTTTGCAAGTCCAATATACCAGCTCCTCATATCAAGCTTCAAAATCAGAAGAAAATCCCTAAAATCCCCTAAGAATTGGTATCGCACTTTCTCTATGCATTCCCCGCGGTCCCGCACCTAAATCTCAGCCTGCATGCGGAACCATACTGCACGTTCTTTGTGTAATGGGTGCGGACCTCTGTAAAACATAAAAAGGCGAGAAAATGAAGATAAAAAGTGAATTCCAGGTGAATTCTAGAAGATTCTAGACGGGAATTTTCGGAATGGATACGCCTTGAAGCTGGTTCATGCATCCCTCACTTGATGGAGCTAACCCCTTGATGTAAGGAGCTTATCCCTTTGAAGGAGGATTCTATCCCTTCATATTTGGAACTAGAAACCTCCTCTCTTTCACTATAAAAAGAGGCCTCGGGTAGCCTCAAGGGGAGTTCAAGCTTATGAGATTTGAAGTTAAATGCTGTTGAGATTTAGACTTAAGTAACTAAGACTTTCTGTGAGGTTAAATCACTCATCTCCATTTGTCTTAGCTCAAGAGTGCAATGCTTGTCAAAGTAAAGGAGATTCCTGCTTCGGACCCCGGGAGGACCTGCACAACATCAAGGCACAGGTTGTAAAAGTTTTCTATCTTTAAAGTTAATACAAATATATTCATTTCTCTCATTAAACTGTCAATTTGTGGTTTATTTCATGAATTCCTTGATCATTATGATAAGTATGATTTATGATAATGTCTATACAGGTGCTGCTTAATCTTTTTGCTTGTTTGTGATTGCAGATAATACGAGGAACGTTCTTTCAGTGCACGGGAAGGACTTCAACAAAGTCAAGCAAGCGTTGGACATAAGGTAGGCCTAACACCCGTATAGTGTTTTTTTATAAATCTTATATGCTTAGAGAGAGATTAGCATAATTGGCTGTTTGTTGCTAGTTACCTTTTGTACTAGAGATCATCAAATGGCTTTCCAGATTCCAGTGTTAGTAAAAAACAGACCTATTTTTCGGACCGTGATTGATGAGGGAGCTTCAACGTGTATTATGTCGCTTCAGTGTTGGAAATCTCTTGGTTCTCCTACACTTAACCAATCTCCGACGATTCTAAAAGCTTTTGATGGTCGAGGTTTTCAACCTTATGGTATTTTGCAGGATTTACCCATAGGGGTTGAAGGGAAAATTGTTAATCTAGATGTGGAAGTGGTTGATGCCCCTCTCTAGATTACAACCTTCTACTAGGTCGTAGTTGGTCTTATGCTATGACTGATGTTGTCTCTTCGGTCTTTCGACTTATAAAATTTCCATATCAAGGAAGGATCGTGACAATAGATCAGTTAACTTATTTTTCGTCAAACCCAGCCTCTACAGAAACAATCCAGCATGTTGGTAAAACGGCTATCCCTTATAAGGATGTTGGAGTAGGTTTGGTTAAAGATTCTGGTTTGCTAGGAACTTTTTCCTTTCCTCCTCCTAACGTATCGTCTTCTACTGCAACTACTCATATGATTTCATCAGACACAGTTATGTCTGATGATCCTTGGATTCTACCTTCTGAATCCGAGATAGATTCATTTGATGGCGCGATGCCTTTGTGTCCATTTGAAATTGCATACCAGACTGTACAGTCTTTTTCCAACCCATTTTCAACCGAAATCGATCCAATGAATGGGATCCAAGAGGAATCGCTTTCTATTTCTAGTTCAGATGCAACGACATTTCCTGAAATTGTTCATACAGATGAGCAAATTCGTGAGTTTTTGTCTGTTGATGATTTACCATGGGAAGATCTCCATCACAGGTCTTCATTCTTACCTGAATTAGATCATTTTGAAAATGATTTCGCTTCAATTTTTACTGCTGAATATGCCAAGGAACCTCAGAATCCATTGCAAACTCCTGATTATGAGCTGAATTTAGAAAATATATCTAGAACGGTTCAAATTGACATTTCAGTAAAACCAGGAATAATTGAAAACATTCATATAGGTGCTTGTTGTACAGATGAAGAAATTCAGACTTATAAAGCCCTATTTCAAGAATTCCGTGACGTGTTTGCCTGGTCTTATGAAGAAATGCCAGGAAT
The DNA here is from genome assembly GCA_034641835.2 of Pinus albicaulis. NCBI lineage: Eukaryota > Viridiplantae > Streptophyta > Pinopsida > Pinales > Pinaceae > Pinus > Pinus albicaulis. The sequence goes on from CM076579.1 coordinate 896,223,898, forward strand.
TGATCCATCGATCGTAGTTCATGAGATTAAGACTTACCCGGATGCTAAACCTGTTCGTCAACGATTACGTCAAATTCATCCTAGAAAAGCTGCTGCTATAAAAGCTGAAGTTGAAAAATTACTTCGAGCAGGATTCATTTATCCAATTCCCTTAACGGATTGGGTATCGAATATTGTTCCTGTCACTAAAAAACAAGGAACAATAAGAGTATGTATCGATTATAGGGATATTAATTGAGCGTGTCCAAAAGACAATTATCCAACTCCCTATATCGATCAGATAATCGACGATTGTGCTGGTAGTGAACTATTCTCCTTTATGGATGGTTTTTCCGGCTACAATCAAATAAACATACTCCCTACAGATCAACCTAAAACAGCTTTCATTTGTCCATGGGGAACGTTTGCCTATTGTAAACTACCTTTTGGACTAAAGAACGCTGGAGCAACTTTTCAACGGGCGATGTCTTATGCATTTCATGACATTAAGCACATTGTTCAGCCATATCTCGATGATTTACCTGCTCATTCATTACATAGGGCCGATCATCCCACTCATTTACGAGAAATTTTTATGAGATGTCGGCATTATCGGATAAGGTTGAATCCGCATAAATGTGTTTTCTGTGTAGAATCGGGTCGATTACTGGGATTTGTTGTCTCAAAATCAGGCATTCATGTTGATCCTTCGAAGGTCGAAGCTATTGTTAAATTGCCTCCTCCTTCGACATTGCGCCAACTCCAAAGTTTGCAGGGGAAAGCAAACTTTTTACGTAGATTTATTCCGAACTATGCTGAGCTTGCGAAGGGTTTTACCCAGTTGTTGAAACAGGACATTTCGTTCTTTTGGGATGAGGTCGCTGATCGATCTTTTAATGCACTTAAATACGCGTTGACCCATGCACCGTTATTGCATCCTCCCAACTACAACCAAGATTACATTTTGTATCTCGCTGCTTCTCATTCCACCATTGGGATGGTGCTAGTTCAAAAAGATGAATCTCACAACGAACATGTGATTTATTATCTTAGTCGAAATTTGAATCCGACTGAAATCAAATATACACATGTGGAGAAATTGGCCTTGGCAGCTGTTCAAGCTGTCCAACGTTTTCGACATTACATATTATTACGCAAAACCACAGTAATTTCTGATTGCAACCCTATGATGTATATTTTGACCAAACAATTGCTAGGGGGCAAGTATTCTAAATGGATAGTTATCCTACAGGAATTTGACTTGGAATTTGAAAAATCCAAGGCAAAGAAATCTTTGGTTTTTGCGGAACTAATGTGTGATTTCCCCTCTACTGATATTGAAACAGTGGCAGAAGAGTCCATTGCGGACGAATATTTGTTTCTTATCAGTACGATTGATCCGTGGTATGGGGATATTATTGTGTATCTCCAAACCCAATCTTTTCGGCCCGAAATTTCACGAATTCAGCGACGGAAAATACGTTTCCAATCCCAACAATATAATATCATTGGTGATACTCTTTATCGACGTGGAGCAGATTCGGTTTTCCGACGTTGTCTAACTCACGAAGAAGCTGAAAAGGTGCTAAATGACTGTCATTCTGGAGCATGTGGTGGTCATATGTCTGGATATGCCACTGCCCAAAAGATATTGCGTGCAGGTTATTTCTGGCCAACATTATTCAAAGATTGCATTTATGCGGTTCGGAAATGCCACAACTGTCAAATTTTTGATAGAAAAATGCGCGCACCACCTGCTCCTCTTCACCCTATAATTGCTGTTGGTCCATTTGCAAAATGGGGTATCGATTTCATCACATGTAACCCTCACTCGGCCGGGGGACATGCCTATATTATTCTCGCAGTAGATTATTTTACGAAATGGGCCGAGGCGATGCCTACATATTCAGCTGACGGCAAGACTGCTGCAACATTCGTATTCAATCATATAATTGCTAGGTTTGGTGTTCCTCAGGCTATTATTACGGATCATGGAAGTCATTTTCGGAACATCATGATGACTGAACTAACAGAACAACTTGGCCTACGCCACGATAGTTCCACTCCATACTATCCACAAGCAAATGGTCTCGTTGAAGCCATTAATAAAGTTTTAGTCACCATGATTAAACGAATCATTGGTATTCACAAGATGAATTGGCATTCCATGTTATTTTCAGCGCTTTGGGCATATCGAACCTCAGTCAAAACATCAACAGGTTTCACTCCTTTTCAACTGGTCTACGGTTTAGAAGTTGTGCTACCGATTGAATGCGAGATACCGTCACTAAAATTAGCCGTATAATTACTTCCAGCTACGTCTGAAGAGGAGAAACGTTTCTTGTACTTGGCCCAATTAGATGAGAATCGACGAAGTGCTGCAATAGCAAACGAGGCTCATGTTAAAAGGATAAAAGCTCAGCATGATAGAAATGTGACCCCTCGAAAGATTTCAGAAGGAGACCTAGTTTTACTTTATGATCAAGCTAATGACAAGCTAGGAGCTGGAAAATTCGTGCCTATGTGGCATGGTCCTTACATTGTGAAATGAAAGTTAGCAAAAGGGGCCTATGAGTTAGTAGATTTTGACGGTGTCCCTTTGGATAAACCCAGAAATGGGCTTTATCTAAAGCGATATTACGCTTAAACAAGGTGTGGAGATTTTTGTTAGTTTAGATTTCTTTACTGCTGGTGTGTTTTAGATTAGAAAAGTGTGCCTAGTTTAGAAGTGTGTTTTTATCACTATGACTGCTTATCTGAGTTTTACTCTTGATATTGTACATGTCGACGTCTCTTCAAACTTACATTGGTTTTGCTGATGGTGCTTGTCGTAGTACAAGGAACATTTCTTCCGCAGCTTGGGTTATCTATTCACCCTCTGACGAGTTAGTATCCATGCATGGGGTAAGCCTTGGTCAAACAACAAATAACATTGCCGAGTATAGTGCGGTGATTGAGTTATTATCTGAGTCCATATCATTTGGAATTCGGAGTTTGATTGTAAGGTTGGATTCTGAACTTGTTGTATTACAGCTTAACAGGGTTTATACCATTAGAAATCCGGTGTTATTACGGTTATTTTTGAGAGTTCGTCTCTTGGAACGTGAGTTTGATTACATTGAATATCAGCATATTCCAAGACATTTAAATACATTAGCAGATTCAATTGCTTCTAGTATGATAAATAGACATTTGCAATAGTTAAAAGCAGTAAAACAAATAACATTCATGTACACAGATAGCCGTCAAAATAGTGATATATATCATAAGAGTGTGTTCAAAAAATATACATCGTCTTCGATCATAGGTTGGAAACACCTTATGATCGGCAAAAATGATAACACAAAAGTACAAAAATGAGTCTACACGACCATCCCATCACTGATGATGATCTCGATAGGAAACAACTGCTCGGGCCACCCTGCATAGGAACCTCCTGAAAGGTCCTGGGACTCCAATCACATATCTTTGTAGCCTGAGAGGAATGTCATCTATGCTGGTCTCTGGTATATCTAGAGTCAAGCACTCTAGATGATGCTCCAAATCAGTCAAAATCTCTACTGATTGGCCTGCTGGGGTTGGTGCGGGCGCAATTGGTTGTCTCCTCTCGAAAGGTTGGAGATGAGCTGGTCGTTGTGGACCTACGTCTGTATTCGAAAAAATTTTGGTTATTAGTTTTCTAAGACGATAAAAAATTAAAAAAAATTAGAACTTAGCAAACGTTGAAAAATGTTTTACCTGAATCGTCCCACTGTTCCCCTGCAGGGAGAGACATCTCTCTATCTCCACGGAAATATATCCCTGCATATGGAAAATCCTCTATCATGAAAACTTGGCGATCCAGCCAATGAAAATATGAAGCAGGGAATCGTACAATCTCAGTGCCCTCAATAGCATGACGGGCCATCAGCGCGGACCAGCGAACCATTCTTGGTTCTCGAGGTCGACCGGCATCAACTGAAATACTCTATGGAGCTAACTGAGGAATCCTCTCCAAAGCAAAAGAAACGACGATGGATCCGTTTCCAAAGTTTTTTAGTTTCCCGGTTTTTGCTCTGGTAAGTTGGCCTTTTATATTGGCCAACACAGCTTCGCACCAGTTGAAGATGGTGCCGCGAAAACAGTCCACTGCAACACGCATTTGGGAACCAGTAGCTACATGAAGCGCGGCGCTCCCACATAGTTTGGTAACGGTGAATGCTATAACCTTCAATTCAGGACGGATTATATGTTTTATGTCAGTCCGTTTGTCCCGAGGATTTGCCTGATCATTTCAAAATTCGAGTTGAAGACTAGCGACAGTCTGGCCACCTGGCCTAGTCCCAAACAAGGATACATGTTCGCCCCTCTTGGACAAACCAGTCAAAAAATATATATCCTCCAGCTCAATTTCGAGCCGGTGGCCACCAATGAAGAAACATTGGTCCTCCACATGCCATCTGTCTACCAACCATGTTAAGAGTTCCACTTGTGCCCTCATGCCAGAGATGGCCCAGAATTTGTATAAGCAGCATGCTTTTAATGCCCTTTGTGTGGGAAAATGAAGTATTACAGCTTCATCCACTTCTTCATGCTCCCTTTCTCGCCAAATAAGCATCTTGTTAATCCTGCAACACAAAATAAGGCATATTAGAATGATTTCATTTGAGAAATTTTGGCAGAAATTTGAGAAAACCGTGCTTTAAATTTAACCGCGCGGGTACCGCACCCGCTCTTTGTAAACAGAGCGTAGCTCCGCACGCGAGATGTGTACCGGGTGTGGTACCCTCGATTTTTTCCCGTTCAGAAAAAATCGGGGTCCGCAGGTAACCTGTGTCCCGCCTGCGGACCCCGCGGGCGCTTTTTTGAACCAATTTTTTCCCTAAAAAATCAAACTAAAGCCTAAAAATGAATTTCAAACGGATGAAAAACAAGATAAAGAGGTCGTGGATTACCTGGGGCTGACGATTTTCGATTCCAACGGTTGAATTTTCCAGAATCTTCACGGGAACTTCTTTATCCAAAAGCTTTTTACTTTTCACTCTGCAACTGAACGGTAAAAATGAAATAGAAAAAGTCCTTTTTATAAGTTTTTTCGAATGAATGAATTGTAAATTTATTTATTTTTCACTTTAAAAGGGATATTTTTGAAAACATTTTTATTTATCTTAAACAGGTATGTGTAATGTTTTGAGTTTTTGTGCAGAAACAGGATTTTTCAGGTGAAATGATCATTTTTCAACAAAGAGCATACTTTTATCACTTTTTCGGACTCTTTCAAAAATTTTACGAAAAAGCGAAACCTGGGAGTCCTCTTTAAGCCCTTTTCAGACTCTCTAAATATGAAAAGATTGTCGAGTACTTGACTATTCGAACTCGTTAAAGTAAATGAACAGTCGTCCCTTCAGTATAAGTTTACCCCTTTTACGGACTGAAATGGACTATTTACGAAAAAGGTATACGTTGACTAAATACGGTCAACAGAGTTCTCTCCCACATTATTTTATCATTTTTCGGGCTCGAGAGACTAAATTTACGAAAAAGAACACCCATGGAGTTTTCTTAAGTTTTTCTTCTGACTCCCTAAAACTGAAAAACACCGAGTTTCTCCTATACTGGACTCGTTAAAACTTAACAGTAAAGGACCTGTTTAATTTTCAACGGGAACGAACCACTCCTTCTTAGGGTTCGAATTTTAAACTAAGTTGGACTCATCCGAAGGATGAGCTTATAATCAAGCAAATGTTATCCTCCTCAAGCTTGTCAAAAATAAAGAGGTACTTGCCAGAAATGGTGGGGGAAAAGAGAGAAAATGGGCGTGTTTGTTGTATTTTAAATTTTCCGAAAACTCAGTCAACCACTCTTGGACACGACACTTATATTCACCTGGGTTGGGAAATCCTTTGCCTAACAATTAATCAAACCACATTGAAAGTTTTCAGCCGGTTTCTGGGTATTAGCTTTGGGTCAATTGTCACCAAGCCATCTGCAGTGTCGTTATGTGTCCAAGAGAACAGTTCAAATAAAACCATTCATCTGCAAAATATCTGTCATCCATCTTTGACCATCCCCGAGTCAGTCCTTGCCAATATATTTTCAAAACTTGATCTATGATTTCGTGTTGTGGGCTTGCCTACGACAGATCGCTTTCTATCGACATCAGCACACTATCTAGGAAGTTGATCCAGAAATCGTCAGTACCTTGAAATCTGCATGCCTTAATGGCAGGTTTCTCACTTTCGACGACAGGTTGCATCAATGACCTTCGATCGAATGACTCCATGACATGTTCGACTTCAGCTCATTCATTCACATTTCATGGACTGTACTGAGTACTTTGAGAGCCATTGACATTACTGGTGGTTTCTCTCACACTTGTTAACAGTTCACATCATTGACTGGTAATCAAGTGGTTTCTACCATGTTCGACTTCGACACATTCATTCACATGGATAGAATCGTACTGGTTCGAGATGCGGAAATCAAGACCCTAGATCTAGTTTCTACCATCCAGGCTGCGAGGAATTTTGTTATCATCTATACATTAGACTATTGATAAACAGATGGCTGCGTCCATACTGTGTCTACATATATGTATTCAAAATCATTCCTGTATCAGAACGATTTCAGTTAGTTCATAGTTAGTTTTTATCTGAGTATGGGAATGCCTACCTCAGTGATGACATATACATGTATATATTTTGCATTGAATGTTTTTACAGGTGTCGACTGGGGTGTCCACAGGATGATCTTTGAAATGATAAAGTACTGCACTCTTCATATATGACAGACTACAGCTTCATTTATTCCAGACTTTGCACTTTAGGGGGCAATTTGTTACACTGAAAACTGTCACCTTGACATTCTGCTGATTGTATGAGCTCATTATCACTCATACTTCCTCCTTTTGCAAGTCCAATATACCAGCTCCTCATATCAAGCTTCAAAATTAGAAGAAAATCCCTAAAATCCCCTAAGAATTGGTATCGCACTTTCTCTATGCATTCCCTGCGGTCCCGCACCTAAATCTCAGCCTGCCTGCGGAACCATACCGCACGTTCTTTGTGTAATGGGTGCGGACCCCTGTAAAACATAAAAAGGCGAAAAAATGAAGATTAAAAGTGAATTCCAGGTGAATTCTAGAAGATTCTAGACGGGAATTTTCGGGAATGGATACGCTTTGAAGCTGGTTCATGCATCCCTCACTTGATGGAGCTAACCCCTTGATGTAAGGAGCTTATCCCTTTGAAGGAGGATTCTATCCCTTCATATTTGGAACTAGAAACCTCCTCTCTTTCACTATAAAAAGAGGCCTTGGGTAGCCTCAAAAGGAGTTGAAGCTTATGAGATTTGAAGTTAAATGCTGTTGAGTTTTAGACTTGAGTAACTTAAGACTTTCTGTAAGGTTAAATCACTTATCCTCATTTGTCTTAGTTCAAAGAGTGCAATGCTTGTCAGAGTAAAGGAGATTCCTGCTTCGGACCCCGGGAGGACCTGCACAACATCAAGGCACAGGTTGTAAAAGTTTTCTATCTTTAAAGTTAATACAAATATACTCATTTCTCTCATTAAACTGTCAATTTGTGGTTTATTTCATAAATTCCTTGATCATTATGATAAGTATGATTTATGATAATGTCTATACATGTGCTGCTTAATATTTTTGCTTGTTTGTGATTGCAGATAATACGAGGAACGTTCTTTCAGTGCACGGGAAGGACTTCAACAAAATCAAGCAAGCGTTGGATATAAGGTAGGCCTTACACCCGTATAGTGTTTTTATAAATCTTATATGCTTAGAGAGAGATTAGTATAATTGGTTGTTTGTTGCTAGTTACCTTTTGTACTAGAGAGATCGGTCTTGTCCGCAAGACGGATTAATCTACACAACAATATTAGAATATGATATTGAAATAAGACCTACAAAACTCATAAAAGGACACGGTTTGGCTCAACTCATGACTTAAACAAATTTCCAAGCCCTTGACATTAATGAACTGGATGACGAACAGGAGATGGCGACTCCACAAATCAGTCAGGCCTTTTTAGACTCACCCTGATACACTGATATCATTTATGTTTTGTTAAACCTGCAAGCTCCTCCAGGGTTATCCAGAACGAAACAAAGGTTTTTGAAAATGACATCTTTAAAGTATTGTATTTTAGATAATGCTCTTTTTTGGAAGAATCATGATGGAATTCTATTAAATTGTTTATTAAAAGATGAAACTGACAAGGTTCTCAATGAATTCCATGCAGGAGATTGTGGTGGACACCTCTACTGGAAGTCAACTGCAGATAAAATCTTAAGGGCTGGTTTTTATTGGCCAACCTTGTTTTCAGATGTTAAGTGATTCGTAACTGCTTGCCATAAGTGTCAGATCTTTGAAGGCAAGAGAAAATTGTTGCCTTTACCATTAAAACCAATTTCCACCGAAAGACCCTTTCAACAATGGGGACTAGATTTTATTGGAGAAATCCATCATCATTCTTCTGGGCAACACAGATGGATCCTCACTGCCACAGATTACTTTACTAAATGAATTGAAGCTATCCCATCTAGACAAGCCAACGATTCTGTAATTATAGGATTCTTAGAAACCAATATACTTTCGAGATTTGGCTGTCCTGAAAAAATAATAACTGATAATGCTGCTGCTTTTAAGTCTAAGAAAATGATTAGTTTCTACAATAAGTATCATATCACTTTAGGCCATTCAACAACCTATTATACTCAGGGTAATGGACTAGTTGAATCCTCCAATAAAGGCCTCATTAATATCATTAAAAAATTATTGGAAGAGAATAAGAAGAATTGGCATAAGAAACTTACCAATGCATTGTGGGCAGACAGACTTACAACCAAGAAATCAATTGGGACCAATCCATATGAATTATTTTATGGTATTGAGGCTAGATTTCCATCATCGTTAGGAATTCCTGTTATGAAGTTACTTTAGGAGGCTCAAGTAGAACCGAATAATATTCAGAGAAGAATAAACCAAACAATTCACTTGCAGCAGACCAGAGAAGAAGTGTATCAATGATCCCAAGTTTTGAAGGAAAAGTTAAAGAAGATATTTGACAAAAGGACTAAAGTAGAAGATTTTCAACTGGGAGACAAAGTTAAGATGGGATTCCAGAAGGGAAGATAAAGGGAAACATGGGAAATTTGATTTCTTATGGAAAGGACCTTACATCATTCATGCTTTATAGGGAAATAACACATATTTTTTGAAGAATTTGGATGGTTCAGAAGCTGAGGAAGGACCAGTCAATGGTCGAATGCTAAAACACTACTTTGATCCCATTTACTAGGATGTTCTGATTTTTTTTAACATGTACATAATATATCCTTTCTAATGCATCAGTTTTGATTGGATGGTGACTTATTGAAGTTGAAGCCTGAAGTGAAGGCCCTAAGCTTCAGAAGTTTTACTATCATATATACAATAAAGCCACCAGAAAAATAAGATTACATGGTTCAGTTAAAGGCACTTTAAGGCATCTGACCTTCTATTCTTGACTTTTCACTAGGAAAAGCCATCCCCAAGTGGAGCTAGTGTTAGACTCCTATACCAATAGGTGTCATTTTTCATGATTGACTTGTTGAAATATGCAATATGTTCAAACATTTTTCTTGTGCAAAGGTGTTCCATATTCTTAAAAAATCAAAAAAAAAAATAAAAAATAAAAAATGTAAAGAGGGTATACCCTAAAAGAGAAATCAAAGGGTGAAAAGAATAAAATGGTCAAAAAAGTGAAAGAAATGAACCCCAAACAAGAATAGACCAGGAAAGTGTCCAAGTCTAAATGCCACTACTATTTCATGTTTTGTAATAAACAAAATTGTGTGCAGCTTGTCAAACTTTTGCCACAATTTATGAAGAGTCAAACTGTTTAAACTTGACTAATTCATTTTCCAATTTCGTGTTGTAGAATAGAGAATAAATATCTGACCAAACAGTTTAATCTTGGTAGATAAGTAGATAGGTAGAGTTAATAAAAGGTGCTCAACAGTTTAATCTGAGCCCTTGGATGTAATAAGTGTAGACTTAGATAGGTTTTCCATGTAAAAGAAAAATAAGATTGATAAGGGTTTGCCAGTCTAAGTGCACCCTAATAAAGAATAAAAAATGGTAGAATAAAGTAGGTAGGGTAGGTAGATGATGTTGTTGAATTACCTATGGTGAATGATGGCTTTTGATGGTTGAAATTTTAACTTTCATCACAAGTGCAAAGGAAGATAATACATTGGAAGAATGGCAAGCAAGGCAAAGAAAAATTATTAACTTCCCCTCTCATTTTCCCTAAACATTTCACTAATTTCCCCTAAGTACTAAGGTATTTGAAGATTAAAGGGGCTCAAGGCATTTCCTTGACTTTTTGAGGGACCGGACCCTCGGCCCAATAATTGAAAAAACCTAAGTACTTGAAATCATCCATTATCACATTCATTCACTTCTTAAAAAACCTTTTCCTAAGTAAAATCCCATTTTTACTTAGGAAAATCCTTCAAATTTTCATGAAAAGCCCTCAAAATCACTTTTATTCTAAGTCTAAGTGATGAAAGTATAATAATGCCATTTACTTTTGAATCTTCACTTTCTTGGTTATATTAGAGTATTTTGAGTTTACATTGTCCTTTGGTCATATTAACTCTAAATTATCTATTAATTCCCATAAAAATGACCTTGTCCTATTATATATAAATCCTTTAATAATAATATCCCCAAAACCCTTATGTTATGACTTTTTAGCCAAAAGTATTTGATTCCTATTTATTCAAATAAAAAACCCACAATATACCCCCTTTTGGCTAAAAATATATCTTTAGTTCTATTCCCGCCCCCTATGGTAATTGAATTAATTTAATTCAATTATTGTATAATAAAAATATATATATATATGAAAAACGTTTAAACATATGTATATATGTTTAAAACAAAAAAATAAATCCAAAGTTTAATTAAAACCAAACTTTGAAAATAGTCCATCCCCGTGAATTTTTCATCTCCGACCATACAAAGAGATTAATTGATCCCCACGATTAATTAATAATCCAACCCACCAATCAAACTCCGCCCGATGAGTTTAATTAATAGTTAATTACATTGGGCCCGCACTGTTAATTCCTCGCCATCTCCCTGTCCCGTCAACTGTCCAATCGACCCATCAAAGATCAACGGCCCTCATCCATTTCGCTGGCCATCCGCATACGAAAGATAACGTGCGATGGCCACGTGGTTTTCAAACAGTGTCGTGCTACGTGTCAGTCATTGTATCGCATCGTTTCCCTTCTGCCAAAAACCGCCTTCCCTCATAAGCGGTGCGATAAAAACCACTTACCACCTTTCTGCTCATGACATGACCACTGTACCATGCTGACGTCATCCAATAAAATAATAAAAAATTCCGCCACCCATTGACTTTGCCAATAAAACAAAAAATTCACGTCTTTTTCATCATTTCGTACGCAGCAAATGAATACACCCTCCACGCAAAAATTCGAATTTCAAAAGCTGAATTCCCCCAACCTTGGTCTCGTCGAAGAACATGAAGTAAGGAATTTGTTTCCTAACCAGCCTAATTTCTTCAGATATACCAAGGCTGATGAAACATTAAGGAAGCTTCAACGGACAAGAATAGCAGAAGAGAAATGGTGGGAAGATATGTTGGAACTTTTGTAAAATTTATCCTTATATGAAATTTTACCTATTTACCACAGTATAAAGGATAAACAAAGGTTAAAGAGTATCAGTTCAGTTAAAAGTGTATCAGTAAAAACAAAGAGTATCAGTGAAGCGAGGAAGTTAGAACAAAATTACTGAAAAAGACAACGATGAGCCACAATATAGCACCTGCCTCCAGCACACTCTCAAAAGGAGGGAACAACACAACATCGGTTACTTCTTGTCTTATCCATGAGACCATCTATCTCTATTTTTATTGTAACTTATCTATGAGTCATATTAGATTATATCTTGGTTTGTTGTGAGATATTTTGTATAATTTTTTGTATAAATTAGCCCTCAATTGAATTATTGAGGGTGGATTCTACTACTTTGCTGTAACATTGACTTTCGAAATAAAGTGATTTTTGGAGAAATTTATTTGTGGCTTGCTGGATGATGAATTGAAGCTCAAGACTTTTTGCAGGATTCATGTGTCAGACTACAGTTCAATAAGTCATTTCTATCCTATGTTTTAAGTGTTATATATGTTTACTATATCACTGTGTTTCATTTCTGAATAATTACAAAAAAGGATTAAATCGGAAATTGCTTAAGTGTACTTTGATTTCAATTGTTATTATTCTAAATTTTTTCTTCTAAACTGGTCATAAACAATGAATTCTTAATTTCTCTTGTTTCTCTGGTTTAAGCATTTGATTACTTAGTAAAGAATTCTTAATTGCTCTTTATTGGTAATCACTCACTTTCCCTCGTTTAAACATGTTGAAAGATTCTTAATTTCCTTTCATCCATTTAAAAATCCATTCCATTCACTTTAATATTTGAAATTGTTATTTGTTTTGGCTATCTTGCCCTGCAAAGCCATCTTTTGTGTAAAAAATTAATCTAGTAAAGCCATCTTTTCGACTCCATAGCCCAATGGCCTGAAAAACTCAATCTTGCCCTCAGTTGGCGGATTCCACCATTCAAATTCAAACAAAACCCCTGAAATTATAACTAGCCTAATATTTTCTAAGAACAAAAGATAAATCATAAAGAGAGAGCCCTCTCTGGATACAGATTGGCTAGATTCTGTATCTGAAGGTTTTTTTGTGGTTACCTCGGACCCCTTTCCTCTTCCAACAACTTCAAGGAAAATCTGAGTGATAACAGGAAGAATACTGGTCCGCGCTATATCATCACTGTGATAGACTATTTGACGAGATGGTCAAAGGCTACACCTATGAAGGATTGCAGCAGAGACCCGATTGCACACTTCATTTTTGAGAATATCTTGACAAGGTTTGGGTGCCCTAAGATTTTGATGAGTGATCAGGGTACACATTTTGTGAATGAGACAATTCAAGCCTTGAAAATGGAGTTTAATATGCATTATCAAAAGAGTACACTCTATCATCCACATGCAAATGGTACGGTAGAAGCCTTTAATAAGATTTTGGAGAATGTGCCCATAAAGGTCTGAAATTCTAATCAGAATGATTGGGATGTGTGCGTACCTATGGTTCTGTGGGAATATAGGACTAAATGCAAGAAATTGACAAGACATACTCCTTTCAGGTTGGTGTATGAACAACAGGCTCTTATGCCAATGTAGTATATTATCCCTAGTCTGTGCATTGCAATAGTAACTAACATGGCTGATCAAGATATTATGGAAGAGAAAATATCAGAGATATTTGCACTGGAAGAGAACATATTCATTGCTGATTTCCATCAATAGGAGCAAAATGTGTGCGAAAAGGCTTGGCATGACAGACACATCAGGAAAAATATTTTCAAGGAGAATGACTTGGTTTAGCTATATGAAAACAATTTTGCGCGCCATGGCCAAGAAAGTTCAAAATGTATTGTCTTGGACCTTATATTTTCAAGGAGATCAAAAAAGGAGGCACAATACATTTGGTTAACTTAAGTGGAGAAGTCCTTATTGGGTATGTTAATGGAAGTTGGTTGAAACCATACAGGGATGATCCCATCCTTGCGTGCGCCAAAGGACTATATGGCTAAAGAAGTGTCTTAGTGCCACAGACATGTTTGAGAGGGCATAGGACCATAAAGAAGTTTGTTAAGTGTTGGAGAAGTATGCATGTGTGACGAAGATTGATAAAGCGAAGGTATCTGCGACAAAAACGCAGAGGCTGTGCTAGGAGGTTGAAATAGTCGCAGATTTGCCAAAATATAGTTGTTGGAAAAACTAACCTGGATAAGATAGCATTATTACCATTTTGAGGAGAAGGTACCCTGCATTTTTGGAGGAGATTATGCCAGATTTGGAGTTATTTTAGCATTTATGAGGCTTCATCAACAAAAATTAGGCCATTTAGGTCATGCCATCACTATAAATATGGCAGGAAGGGTCACACTAGTTCCCTTTTCTTTCTAAGAGATTTGTGCCCATTGATGTCACGGTGATTATTTTATTTTATGTATGAGCACTCAGAAACCTTCTTCGAGATGCTACGCCAAATAGGATTGGGTCCTGTAAGTATGACTGCTACGGAGCCTAGTCCTTCTACAATGCCTGCTGCTAAGACACTCGCGCCAAAACCTCAACCTCAAAAGGCGAAGAAAGGACAGACCTCAGAGACTCAAAAGTCTCTGCGTAAGAAGACCTCGAATCCTAAGTCGACCCTAGCAAAACGGCAGAAGCAGTCAATGGCCGAAGAACCAGAAGTGATCATCGAGGAAGATATTGTATAAGAAATAGACCCATTGCCACAACTTCCCAAGTATATGGCACCACACAAGCCATCTGTGGAAGTCACGAGGGAAATGGATAAGGTCAAGTCCCATATCAACACACTGTTTCTCCCAGATAATGTTCCTTTTGATGGGGACATGTTTGCCAAAGTACCTTTGCTGAAGTTGGAAGACTGGGACTTGGATGACTGTGCAAAGATCCCTGAACTTGCACCATCAGAGTACTTAGAGTAGGTGCCCTATGACAGAGGATTCATCAAGGTTGAACCAAATACATGGGCATTAGGATTAGAGAAGTTAGAGCTTCTAAAACTTCTGAACATTCCGCATTTTTGGCACAACACAATAAATGATATTTTCCTGCACCAGTTGCTCGCTCTGGTGCATGATAATTGTATGTGGCTAGGAGAGCCCATCCTAATCGATGACATGTTGATTCATTAGATCACCAAGTTTCCTTTAAAGGAGAGGATCCAGGGGTGGGCTTCAGAGGGAAGGGGCAGAAGAAAAAGATGTTCGATGAGGTTAAGAAGATATATGGGATGAACGAGAATACCAGAGGCTTTGCAAGGTATCAATTATCCAGCTGTTAAATCTTCCACCCTGATCCTCGCATGAAAAATGATAAGGAAGTGTTGTGCAACAAAATTCCATGTGTATGTGATTAGACTAGATGGGGAGTGCGTGAAAGGGGTGCAATACAACTGGGAAAAGTACCTCTGCACTGAGTTTTTAGAGAATGTTCGAGAGGTGCAAGAAGATGGAAATAATTTTTATTATGCTTGGTTGCTGCTGTTGGTCGCACTAATTGGTTTGAAACCATAGCCACAGTCCTAGTTACCAGATATTGAGCTAGATATCTACGAAGATGCCAAGTATGCATAGTTGTGGAACTCGAAGCTTCCTTGCAGGGTGTCCGAAAATAAGATCTTCTGGGTGTTATTTGATACAGATATATTTCAAGTAGTGCATGTAGAAATTATACAATATGCATGTATATCTTGGATTCACCCGATCTAACAATTGGTTAAGGTTAAATACTGAATCACTTCTACAAATATTTGTGGAATTAAAAGCAACACAATTTCCAATCACATGAAGCAAAGAAGAATAGATCAAAACCACAACACCAGATATTCCTAGGGAAGGCTTACTGCTCAAAACCCCTCTATCATATATTGTATATTCCACAAGGAATCATGAAACAATTACATACAAAACTCCAATCACAAGAGCTCTCAGTACATCAGCTAATTGTCTCACATTGGGAAATCCCTTAGCCAATTTACTGTCTCCAGAAAACCTGCCTTTCTCACGTAGTTCCTGATGAATGAAATCCTTAATCATAAATAATTTCACCCTTTCGCAACTGCACTGAGTATCATGGGAATCCTGTGGTGTTATAACTACACCTAGGTAGCCTACTAATATCAAAACTGATAGTTACACTTCCCCTTCACCTAGATCTCAACTGGGTGTCCACTGGAACTGACATGCATGTAGTTAATAATAGTGAAAACATCAGTTGCATGTGAGATTGCTACATGTGAATTAATTAATATTTAATTCACTTGACCTCTCACTAGTGTATCTGCAGTTACAACTGGCACAACTAACTTTAATTCACTTAACTGAGTTAAATTGATTTACAACTTGCACAACTCATGCACCATTGCACTTCCAACTTTTTTACAACTAGAATCTCTCAGTTACAACTAAATTCAACCTGCATGTCCCACCAACCAACCTATTAACTCAAAATTCACTTAGCTAGCTGATTTTCCACTTTAGTTAACTATTTCAAAGTTCTCATTGAGAATAGATTATAGTTTAATATCCATCTAAATTAAGGGATAATAAAAATTGACATGCATCTATAAATACACATACACCTAAAAATAGACTGTGTGGGCCTCACCCTAGTGTAGGTGCCTAATTTTCACTAGGATCATGGATTTTGTTTCTAGATGCCAATTTCACTGTTTCTTATTGAAAACTTCAACAATGTAGTCCAAACCATGACTGTCACTTACATTGTATGAGTAGTATAAACACATTGCGGACTTCAAGGCCACATTTCATAATGTGCATGTCGGCACAAAGAGGGACATGGTAGGCATCTGGTATGAGCTTCCATACATTGTTACAGAGGATGACTTTGCATGCACTATGACCAAGTGGCCCCCCTTATGGCTAGAAGCAAGTACAACTGGTGGTGCGTTGTCATCAACACTGCCTAAGACTCCTACGAAGCCACACATGCTGATAGACCAACCAAAGGATGCACATAAGGACTAAGAGCCAACCATAACAGAAAATATAGTTGACTTGCACAGTGATGAAGATATGAAATAAGATAATTGAGACAGCTCCGATGCACTGTTGACGTAGGTAGGCACACGACAAGGCATCAAAAGAGGGCCTTAGACCCCACTAGGGTCACACACAAAACATAAAGCCTCTAAGAAGGCCGAGACTGACCCAATGATGCTGAAAAAGGAATATTTTAATAAAATTGGAGAAACAGTCTAGGCGGTGATGGAGGATGAGTAGAGAAAAGTAGATTCCCAGCATAAATCGGTCATTGATGATGTGCAACAAGGAATCCAATAGCTGAGTGAAATCAAGCGCAATTCAACCGAGCGTGCAACAAGCGAGTGCGAGACAAGAAAGCCAGTTGGTGATCCAGGTGGATATCGGTGGCCTCCCACCTATTCCATTTGGACCCGCATCATCAATTCTTTCAGTTTTTCAGCTTCAGCACAACTTACTATTTATAGCAGGTTTTCGGGTCCTGCACACCCGGAGCCGTTTTGGGGCATTAATAATCCAGGTGGATATTGATGGCCACCCATCGAGTCCATTTGAACCCCCACCATCAGTTATTTCAGTTTGTAATTTTCGGCACAACTTACTATTTTTGGCAGTTTTTTGGGTCTTAAACTTCCGGAGCCATTTTGAGGCCCTAAACGACGCTTTTTGGGAAAACGGAGAGCAACATGGGTCCATAGACCGATGTTTCTCGTTCAAAAATTGAAGTCCTCGGATAGATATTTCTAATGAGCTATTGAGCGCGTCAAACAGAGATTGGATGCCAAAGTTACGTCCCCGGGAAGTTGAACCACCAATTTACCCAAACGGCCTTACAACATGGCGCTTCATCTTCCTACGTTAGGGCTGGACGTTTTGATCTCGGCATTACTTCAACAATAAATAGTCCCTTGAGCCTCATTGTAACACAGTTCAGAGGTCTGTAGCCATCACATCTCTTCTCAGAGATTCGCTACCAAGGCCCTTACTTACATTTCCACAGGTTCGCATTGTAACACAGCTCGTGGGTCAGCCACATCTCTTCTCAGATACGTCAGCATTCTTGCAGCTTCATCTTTTTCTATCATGTTCCGTAATAGGCCTCATGAGCCTCAATGTAATAGCGTAGAGGCCTGCGTACACTAGCATTCTCTTCTCGTAGATACGCCACAAATACCAGATTATTTCCATTATGTTTGTAAGCTAATTGCGCCAATATTTTATTAATAAAATGAAGCATTATTTCACGTGACTGTATCTATGGTTATATCTGTATTCTCAGCTAAGTGCCTCGCATAAAATCCTGACTGCTGTACGTAGCCGGTCCGTTTCTTTTTCTCTTCATGTCCCCAACGCGGCCAGGGTATAAGGAGTTCAACCTCGCAACCCCGACGACCCCCCATGGCGGAAGGAAAGAAAGATGAGGGAGCAGGAGATCCTGTCAAAATCTTGCTCGAGGATGCCCTCGAGAAACAGAGGAACGCGATGATGGACAATTTTTTTTTTAGATCCTTCAATGGCTGCCCAGCGGTGGCACATCTACATCTAGCACGGCTGCGAACACCAAGGTCAGCAAAATCCCCCCCCCCCATGGAGGAACTTAACGCAATGGAGACCATTGCTTCCTAAGGAGGGAGGAATGATCCAGGTGGATATCGGTGGCCTCCCACCTATTCCATTTGGACCCGCAGCATCAATTCTTTCATTTTTTCAGCTTCAGCACAACTTACTATTTATAGCAGGTTTTCGGGTCCTGCACACCCGGAGCCGTTTTGGGGCATTAATAATCCAAGTGGATATTGATGGCCACCCATCGAGTCCATTTGAACCCCCACCATCAGTTATTTCAGTTTGTAAGTTTCGGCACAACTTACTATTTTTGGCAGTTTTTCGGGTCTTAAACTTCCGGAGCCGTTTTGAGGCCCTAAACGACGCTTTTTGGGAAAACGGAGAGCAACATGGGTCCATGGACCGATGTTGCTCGTTCAAAAAATTGAAGTCCTCGGATAGATCTTTCTAACGAGCTATTGAGCGCGTCAAACGGAGATCGGATGCCAAAGTTACGTCCCCAGGAAGTTGAACCACCAATTTACCCAAACGGGGCCCACAGTTTTGGCGCTTCATCTCCTACGGTTAGGGTTTTGGACGTTTCGAATTCTACATTGTTTCTCAACAATAAATAGGCCCTCGAGCCTCATTGTAAGACAGTTCAGGGGGCTGGGAGCCGATACATCTCTTCTCAGAGATAAGCGCTACCAGTGCCCTAGCTCGCCACATCTCCATTATGTCTGCATTGTAACACAGTTCAGGGGCTGGTAGCCGCCACATCTCTTCTCAGGGATACGCTGCCAGTACCCTAGCTCATCTTTTTCTATCATGTCTGTAATAGGCCTGCGAGCCTCAATGTAACACAGTTTAGAGGCCTGCGTACACTACATCTCTTCTCAGAGATACGCTACCAGCGCCCTAGATTATTTCCATTATGTTTGTAAGCTTATTGCAGTCATTATTTTATTAATAAAATGAAGCATTATTTCCGCTGCATCTCTGTATCTATGGTTATATCTGTATTCTGTTGCATTCCTGCATAAAATCCGGATCAGTTGGACATTCGAAATCCATCAATTTAAGAAAGCCACATGTTTTAAGTTTCGGGTGCACCGCTTCAGATCGCTTATCCAAAACTATGTGCTATCATTCCTAAAGGATCCGAGGTTGGGATTGATTGAGACATTTTCCCTAGTGGAAAATTCCATGCAATGCATACCATGATTGTAGAAGAGCTACAATATCAGGAGTACAAGGCATTACAGGAAACTTTTAAGGCTCAGAAGCACCTGGAGACAATGCATAAGGGACAATAACTAGCAGAGGATGCATGCGACACTGCTGAAAGCCAGTGTGCCACTTTGGAAACCATGGTTGATTAGATGTGCTCTGGACTCCCAGAAATCATAGTGCCAACTAATGAAACACCCACTATCAAATTGGAAAGTTTGGTAGCCACAGTAAAAGAATCCATATCATAAGTCTCAACTGTGTGTGCAGATCTCGAGTAGAAGATTGCAGATTTGTAGACAAATTTGCAGCCTGAGGCACCTCTGGAAGTTTGCGTGTAACACACCAAAGTAGTGCAGGAATCAACTGATAGCATCACTGTTGCTATGGATGCTTACAACAAGTTTTTGGAGGCCATGGGAATTTGGACCTCCATTCAGGATGACCCCATTGCGCAACAACTGAAGACAGATCTTCGGGCTAAGGAGCAGTAGTTTAACGAGATCTGGATTGCTACGCCAACCCTACTGCCGACCTAAACATTGGCCTGATTGCAGGAAATTCAAGCCATTCAGGAATAAATTGACACACTGTGCCTACGGGAGCAGTTTCTCGAAATCATAATGAAGCCTTGGGCTGAGGAGCCTTTGCAGCTCTCCCAGAGCATCGATGGTGCCCTCAGATTCCTGCAATAGAACCATAGAAGTATCTACCTAGAAGCTGAGGGGCCAACAACAAAGAAATTGGTCGAGGAAGTGCAGAATGCCACAATTCAATGTACCGACATCCTTTATCCATTCCAAGCTTCCATTCAGGCACTGGAAGACAAGATGCAATATCCTGGACCAAAGTGACTCGGGACGAGTCACTAGCTTGTGCTGGGGGCCCGTTGGGATAGGGTCCCCTCATGTCAATTTTTTGGTATAATTTTGGTTATATATTTTCAAATATGCACTACGCTCAGAAGTCAAGGGGCTTTGGGGTTGGTCAAAGCTCCTTTATAATTGTAATGGGTGGAAATGGAAACCATGAGTCTCAAACCATGGTTAGATACCATTGTATGTGCGAGTCCAAGTCATATAAATATTTAATAATTGAGTCAAGTAAAGATATTTTTTATCATTGATATTTATGTTATGAATTTTTTGATCTAAGTTTGGGGAAAGTCTGGGTTCATTCTGGGTAGAAAGTCTCTTGTCGGCTGTGTGTGCGGAGACCTAGTCTTGAGCTGCGTGCAAGGAATCTGCTGCTATGTGCACAGATGAAAATGATTGTACTGAATTGAAGATATATTAATAAAGAATATTTTTTGGTGAAATTTGTTTCAATTTCTGTGTTTATGAATGAATATGTTAATAATCTGTTGATTATTGCAAGTTATATATATGTTTATGTTTGAATGCACATTTATCTGAGTTGAGTATATGTGAAAGATATCTGTGTTTGTGCAAGGATTGCATATGGGTTAAGGGATTTACATAATAACTATATATTTTATTTCACACATGTTATTTCCACTTTGATAAGCTAGATATGATTGAGGCATAATAATCTTTTTTACACATATCTATTAAGGGTTCTTATCTGAATTTAGCTCTGGGTTTCTGTGAAGTCTTGCACATGACAATAAGCATTAGATCTAATAATTAGGGTTAATGACCACATCAAACACTCCCTTAGGGTGCAGAAACCTCATTCCAACACCCCCCCCCCCATATTGCTTCGGATGAGACTTTGGTCTGCACATGCAGATCACTGCCGAAAGGTCCAGTAGTTGGAGGGTTTTGTTGGTTGCTCATAATGCTATGAACTTGGGTCTGGACCCCTCAAACCAATAGGGTCACTATGGTTTTTTAATTCCCTTTTCATCCTAGGCTAGCACAATTTTTCCCAAGAGTGGGTGCTTGACCATTTATAGTGTGATTTTCAATGAGGGAGGACATAGGGATGAAGCCACTTATACTAGGAGGGTTTTCACTACACTAGGAGGATAGGAGGATCTTTAAATTACATGTTTTGCCTCTGCATAAGGGAGAAAGAGGTCCATGTGATTAGCTAGGAATTCTCTATGTGCCATGTAAGGAAAAATGAACAAAATTCAGTGTAGTCAGTCAGTATGAGCAAGAAGGGTTAACTGACTGCCCATGGGTGGATCATTATGTGGAAGATATTTGTGGTAATCTTGAGAGGGACTTATTTCACCAATTTTTGGGAGTGGGATTTCATGATTGAGGCCTATGGATAGGTTGAGATACACATTTTATAAGAGGGATAAAGGATTCATAACTTTCATTGGGATTAAGGACTAAGAAGGGCTACAAAATGGATAAGTATGGGATTGATTGAGTAAAATAGGCAAATGCATATGTTCATGACTCAAAATTGGATCACACACATAAAACCATCAACACAAGATAGAATAAATACACATGAATCATGAATTAAAATCACACCTCGAAACGACAACTAAGTGACGCTTATGTCTACGTGCGACCTTTGAAATGGCACATTACGACACTTAAAACACAAGTTTCGACAACTATGATGACAATGACCAAACGATGTGCTAATATGTAGGAATGGGTCTAGCACATATTTTGATGATATGT
This sequence comes from Pinus albicaulis, assembly GCA_034641835.2. Classification (NCBI taxonomy): domain Eukaryota; kingdom Viridiplantae; phylum Streptophyta; class Pinopsida; order Pinales; family Pinaceae; genus Pinus; species Pinus albicaulis. The sequence goes on from CM076579.1 coordinate 896,245,949, forward strand.
AAGACCATATAATGAAAAAGTGTGTGCCAGAACTAACTTTGGTGATGTGCAAAGGTGTGACACATGTAGGAGTGAAAATCACAAAAGCGACACCTACGACATGAGGAAGACATAATATGACACTTGCAAAATGAAAACTACATAGAAAGTGACAAATTCCAGAGAAAATATAACAGAAAAACTCCACTTATCAAAGTGAAAAAAAGAAAAAGTGACATCCGAAAATATGAAAACGACACTTGTAAAAGCAAAAGTGCGCAAAAGTGAGAATTGAGAAAAATCCCCAAAGTATAAGTACAAGCACAACGAAGTGAGAAGGATTGTCATTAAGGTGAAAATTTACTATCAAAATGAGTTGAACGTTGCACATGAATTGTCTTGATGTATGGTGTTATGCCTATTCATGCTTGCATAAGAGAAGTGTTCTCATGAAATCATAAAATACTGTGCATGTGCGTGCAAGTGCCTTTTCAGTTTGAAACTAGGAATAAGACTTGAACACTTTGAAAAAAATTAAAAAAAAATGGATTAACCATAGAGTGATAGATCATAAGATCCTTAGTAGGCTCCAAAATTGAAGTGTGAGAAAACTTTTGGAGGGTGTTGATCGCAACGACAATACTTGGTGACACACTGGTAGAACTCCAACTTCTTTGTTTAGGTTTAATTATCTAAGTGCAAGGCCTCAGTATTTCAAGAAGAATTGATTCATCTTGTGAATTAATTTGGTTTTCCTACTTAAATCAATTATAGATATATTCCCCTCCATTCCCTTTCTCGGTTAAACACATATCAAGGCTTGCCCAATCAAAATTGTTTCGATCTAGGAAAGGATAATATGCGCAATGAGTTTAAGATATCAAAGTATGAGTTTCATCTCTGGTGTTGCTCTGTTGCCAGCAGGCTTAGACAGTACTCTAACGGAGTCACTATAAGAGTGCAAGTGTTTATTTTCTCCCAGCGAGCCTAAATAGTACCCTGACAAAGTCACTTGCTTCACCTCCCTCTGCAGGAATCCTTTCTCTTCTTTCACCATTTATTTATTTATTTAATATGACTGTGATTTCACACTTATTATTTTCAACGAGAGGAAGAGGGATCCAAAATTATTAAGAGAAGAGGAGGTTTCCCATTTACAAATTATTTATAGACCTCTTATATTGGTTTTCTTTCTAATTGATTTTCCCCTTATCCTTTTGTTGAAAACTCAAGAAGAAATCCGTGTCTAATTTAATTTTTCCTTAATTAAATTGGACAATAAAATGTAATCTTATCTCATAATCACTTGTAATAGTTAATTGAGTGTGATAAACTCAGTTAGCTCATGAATTTCGAGTTGAGGGTGGTTGGTGAGGCATGCAGAGTGATTATATTAGTTATTGATTCCAAGTTGTAGTTAGTGCATTAGTTTAATGCATGAGAAATCAGTTAACTCAATTAATTGAGTTAAAATCAATTTAACTAGTTGTAACTATTTGTTGCACTAGTGAGAGGTCAAATGAATTAAATCAAATTTAATTCACATGTAGTGATATGTCATGTAACTGATGATTTACTATTAATAGTTGCATGCATATCAATTCAAGTGGAGACCCAGTTGAGACAAAGGTTAAAGGGATGTTAACTATCAATTGTATTATTAGTAGGTTGCCCGCATGCAATAAAAAAACCATAGGATTTCCCATGAGCATTGCACAGTTTTGGAAGGCTGAAATTCCTAAATAATAGGGATTTCATTCCACATGAATTCCGAAAGAAAGGTAGGCTGAGCAGAGGCTGAAAATTGGCTAAGTGTTGGTTGATTTTGTCCGGATCAGTGTAAGACAGTTGTGAGAGTGAAGGAGACTTTTGTGAGAAGAGTGCATTATAATTGTTTCATGATTCCTTGGTGAATATACAATAGAAGATATAGGGGTTTTGAGAAACAATCTTTCCTTGGGAAAATATTTGTGTTGTGATTTGATTTTCTTCTTTCTTTACTTGTTGTGATTGGCGATCGTGTTTATTTTCCATAATTGATTTGTGGAAGGATTCAATATATTTCTTTAGCATATCACATGATTGGATTGAATCCATTGATATGCATATTGTTTGTATAATTTCTACATGGTATCAGAGCACAGGAAATCACTATAGTGGAGAAAAAATTGAGTTTGTGTTGAATATCATTCGAATTTGAAAAAGTATTATTTGGTGGGATAGGCGGATCAAGATGAAGATGAATTTAAATGGCTTGAGATTGGAGTATGCACTCAAGGGCAGTTCTAATTATATTGCGTGGAAAGACAGTATGGAGGTAGTTATGGAGGACAACAGGTTGAAAGAATTCATTGATAATGACATTCCTAAGCCCACAACAACAGATGTTGCGCTTCTTGATGCTTGGCAAAAGAAGGGTGTGTTAGGGTCCTATAAATATAGGATTCATAATTTTTTAATTGAATTTGATAGTCTTGTAAATATGTACATACCTTGCTTTCTGCAAGTTGTTTTCCCATATTTGAAAATAATAAAAAATGAAAAAAGAGGGTAAAAGTCCTAAAAATAAAGATAAAAGGACTTAGAAAAATAGATACCCCAAAAGAAAAAGAGATAAAATAAGACTTGAAAGTGAGCAAGATCAAATGCCACTACTCTTACTTTTACTGCAAGAATAATGATTATGTGCAGTGTTTTAATAAATGCCATAATCCATGATTAGTTAAACAGTCTAATCTTAACTTTTCATGTTTTAGATAGTGAATAAAGATTTGTCAAATATTTTAAACTTGACAGATCAGTAGATAGGTAGAGAATAATGAGGAGCTCAACAGTTTAATCTGAGACCTCAGATGAAATAAGGTAGATCTAGACAGTTTTATGCTTTGAAAGAAAAATGTTTTAAGATTGCAAGCCTAAATGCACCTAAAAAATGAAGAAAAAATGTTAGAAATAAAGTTGGGTAGGTAGAAAGCAGTTGAGAAATCATGTAAATAGCACATCATTGGGAAAAATCACTAATTTCCCCTCCCATATAGGTATTCAGTATTCTAAACTATCAGTCAAAAAGGCTCAGAGCATTTCTCTGACTTTTGTTGGGACCAGACCCAAGGCTCGATGACTGGTCAGCTAAAAATATTGAATTCCTACCTTAAACCCTCATTCATCAACATTTATCCTTAATTCATAGATCAAAACTCCTTTTTCCTAAGTGAAGACATATTCTTACTTAGTAAAATTGAAACCCTAAAATAATTAACTTCATTTCCTTCAAAAATCATTCATAAACCCTCAAAAATACATTTTATCCTAAGTTAAAAGTGTAAAATATAATATAATAAAGCAATCCTTTATTTTTGGGACTTTACTTAGAGTTAACATGTATTTTATGTCCATTACACCACTCCTTTTTTCATATTAACACCTAACTTATTGTATTAAATACCTAACTACACCCGCCCGTATATATTAATACCCTTATATTAAAATAACCCTCTTAACCCAATATTTTAAAGTTTAAATCAAAGTTTAAATATCCCATGTGCGCAAATAAATAAACCCGGCGCTACAAACCCATTGGTCTAAACATATCCTTATTGAAATAATCCTGCACCCTATAGTTTTTACAAACTGTTAAAAGTTGATAAAAACTATATAATATATAATAAATGGCGCCCACATATGTTTTTATTAAAACATTTCATAAATGTTTTAATTTAAATATATATTATATTTTCGCCCCCCCCCCCCTCCCCCTCCGTCTATTTCATAATGCCCGAACTGTAAACTTTATTAAAAAAACACATTTTTATAAAGTTTAAATTATTTCCCCGCCATCATATTAACTAAAGTTTAAACATATTTCACGTTTATTTCTTTAAAGTCATATCCTGCCACATATGAAAATATCCCGGCCCCACCTCCCATTCGGCGCATCTCCCAAACGGATCTGTACCGTTCGCTTTTAAAACTTAGATTTGATGGCGAACATCCAATATCGCATAAAAAACTTGCGCAGTCACCCCCATGCCAATGTTGCATGAAATAATTGGTTTCATGATCATATCTCTCCTCCATGTGTCCTTTAATTATTGGATCGTGTGGGCTCAATCCGAAACCACTTACTGCCAAAATACAACATGATAACCACTATGGTTTTAATCCCATTAAACTCTGAAACCACCCTTCCCACTGATGCGACCAATCATTCAATGCCTAGGTAATATTACCAAGATGCATATTAAACCTTAGAAATGAATTCATCCCTTTATCTTCTGCATTAACCTGTTTCTTGCACCTCCCTCACTGTAAAAGCATCCTTTTTTCACCATTTTGATGCCCGAAAAGCCTGCGTAATTTGCCCTGCAAACCATTCAATACCACTAGAAAATTCAGTTCATTTCCAGAAACCTCCAAAGCCATCAAAAATATTCCGACGCCTTAGAAACCTTGTTTCAAGACCTAATACCCGCAAAAAAGGTATTATTCAAGAAATTAACCTTCTTGTCATCAAAAAGAGCTATTTCTGTCAATATTGAACCTTTTGAAGCCTATTTGTCTACATAAAGACCTTAATTACCTTCAAAGAGTGTATTTGTTGTAGAAACCCTGATAAAACCATAGTTTCGAATAATTTAACCTATTTTAATCAAAGTTGAAGAAATTTAACCTTTTTGAGACCTTTTGAAACCCTTTGAAAGATTCAAACTCTTTTACCAATGCTCAGAATCTCGAATTGTTACACTCAGTTACTTAGTGCCAACAAAGTTAAACCTCCAAAGACAAAATTCATTTCACAAGTCTTCCCAATTCATCAAAGTCATTATCCCTTCTTTCAGACCTCTGTTTCATTAATTTTTTTTTTTATTTTTGCAGGTTATTATCAGAATATGAAATCGGGCCAACAGTTTCAATATTAGTTGACAAAATTGTTTACTCCAAATTCTTAGATTTTAATTCAAAAGCTTCATTCAACAAAAAGTTTGTATACAAAGAAAGAATAAGATCAAGTAAGAGAGAGATTAGAAATATGAAATTACACATTGAATGGTAAAATTAAAGTAAGAATTCACAGTGACAGTGAAAACAAAACAGTTAAAGAGCATCAGAGTTAAAGTGTATCAGATGAAAGTTAGAGTGAAAGCCAAATTAGAAGAAGTTACAGAGCAGTCAAGGTAAAACAGTAAAAGTAAATATAGAGGCAGTAAATGGTAAATAAATATGAAAATACTTTCAACAACAATGAATTTTATCCAAAGAGAAAGTAAAAATAGTTAAAATAACAGTAAGGTTAAAAGATGAAAACAAAGCAAGAAGGGACATTTTTGCAGAAATTTCCTGTGTAAGTCATTGTTTTGCAGAAACTATTGTGGACAATCTAAGATTAATTTTTCAAACATGAAGGAGGTTTATGTTACTAATATGTCCAACGACAAAAACGTCTCTCACTTTTCTAACATCCATTATGGATTTGGAAATATTAAACAATATTTGAAAGCAATTTTTACAGAAAATTACTGTTAATTCATCATTTTGCAGAGAATATTGTGGCTAATCAGAAATACATCTTACACAACTAAATGAGGTTTTTTTCCCTAAGAGACCCATATACAAAAACATATCTCACTTTTGGCACAGGTATTACATAATGAGAGATATATTCACATGTTTACAACCTATTTTTTAGACTGTGCAAAGCTCTGTTTTACACATCGTTTTGCAGAGCCTATTGTGAACAGCTGGAGTATAATTTTAGGAAATAAGAGAGTTTTATCTCAAAAACATATTTATATACAATAACCTCTTTCAATTTTTACATATCTATTTCGGATTGAGAAATAAAAAGGTATCATTGGACCCCAAGTTTGTAGAATTCCTGGAGCAAAATGCACAAAGAAAGGAGACAGCTAGTGACTTGGATGCCTTATCATCAACTAAGAGTTGAGATCAAATTCGAATTCTCCTCTTTTTCATCACCTATCCATAAAAAATAGTTCCAAATAGATGCATTGGTTTTGAGTATCCTTTGCTTAAGTTCTATTTATGTAAAACAGTTGGAGATATTTGTAAACCAATCTTGATATTTTTTCAAGATATTCTAGTTTAGAATTTGTATAAATACTTCACTCTTTGAAGTATTTTGGTGGAATAAAATTTTTGGGATTGTTTTAGTCATTTCTTCTTGGACTTTAAAGCTTTTTTGTGTCAAAAATTCGAGTAGCAGGTTGATTCAAAGAAAATTAGCATCATACTTCAGGATTCCCGTGATGAGCTATTTGGAGTGAAGTATTTTCTTCACTTGTCATTGTTTATTCTTTGTTACATGAATCCATTTATGTTTATGATAAATCTGAATGTATAACTAGGAGTATTACTACAGGATTTTTTAATAACACCCTATTTTTAACTAGTTATCATTTATATATTTTCCTCTGATTTCCAGTGTAGGGAACTCTTAATTGCTCCCTCTCTCATTTAACCTCCTCCTACTACCTCCTTTTTTGGATTTGAGGATTATTAAGTGCCCTTTATCCCGATCATACCACCTTACAAAAATAACTTTCCAAGATCTCCAAGGGTTATCTATCTTTCCCTGAAGACATTTGACCTTTTTTCCCTTGATCCTAGTCCTGTTTGCTTGATTTTGACTCCATAGCCCAATGGACAAATAGATTTCCCACTACCCGTCCTTTCAAGTAATTTTTCAAATTAAATCTACCAAAACCAAACCAAAGCTACACATTAATAACTAGCCTAATATTTACAAATCAAAACAAAGTTAAAACTTGAAGAGAGAGCCCTCTCTGAACCCTAGGAAGGCTAGATCCTAGAGTTTACATTTGGTTTGTGGTTACGTCGGACTATTTCTTTCTTTAACCTTGAGAAATTCTTGAGTGATAACATAATGGCGACCATATTGGGGAAGACTAACATTTTCTTCAGAAATATTTTACAGGTTCAGATTTGATCTATTATGGTGGATAGTGATCAGACATACAAAGGTTAAAATCATCCACCTAGTGACTCCATTGTCCAAGATCCATAACTTCAAAGTTCAAAAGAAAGACCATAACCAAAAAAATTCCATATTCCAAATCATTAATGGTGATACAAGATGACAGGGTCTATGACAAAGCTTTCATCTCATGAGATTTTCAGTGAATTCAGGGATGGCTTATTAGAATTTCAGCTTGATGAGGATTTTCTAAGAGCTGTCTTTCTTATTTTGAAATCAAGAAAATGTTCTCCTCAAATTAAAATATATGTTCTTGTGTTAATTTCTGAAAAATATGAGAATGGAATTAAACTTTTGCATTCTCAAATTCAGTCTTATAATTTCTGAGAACCTAAAGAATTCTTGGAAAATCTTCCTTCTCCAAAGCAAGAGGAAATTATACTACCTTTTGACTTGCAGATTGAGGATGATTATTCTTTCAAGCATAAGAATGAAGAAATAGTTTCAAGGTTTAATATTAAGAATACAACTAATCAACTGGTCATTGAATGCCTAGAAGAAAAAATCATACATTATGCTTTTGATGATCCTATAGCAAATTATATGGTGACTATTTTTAGCTCAAGTCTGCAAACATGTTTTATATATGAGGATCAAATATATCAGCAATTTCCATTACACATCATATCTTTGATTATGAAGACAAATGATCAATTTATGCTTCCAAGTTTGATGACAAGCAGTCAAATTATCCATTCATTTCGACAACTACTTAACTGGCTTCATTGGCCTTTTTGTATTCCCTGATTCAATAACATTATCATTAGATTAGAGTAGGTAGATGAGTGCAAATAAGCTCAGACTTCGGAGCATATTTTCAGTTTTAGTTTTCAGCGAGTTTTGAAATAATTCATTAAGGTTCGAAGCCAAGGAAAAGGCCCTGAGATATTGATGATTCAGTAGTTTATTTTGAAGTTTGCAACACCTTTTAGTCTCAGATCAGATTTTAGTTTGCAGAAAAATGTGTAAATTCAGTTCAAGAGTTTCAGTGACAGAGATTTTATGACAAAGCAAATGCATGTTTGGGATTGGCTCAAAGGATTAGGCTATTAGTCGACGGTGTTCTTGACATCTTACAAGGAGATGCCATCCCCATGTGAAGCCATTGTTAGGGTCCTATAAATATAGGATTCATAATTTTTTAATTGACTTTGATAGTCTTGTAAATATTTACATACCTTGCTTTCTGCAAGTTGTTTTCCCATATTTGAAAATAATAAAAAATTAGAAAAGAGGGTAAAAGTCCTAAAAAGAAAGATTAAAGGACTTACAAAAATATATACCCCAAAAGAAAAAGAGATAAAATAAGACCTGAAAGTGAGCAAGATCAAATACCACTACTTTTACTTTTATTGCAAGAATAATGATTATGTGCAGAGTGTCAATAAATGCCATAATCCATGATCATTTAAATAGTTTAATATTGACTTTTCATGTTTTCAATTTCATGTTTTAGATAGTGAATAAAGATTTGTCAAACAATTTAAACTTGACAAATCAGTAGATAGGTAGAGAATAATGAGGATCTCAATAGTTTAATCTAAGTCCTCAGATGAAATAAGGTAGATCTAGACAGTTTTATGCTTTGAAAGAATTTTTTTTTAAGGTTGCAAGCCTAAATGCACCTACAAAATGAAGAAAAAATGTTAGAAATAAAGTTGGGTAGGTAGAAAGAAGTTCAACAATCATGTAAATAGCACATCATTAGGCAAAATCACTAATTTCCCCTCCCATATAGGTATTCAGTATTCTCAACTATCAGTCAAAAAGGCTTAGAGCACTTCTCTGACTTTTGTTGGGACCGGACCCAAGGCTCGATGACTAGTTAGCTAAAAATATTGAATTCCTAACTTAAACCCTCATTCATCAACATTTACCCTTCATTCATACATCAAAACCCATTTTTCCTAAGTGAAGACATATTCTTACTTAATAAAATTGAAACCCTAAAATAATTAACTTCATTTCCTTCAGAAATCATTCATAAACCCTCAAAAATACATTTTATCCTACGTTAAAATTGTATCCTAAGTTAAAAGTGTGAAATATAATATAATAAAGCAATGCTTTATTTTTGGCACTTTACTTAGAGTCAACATGTATTTTATGTCCATTACACCATTCCTTTTTTCATATTAACACCTAACTTATTGTATTAAATCCCTAACTACACCCTCCCATATATATTAATACCCTTATATTAAAATAACCCTCTTAACCCACTATTTTAAAAGTTTAGATCAAAGTTTAAATATCCCATGTGTGCAATTAAATAAACCCTGCCCTACAAACCCATTGGTCTAAACATATCCTTATTGAAATAATCCTGCCCCCTATAGTTTTTACAAACTATTAAAAGTTGATAAAAACTATATAATATATAATAACCAACGCTCCCATATGTTTTTATTGAAACATTTCATAAATGTTTTAATTTAAATATATATTATATTTTCGCCCCCCCCCCCCACTTATTTCATAATGCCCGAACTGTAAACTTTATTAAAAAACACATTTTTATAAAGTTTAAAGTCTTTCCCCGCCATCATACTAACCAAAGTTTAAAATTATTTCATGTTTATTTATTTAAAGTCATATCTCGCCACATATGCAAATATCCCGACCCCACCTCCCATTTCAACGCATCTCCCAAACGGATTTGGACCATTCACTTTTAAAACTCAGATCTGACGACGGACATCCGATATCGAGTAAAAAACTTGTGCAGTCACCCCCATGACAAAGCTGCAAAAATTAATTGGTTTCACGATCCTATCTCTCCTCCATGTGTCCTTCAATTATTGGATCGTGTGGGCTTAAGCCAAAACCACTTACTGCCAAAATGCCACGTGATAACCACTATGGTTTTAATCCCATTAAACTCTGAAACCACCCTTCCCGTTGATGTGATGAATCATTCAATGCCTAGGTAATATTAACAAAATGCATATTAAACCTTATAAATGCATTCATCCCTTTATCTTCTGCATTAACCTATTGCTCGTGCATCCCTCACTGTAAAAACATCATTTTTTCACCATTTTTATGCCCGAAAAGCCTGCATAATTTTCCCTGTAAACCATTCAAGACCACTGGAAGCTTCAGTTCATTTCCAGAAACCTCCAAAGCCATTAGAAATATTTCGACACCTTAGAAACCCTGTTTCAAGACCTAATACCTGCAAAAAAGGTATTCTTCAAGAAATTAACCTTCTCGTAATAAAAAAGAGCTATGTCTATCAATATTGAACCTTATGAAGCCTATTTGTCTACAGAAAGACCTTAATTACCTTCAAAGAGTGTATTTGTTGTAGAAACCCTGATAAAACCACAGTTTCAAATACTTTAACCTGTTTTAATCAAAGTTGAAAAAATTTAACCTTTTTCAGACCTTTTGAAACCCTTGGAAAGATTCAGACTCTTTTACCAATGCTCAGAATCCCGAATTGTTACACTGAATTACTCAGTACCAACAAAGTTAAACCTCCAAAGTCAAAATTCATTTCACAGGTCTTCCCAATTCATCAAAGCCGTTATCCCTTCTTGCAGACCTTTGTTTCATTAACAAATTGTTTGATTTTTGTAGGTTATTCTCAGAATATGAAATTGGGCCAACAGTTTCAATACTAGTTGACAAAATTGTTTGCTCCAAATTATCTGATTTTAATTCAAAAGCTTCATTCAACAAACAGTTTGTATAAAAATAAAGAATAAAATCAAGTCAGAGAGATATTATAAAGATGAAACTACACAGTGAATGGTAAAATTAAAGTAAGAATTCATAGTGACAGTGAAAATAGAATAGTCAAAGAGCATCAGAGTTAAAGTGTATCAGATGAAAGTTAGAGTGAAAGTCAAATCAGAAGAAGTTACAAAGAAGTCAAGGTAAAACAGTAAAAGTAAATACAGACGCAGTAAATGGTAAATAAAGATGAAAATACTTTAAAAAAAATGAATTTTATCCAAAGAGAAAGTAAAAACAGTTAAAAGAACAGTAAGGTTAAAAGATGAAAACAGAGCAAGAAGGGACATTTTTGCAGAAATTTCCTGTTTAAGTCATTGTTTTGCAGAAAATGTTGTGGACAATCCAAGATGAATTTTAAAAAATGGAAGGATTTTATGTTCCTAATACGTCCAAATACAAAAACCTCTCTCACTTTTCTAACAGTCGTTATGGATTTGGAAATATTAAATAATATTTGAAAGAACTTTTTACATAAAATTCCTGTTAAGTCATCATTTTTCAGAGAATATTGTAGCCAATAAGAAATACATCTTATAAAACTGAAGGAGGTTTTTGTTCCAAAGGAACCCATATACAAAACCCTATCTCACTTTTTGCACAGGTATTACAGATTGAGAGATAAATGCACATGTTGACATCCTATTTTTTAGACTGTGCAAAGCTCTGTTTTACACATCTTTTTTCAGAGCCTATTGTGAACAGCTGGAGCAGAATTTTAGGGAACTGAGAGAGGTTTATCTCAACAACATATTTATATACAATAAAGTCTTGCAATGTTTACATATCTATTTCGGATTGAGAAATAAAAAGGTATCATTGGACCCCAAGTTTGCAGAATTGCTGGAGCAGAATGCACAAAGAAAGGAGACAGTTAGTGACTTGGATGCCTCATCATCAACTAAGAGTTGAGATCAAATTCGAATTCTCATCTTTTTCATCACCTATCCATAAAAAATAGTTCCAAATAGATGCATTATTTTTTAGTGTCCTTTACTTAAGTTCTATTTATGTAAAATAGTTGGAGATGTTTGTAAACCAATATTGATATTTTTTCAAGATATTCTAGTTTAGAATTTGTATAAATACTTCACTCTTTGAAGTATTTTGGTGGAATAAAATTGCTCAAATTTTTATAGTCATTTCTTCTTTGACTTTAAAGCTTTTTTCTGTCAAAACTTCGAGTAGCAGGTTGGATCAAAGAAAATTGGCGTCATACTTCAGGATTCCTGTGATGAGCTATTTGGAGTGAAGTATTTTCTTCACTTGTTATTGTTTCTTTTCTTTGTTACATGCGTCCATTTATGTTTATGCTAAATATGAATGTATAACTAGGAGTATTACTACAGTATTTGTTAATAGCAACCTATTTTTAACTAGTTATCATTTATATGTTTTCCTCTGATTTCCAGTGTAGGGAACCCTTAATTGCTCCCTCTCTCATTTGACCTCTTCCTACTACTTCCTTTTCTGGATTTAAGGATTCTTAAGTGCCCTTTATCTCGATCATACCACCTCATAAAAAAAAATTTCCAAGATCTCCAAGAGTTATCTATCTTTCCCTGAAGACATTTGACCTTTTTGCCCTTGATCCTAGTCTTGTTTTCTTGATATTGACTCCATAGCCCAATGGACAAATAGATTTCCTGCTACCCATCCTTTCAAGTGATTTTTCCCACCAAATATACCAAAATAAAACCAAATCTGCACATTCATAACTAGCCTAATATTTACAAATAAAAACATAGTCCTATTTTCTTGATATTGACTCCATAGCCCAATTGAAAAATAGATTTCCTGCTACCCACCCTTTCAAGTGATTTTTCCCACCAAATCTACCAAAACCAAACCAAAGCTGCACATTCATAACTAGCCTAATATTTAAAAATAAAAACAAAGTTAAAACTTAAAGAGAGAGCCCTCTCTGAACCTTAGGAACGCTAGATCCTAGAGTTTAAAGTTGGTTTGTGGTTACCTTGGACTATTTCTTTCTTTAACCATGAGAAATTACAGAGTGATAAGGGTGAAAAGTCGAGGAGGATCTTATTGGAGGGAGTATGAGACCACATTGTTTCAAGTCTCCATGGCAAAGCAATTCCATATGAAACGTGGAAGGCTTTGACATATCTGTTTTAGAGTAGTAGTGAGCATAGAAAATTGGCACTGAAGGACAAGCCCAGGAAAATCAAAATGGAGAAAGGCGACACTTTTCTGAAATATTTAACCAATTTTGTCCAATGTCGAGATGAGCTTGGGAGCATCGGAATTATTGTTTTTTATGATGACTTGGTGAGGCTAGCTCTTCTAAGACTTCCAAAGAGTTGGCATAGTTATCAGGACTTTGTCAATGGAAGGGAAAAACTGCCAGATTGGGAGCGACTTTGGTTGGATTTGGTGCAAGAAGAATTCAGGTGAAATTCCAGAGATGGATCCTCATCTAGGAAAAATGATGAGGAAAATTGCACCTTGCATGGTAAGGAAAATAATGGGAAAGGAAATAAATCTTATTCCAAATCTGAGATCGGAAAATAAGGGAAGAAGTGCGACATGTCTAGAGTTAAGTGTTTTCACTATCATGAGCATGGACATTATGCCACTAATTGTCCACAAAAGAATAAGAACAAGAAATCTTTATGATCTACATTTGGTGAGGTTTTGGCCTCGCAATTTGAGTTGGACTTCTCGCTCATCGCATGCATGCTATCAAGTGTGATGGGATTAGTGTGGTACTTGGACAGTGGTGCATCTTTCCACATGATGAGAGACAAAGAACTTTTTAGTATCTTGGACGAGAAATATCTCCATATGCACATTGAAATGGGTGATGACGGAAGGTATATCTCTACTGAGATTGGTACAGTTACCTTCCAGAGACAGTCAGGTAAAACCTTCTTATTAAAAGATGTAATTAATGTACCGGGCTTGAGAAAGAATTTAGTTTCAGTTGCAAATTTGGATGATAAAGGTTATGATGTGGTTTTCAGTGAAGGGAAAGAATTCCTTCATAAAAAATCCATAGGACAAGCCTATAAGATTTGGATTCATGTGAAGAATCTCTACAAACTTGATGTATATGGTTGTGCAACATTTATGGGTAAATCAGACAAAGTGGTGAGCCAAGATGAGGGTGAGTTATGGCACAAGAGATTGGGCCATCTACCCCACGGTGCCTTGAAGGTCATGCATCAGATTTCTATGGGGCTTCTGAAGGGTACTCTTGTGAAGATAGACACATGTAAGGGATGCACCATGGGGAAGTATGAAAAGGTCACTTTTCACGAGAAGGAGAACCAATCAGCGGGAATCCTTGAGAGAGTTCCCTCAGACATGTGTGGACCATTCTCTACAGCTTCAACAGCAAAGAACAGGTAGTATGTGATATTTGTTGATGATTTTTCTAGAAAGTGTTGGATCTACTTCATGCAAAATAATGATCAGACGTTCTCAAAATTTTGTGAGTTCAAAGAAATGGTGGAGAAAGATATGGGGAAGCATGTGAAGGCTCTTAGGATTGAAAATGGTGGTGAGTACATCTCCAATGAATTCAAGAACTTCTGTAGCAAAGAAGGAATTCATAGAGAGTTGATTGTGCCTCATAACCCACAATAGAATGGGGTTGTAGAAAAAAATAATAGAACAATTGTGGGTGTGGCATGAGCGATGTTGCATGATCAGGGCCTACCATTGCATCTATGGGTAGAGGCATTCAACACATTGGTATTTGTGAAAAAACGTAGTCCTCCTTGGATACTTGGCATGAGTACACCAGAGGAGGTTTTTTCTGGTAAGAAACCTGATGTTTCATATTTTAAAATTTTTGGCTTACCTTTCTATTTCCATATGACCAAACATTCTAGGAAGAAGCTTGAACCAAAAACTGAGATTGGGATATTTGTGGGGAACACTGATATTCCCCACAACTATCAGGTGTATTTTCCAAACAACAGGATGAATGTTGTGAGACATTATATAAAATTTGATGAGGAGAAAGCCATGTGATTGTCCCTTGAGAGGGAGCTTGATTTTCATGTAGTTGAGGAACTATTGGTTCCAAAGGATGAACCTAAAGATGTGGTGAAACCTCATGCGGAGGATCATGGAGTGGTAGAAAACACTCATGCAGATCCATCCACCAGAAATGGTCGAAGGTGCACCACATCAAATGGAAGATGATAGATTGAGACTTGATGCAGCAGAACATGTAGGAGCACCTACTTCAATGCATAGACATAGCTATTGCTTGGTATACCAGGATTGATAGCTATTTCACCGGGTTGGGCTTCACGAAGAGTGAAGCGGATATGAACCTGTAGCAGATTGTGGTTGATGGTAAGCTCTTGATTATCGTACTTTATGTTGATGATCTAATTTTGATAGGTGATGAGCAGCTCATAACTTCTTGCAAGGAGGATCTTGCAAGATATTTTGAGATGAAGGACATGGGACTCCTTCACTATTTCCTTGGTTTGGAAATATGACAATGGGATGGTGAGATTTTTTTTTCTCAAGGCAAGTATACCAAAGAGATTCTAAGTAAGTTTCACATGGAGAGTTGTAAACCCATGGAGAATCCTCTTCCAGGAAAATGGAGGAAGTAGGATGCTACTTTAGTTTAGTTAGTGGATGCTATTGTTTATAGGTAGCTAGTTGGTTCATTGATGTACTTGGTGAACACTAGACCAGACATTTGCTACGTAGTTAACTAGCTGAGTCAAGTTATGGTTAAGCTGACCAATCTCTTTTGGAAGGCAGGAAAGCATGTCTTGAGATATCTTAGGGGCACTACAAAGTATGGATTATGGTACATACAAATAGAGGGAGTGAAGCTTCAAGGCTTCACCAATGTAGATTGGGTAGGCAGTCCATCAGACAAAAAGAGCACATCAGGAGAGATCTTTAGAATAGGATCAAAAAAAGTTTCTTGGTATAGCAGGAAGCAGAGATTTGTGGCACTCAGTTTAGCAAAGGTAGAGAACATGGCATCCAATTAGGCTGCATGTGAGGCCATCTGGATGAGGAAGATTATGGCTGGTTTGTTTGGTCATCAGATGGATCCGACGGTGATACATTGTGATAACCAGAGTTGCATTAAACTCTCAGTTAATCCAATATTCCATGATAGGTCCAAGAATATATAACTATGGTACCACCATATCAGAGATTATGTTCAAATATCATTTATGTTACTTCAGTACATTCCCATAGAATATCAGGATGCAGATATTCTGATGAAGGTGCTTGCTAGCTGAAAACTTGAATACCATAGAGGCAGGATCAGGGTAGCTGATAATCCATTTCTTTTTAAGAGGGAGTGTTGAAAATTCAACAATAAATGTGTGTCTAATTTAATTTTCCCTTAATTAAATTGGACAATAAAATGTAATCTTATCTTATAATCACTTGTAATAGTTAACTGAGTGTGATAAACTCAGTTAGCTCATGAATTTCAAGTTGAGGGTGGTTGGTGAGGCATGCAGAGTGAATCTATTAGTTATTGATTCCAAGTTGCAGTTATTGCATTAGTTTAATGCATGAGAAGTCAATTAACTCAATTAATTGAGTTAAAATCAGTTTAAATAATTGTAACTATTTGTTGCACTAATTAGAGGTACCGTGAATTAAATCAAATTTAATTCACATGTAGTGATCTGTCATGTAACTCATGATTTACTATTAATAGATGTATTCATGTCAGTTCCAGTGGAGACCCAGTAGAGACAAATTTTAAAGGGATGTTAACTATCAGTTGTATTATTAGTAGGTTACTCGCATGTAGTAAAACCACCATAGGATTTCCCATGAGAATTTCGGAGTTTTGGAAGGCTAAAATTCCTAAAGAATAGGGATTGGATTACATGAATTGCGCAAGCAAGGAGGGTTGAGAAGAGGCTGAAAATTGGATAAGTGTTGGTCGAATTTGTCTGGATCAGTCTGAGATAGTTGTGAGAGTGCAAGAGACTCTTGTGAGAAGAGTGAATTTTAATTGTTTCATAATTTCTTGGTGAATATAAAATAGAAGATAGAGGGGTTTTGAGCAGCAAGCTTTCCCTGGGAAAATACCTGTGTTCTGGTTTGATTTGCTTATTTCTTTACTTGTTGTGATTGGTGATCATGTTTATTTTCTGCAATTGATTTGTAGAAGGATTCAATACTTGCTTTAGTATATCGCATGATCGGATTGAATCCATTGATATACATATTATTTCTATAATTTATACACCTTTCTCTACTAGACTCGATTAGAAAGAAAAACACTATTTTCTTATAAAGTCGAGTTGAGAAATGAGGATCCTAGAATAGCTACAGGCTTTTATAGTCTGACCAAAGGATTTTTGTTTGAGTCGATTGTATTTCCCATTCATACATCATTGAATTTAAAGATATGTAAACCCAAGATATAGAAGAGGTATCATATTAACCAAGCATTGTTCGTCACCACAATTTCCCTTTTCAATCTATTTCCACATTTTCTTTTGAGCAAAACAAAATAATATTTCATTGAATGTCTTATTTAACAAGAAAAATAAAAACACATGACGAAACAACATAAACAAAAGCAGAAGAAACAAACAATTAGAGGTAGAAGATAAAACAACATGCATAGTATACAACAAGAAAACAAACAAATACAGAATCGATGGAGAGGAGGGTAGAGGGTGGATGAAATGAAAGGAGACTAAATGAAAATAAGCATACTCATAACCTAATAAACTAGAAGTTCAAGGCTAAGTGTAATGATGTTTCCAATGTAACCATCGTCGTTCCTGACCTGCAACCACAAAGATATGATAAATTGAAAGAAATATAAAACTATGTGCAATAAAAAAGATAAGAGATTTGAAAACTTGCACAATAAACTGAAGGTATTTCTTATTACCAAAAGGAGGGGCCATAGTGATTGGTTTATTCCCATTTCACACTTTACCTTGTTGTTTGAAATGTCAATTATATAAACCTTGTAGGCTTCTTGTGAATACACATTCGTCTTTGCTCTCCATTCTTGCAAACATAAAAAAGGATAGAAACCTGTTATTTACATAGGATCTCACCACATAAGATTTCTCTAACCATTGAATGTTTGGATCTTATTCAATAAAACCGATTTGAAAACCCCGGGACTAATAATTTTCAATTAATGTATTTGAATCACAACAAGAATATTTGGTATCATGATCATATTGATCGAGTAACATATAAGGTTATCGATTCTCTATTGGTTCCTTTGTACCCAATTACATGCAAAGTTAGCAATGAGAAATCTTAGGGCATTCAAGACAATTGTTGACATTGTGCATTTAGGAAACCGATCAGGATTCTGAGTTTTCAAAAGATTATAATCACATGTCAAAAAAAACTCAAAAGTAACAAGGATCTTGGTCAAATAAATTATTAGAGAAATTAAAATTATTCTAGAAGAGATAATATGCCATAGAGATGTCTCGCTTGATGATATGCACAAAAGAGATAACAAGATGATCGGATTTGAAGAGTTTAATAGAGAAAAACACTTCAACCAAAAATGATCTTTATCTTGATAATAAAAATGACATGCCTTGAAACCGTAAGGATCCGTGAAATACTTTCTCTCCAAAACTCAGTCTAGCTCAAAGGGTTGACATGAAAAGGAAATAACCAAACAAGAACCTTTCATCTGATCAGAAATCCTATCTTGAAAATCCACTTAAAAATACCGAAAATCCCTTAAGAATGAATCCATAACCAGTGGATGAATGTTAAGGAAAGAAATATGTGTGAAAATCTGGATCCAACTTAGTTCAGAGATATCAATAGGATTTCGAGAACCATACATAACCATCAGCAAGAGATGAGGTCCCTTGAATTCCTGACATGTCTCATCAATTTCTTATGGTGGATCATAAAATTTGGGTGGATTAGAAAAATCAATAGGCATACATGCACCACTATCATCTGATGTATCAATTAAAACACTGGAAATGCCACTAGTTTGATCAGATTCAATATTAAACACATCTAATTTTCATGGATAGGAAATTAAAATAAATTAATCCCTTGTCATTTAGGGTTGGAATTGTTGAGCCTTGAAATAGTCTTCTCTTTTGCCAAAATTCACTTCATTTCATCATTCCTTTATCATTTCATAAACCTAAAACTCAATGAGAATGACTAAAATTACTTAAAGGTTGCATACAATGATTAAATTATTGTACTTTTGTGATTTTGTTGTCTTAATGATTTTTGAACAGTTTTAGCTACAGAATTCAGTCATTATGTATCCAGTCAAGCGTTTCGTAGCTATTTTGGTGTTTACATATGTTACAGGTGTCATTTGAAGAAAAGGCACACATAGGTGGATTCCAAATCCTTCCTACATCATTCGTTACCTTCCACGAATACTGGATCAATAGCTGGAGATGCCTATGTATGTGGTCAAAGGAAAAGTCAAGTAAGTTATCTTCTATAAGAATCAAGATTCCTGATTTGCTTTACAGCAAATTAGGAATCCTAAAAGAGTTCTATTTTTATTTTAACTTTAAAACTACACCTGTACCTACTTTTATTCAATGTTAGTTATGTAATTGGATATAAATTCAGCTCGGTAATTCCGAGAGGAACAAGTTTGATACATATTTTATCATTCCCGTGATACTTTGTTTTCGAGCATTTTGATAATAGAAGGAGTAAAAATTTGATGTTGTTCTGAATACAACCTTGAGGAGTTAAAGGATTAATGCTGAATTGATAGCAGAGGGCCCCTACTATTCGAGGAAGCTTTACATGTTTTCTAGATAAGTAGTTTTCAATTCTATTTTCTCATATTTCCTTACTTAGACTACTTTCTGGAATTACATCTCTTAGCATTATGTTTCATGTCATTTTCTTAGATAAAATATCCTCATGATATTACAGTTAGGCTATTTCTCAAGCTTTTCCAATATATCTCTATTAAATGAATGGGATTTAATTGTAATATTTTGAGTTACTATCACTTCAGTTTCTGTCATTTAGATTAAGAAGATCCTCATTATCTTACAGTTATTATCTTTCTCAAGCTCTTCCAATATATCACTACTATATGAATGAGATTTGGTTGTACTATTTTGAGTTATTAGCATTTTTTGTTCTGCAATTAGATAGAAGATCTTCATATTATTACAAGCATTCTTCTTCTCAAGCTATTCCAATAAACCTCTAAATCAAAAATAAGACTTAGTTGTAATACCGTGGGTTACTGATTGTTTGTTTTATAGAATATCCTTATCACATTATGCCTAATCTCTTTCAATAAACTCTTCCAACAAATATCTAACTCATGAATGAGATCTAGTTGTAATGTCATAAGTTGTTTCAAAATTTCATAGGAGATCCTTATTACATTATAGTAATATTTTTCTCAAGCTTTTCCAATACACTTCTATCATATGAATGAGATTTCACTGTAATGTTCTAAGTTACTGTTTGTTTTAATACTTCTTTTATGTTTTAGGAAGATCTTCATTGCATTAGAATTTAATCTCTTTCACAAGCTATTCCAACAAATCTCTAACTAAATGAATTAGATTGAGTTGTAGTGTTTTGAGTTACCTTTCATTTTCATGAATGTTCATTTGCAAGCTATAATATCCAAGGATTAGGACTCTTTATTTTCATCATTTTCTAATTAGGGACAGAACTTGTAACTAAACTCTGTTTTAACTCTAATATTTCCTTTCTCTTCCTTTTTGACATAGATTTAACTTCATCTTCTGAGCATAGAGTAGCATACTAAAGCTCAAACATAACAAAACCCAAAACATCAATAAAACACTGAAAACAATGAAATAAGAAAATGGATACTTAGGCACATATAGTGCAAGTACACTTCATCAGTTTACTAGCCCTGGTCGATAATTTATGCTATCAATTTAGGACACTAAATTGACTAAACATTTTGGCGCCATTGCCGGGGAAGTGTAACTAGGTAGCCTTATTTCCTCTTTCCCAAAAACAATGATATGCTTAGAGAAAGATATTATAGGGGTATATTTATAAGAGGCAGAAGCTTAATTCCCACAACTCCACCCACTTCACCAAGACCAAGAAGCAGCACACCTCCAACGCAAACCCACATTCCATACTATACTGGTCATAGCCTTCCAGAAGTCTCAAGATCAGATATCCCATCAGGAAGATCTCCCACTTCATCCACTGAAGAAATTCTAGAGGAAGAAGATCCAAGGACTCCTACAGAAGGGATAACCTTTTTCACTTCCACAGGGGAATATATTCCAGCACAAGAATTACAAAACCCTAGTGAAGAGGAAGAAGAGGAATATTTCTTCAATATACCCTTGATAGAAGAACAAGTAGAACAACTAGCTCTTCCAACTGAACCCTATATCAGTTCAGAGGAGTCTATCATGGCAGAAGAAGGGGAAGGAGAAGTCTTTAATGGATAACAAACACTATTTGGAGGAGGTAGAGGTAGAGGATGAGATAGAGGAAGAGGTAGAGGTACAGAAGAAGGTAGAGGAAGAGGAAATGCAGAAGGAGGAAGAGGTAGAAGGGAAACTGGAAGTCCTTTTGGATTCCCTATAATAGATGAAGAGACTAATGCAACTATGAAAAATATCTCACCCTCTGTTCTTCCAAACTTTCATGGACTAAAAAGTGAAGATCCTGAGACCTTCTTATTTGAATTTGAAGTTCTATGTAGAACCTATGATTATCTACAAGATGCTCAGAAACTTAAACTGTTCTTGTCAACATTGAAAGGAGCAGCATTGAAATGGTTTATGAGTTTAATCACTAGGTCTATTAGGACATGGGATGAAATGAGGAAAGAATTTCTAGACAGATATTTGGATTACTGTATACCAGTCAACCATAAGGAGGAAGTGTTCAAGATGATGCAAAAAGAGGATGAAAATCTGGAATATTTTTTGGAAAGATTTAACTATAACATCAAGAGGGCAAAAATGGAAAACTTGGACCAAGATACTTTGAAAGCTCTTTTGTTGAAGACAATTAGGGATGAATGGATAGATATTCTTAATATGATGGGGAAAGGAGACATATCTCAACTTTCATTACCTGATATATTAGAACTATGTATTAATCTTTCAAGAGGAAAATATAATATTCTAAAAGGAATAAGAGACCCTGCTCTTGCAAGGGAAAGTAAATCTGCAGCTGGAACAATAAGTAGGGCAGAGATAGGTAATATGCTTGATGAATTCAAAATTGACATTCTAGGGAGTCTTAGTGAGAAAATAGACACCCTTATGTTACAAAACAAGAAGAAAGCTAAAACTAATGCCTTAGCAATATTTTGTCCCAAATGTAGGAAGAATCATGCCTTAAGAGAGTGTCCTTTGGATGCAAAAGTAATAGAGACTTGTGCAATTTGTTCAGAAAAACATGAGACCAAGAATTGTCCCTCAATCCCTGGCCTTAAAGCTGTCTTTCAAGAAGAAACAACCACAAATACCACATAATCTCTTAATTTTGTCTCTAGAAGACCTTGGCAGGGACCCCAAACACAAGGGTTTAGTAATCAAATGTATAATCAACCCTCATCTAATTGGAACTCTTGGCAGCAACCTTGGCCCCAATTTCAAAATCAATCTCAACCTTGGGCTCAAGGAGCACAAAATCCTTATGGAATTTTCTCCTAGTATTATCAATATCCACCCTCTTATCCCTCATATCCAACATATTCAAACTTTCCTCCTCAACAAAATCCTCAGCAGAATCCACAAAATCAAAATCAAAATCCACCACTTCCATTACCATTTACTCAAAAATAAAATCAGTTGCCTGCCCAGCCAATACCAAACCCCAACAATAAAAAACCTCAGAATACATATATGATAGAAGGTCAACAATTTCCAACCTATTTGATTACTCCTTTAGACCTTAATAATGTTCAAATTAGGTCTGGAAGAATACTTGAAAGAAAGAAAACTTTTGTAATTATACAAGAACAAAACAATTCTGAGGAAGATTCTCTACAAGTAAATAAACATTTTGAAGAAAACACATCTCTTCAAGACCAAAACATTGGAAAAGAAAAATAGAAAGAACCAATAATTTCAACTCCTATGTTAGAACAACCATCAACATCTAACTACTACACCTCCTTTTCCTGAAAGATTACAAATTGATAGGGGTGTAGAGAAACAAATTATGATGCCTAACTATGATTTCCTAGATGAGTTAAGAAATGTTTGTATCGAGATTCCATTATTACAAGCCATCAAGGAAATCCCAATTCTAGCAAAGACAATAAAAGAGTTGAGTATGAAAAAAACCGGAAAAAGAATAAAAGAGATAAAGAAAATACAACTGGTAGGAAAAATAACAAACATAATGATGGGAAATATTGACATTCCAAAATATCTAGATCTCAGAAATCCAGTTGTTAAGATACATATCAATGAATAGAAATCCCAAACACACTTATTGACCTAGGAGCAGCAATCAATATCATGAGTAGGAAAATCATGGAAAAACTAAAACTTCCTAATCTTCTTTTTACACCCACACTATTACAATTAGCAGATAGATCTGTAATCAAACCAGATGGGATATTAGAAGACATTCCAATGTCCTTATATTCTTGGGAGTATCCTATGGATTTCATGATCCTAACTCCTAAAAATTATCTAGGAGGACATCCTATTATATTAGGAATACCTTGGTTAGCTACAGTTGATGCTTTCATTAGCTGTAGACCTGGTGTTATGTACATCTCTGATGGAAGTTCAACCAAGAAATTCACCTTGCATCCTCCAGCAAGAACAATCACAGAATTAGATGATACTCAATGGATTGATGATGAAGAAGATATACAACCTCTCTTCACTATTTCAGAAATTAGTGAAGATAGTTAGATTCTAAATGCCTTGGAAAATCATGAATCTTCTTCAGAATACAAACATGAACAATTCCAAGAAGAATCCAACATTGAGTTCCTATCATCAAGGCAAATGTATCTTTACTCCATGGAAGAATTTGGCAACTCTACAATTGAAATATTCCCAAGAAAAACCTTAAACATAAACAAAAACCTAGAGAAATTTCAACAAGAAAAGCTAGTCAAAATATTATAGAGACATTTTTTTGCATATGCATGGGGGTACACTGACATGAAAGGGATAAATCATAAGAATTTCACTCATCATATCTATATAGAGGAAAATTTTAAACCAATCAGACAGCCTCAGAGAAGGATGAATCCAAACCTTAGGGAAATTGTTAAAGAAGAGTTGCAGAAATTGTTAAATGTCAACTTTATTTATCTCATTTCGAATAGTTAGTGGGTTTCTCCTTTGGTGATTGTACCCAAGAAGAATGTTAAATGGAGGGTATGCGTTGACTACCGAGAATTAAACAAAGCTACTCTTAAAGATCATTTTCCCTTACCCTTCATAGATCAGGTGTTAGATACATTAGCAGGAAAAAAGTAATATTCATTTTTGGATGGTTTCAGTGGTTACAACCAAATTCAAGTTGCACTTGAGGATCAAGATAAAACCACATTTACCTTTCCTTGGGGTACCTATGCCTACCGAGTATTACCTTTTGGATTATGCAATGCACCTGCAACATTCCAAAGGGAAGTATTGGGAATATTTTCAGATCTAATACATGACTGTGTAGAAGTATACATGGATGACTTCACAGTCTATGGAAAAACATTTGAAGAAGCCTTAGAAAACTTGGAAAAAGTTCTAAAAATATGTAAAGAGGAAAACCTTTCATTAATTCATGAAAATTGTTTCATGATGTTCACTGAAGGTATTGTCTTAGGACATCATATTTCAGGAGATGGGATTAGAGTTGATGAGTCAAAGGTTGAAGTCATCTCTAGACTATCAGTTCCAAGTTGTCAGAAATATTTTAGGATTTTTCTAGGATTTACAAGATACTACAGAAGATTTATAGAAAACTTCACCAAGATAGCATCTCCACTTTTCAAACTACTTACCAAGGACTGTGAATTCAATTGGAATCCTGACTGCTAGTTAGCCTTTGAAACCCTGAAAACAAAAATCTCTGAAGCACCTATTTTAAGGGGACCTAACTGAAAATTACCTTTTCACATCTCAACAGATGCCTCAGATGTTAGGAATCTACTAGAGAAATAATAAAGAATTTATCGAGAGGAATACACATAAAAAAAAACCAGCAACAAAACACATATGTTTATCCGGGAAAACCTCAAATCCAGGGAAAAACCCATCCTAATGAAATTTTATTAACCATTGGCCAAAACCCTGGCCAATCCGGCCAAGTGAGCTTTCACCACTCACCTCTAGGCCTACATTACAATGAAGTATTCCCAGCCTCTTATAGGCTCCACTACATGTAACACCATGGGTGCACAAAACCATGTGCCCCAAAACCACTACTATTTACCCTAATCAACTTTGACTCTAACCCGAGTCAAGTTTACCTAATAATTCCCCCCTTGAACTTGACTTGGGGATTATTGACTAAATCCAGCCAAACTTGCTAAATGATACAACCCCGCTCACTCTAGCTCTTCCCCCCTCAAATTTTTACCCAGGGTAATTGTAAACTTGACATCCCCCCCCCTATCACCTAGGTCTAACCCAGACTTTACCAGTGATTACCCAGGGGTACGCATGCCATACCAGGTCTTACAACAGTATGCCCATTTAAATTTAAAACATTAACTCCATTTTAATAATAAATTATTTTTTTTCATTGTTATTGTCTTTATACATATGAAATCAATGTCCATATAAAAAGAATCCATCTACTAGATTACATGGGTCACCAACCTTTGTAACCGCCAGTCCTCTAGGAATTCTCTTCAGATACATGGTTCATCAATTTTTAATTAATCCACCTGCAAATATCCTCTCTCCTTTTTGGTGTTCTTCAAAACATTTGATTGACACATTCTGTCAAACAATTTTCTCTCCTAACGCAGCTAATGGCTTGCTATTCTAGCACATATTCTCTCCCTCATATCTCATGGATGAAGATAACATAATAATTGAGGGCGGTCCTTTCCATTGTAGACATAGTTTTCTCCATCTCCAACGTCATCATCAAAATCAGCAGCATTAGCCCCAAACTCCTGCATTCCAACTTGATCAGACACTGCTGACACCTTTATGATTCGACCAGCAATTTCCAGCTGCCCATTTAGATTCTGTGCAGCTCGAGCATCTTCAAGTTTTGTAAATTGAACAAATCCAAAACCCTTGCACTGGCCAGTCTTGGGATCAGTAGGCAATTGAACAAGCTCAATGGCACCAAATGGCTTGTATCCTCTCAAAAAATGTCTCTTTGGTGTCCTAAACCCTTACAGAGATTCTTCATATCATTCCCCACTGTATACCAATGTGCCCATCCCCTGAATTCCTCCAACAGAATATAATTGAAGGTCTCCATTTTGTGCGGATTGTACCACAACGATCTTGCGTAGCCTCCAGTTGCAATCATCGTCCTGTACAGGAACACGAGCCGCTTCTTTTTCCGGTCATTGATGGACTTCATCACTAAATCCCAAAACTTGACCGCCTCCTTGGCTCCCTCCGCGAACTTGCTGATGTGTTTCAAGTAAAACCCATCGTGGAGACCAGAATTCATGATCATGAAGTTCGACAAGCTGTCTCCAACAAAAATTGTCAGAGCCTATCTCTGAAATCTACATTTGTGAGCGAGTGAATACCCTGGTAATTGAGCGTCTCGTTCCAGTGGCCATTGAAGATGCTGGTGATACGGACGCACTTTGAACCCTTGAAGAACGTCTCATTAAACCTCCACGGAACCGCCTTAATGTCCCACAGTTCAAGAATGAAGTTCAATAAGTTACGAATCGTGTCAACGTGGTTGGAGTCTTCCAGAAGAAAAGCCATTTTCCGTCCAGGTAGTCCCAGGCCTCACTGGGCTTATAAATTTAGAAACTAAAGTGAGCAGAATACACCCAGCTGTTACTCTCTAGCAAGCCCATCGTTCCATCACACTAGGGCTTCTTGCAGGGTTCCTTGACGTCCAAGCACTGGAATCGCCCAACAGAATCTATCTTGCAGGGATCTTTGTGAGCACTTCTCGTCCACCACCACGAATATCGTAACCTCAATATTCAGATGACTATTCCGGTGGATCACAAAGACAATCGTGACTCTTTGTCAGCGGTAGCTACACAACAGATTTGACTATATCGATCTTCTTCATATACAAATCCATTAATTTCTCCATTTACAAGCCAATACAACCTTTGGCTCTGATACCAATTGTTAGGAATTTACTGAGAGGAATACACATAAAAAAAACCCAGCAACAAAACACATAAACATAAACACATATGTTTATCCGGGAAAACCCCAAATCCAGGGAAAAACCCATCCTAATGAAATTTCATTAACCATTGGCCAAAACCCTGGCCAATCTGGCCAAGTGATCTTTCACCACTCACCTCTAGGCATACATTACAATGAAGTATTCCCAACCTCTTATAGGCTCCATTACATGTAATACCATGGGCCAAAACCATGGGTGCACAAAACCATGTGCCCCAAAACCACTACTATTTACCCTAATCAACTTTGACTCTATCCCAAGTCAAGTTTACCTAACATTAGATACAGCTTTAGGAGTTGTACTGGGACAAAAAGACCTGATTCCTTATGCCATCTACTATACAAGTAAAAATTTGACTCCTTTAGAGTTGAATTATATTGTAACTGAAAAAGAGTTCTTAGCTGTTGTTCATGCCATAAATAAATTTAGACATTATATAACAGGCTATGAAACCTTTTTCCACACAGATCACTCTGCAATTAGGTATTTAATGAACAGATCAATTACTAATGGCAGAGTCACAAGATGGTTATTAATTTTACAAGAATTTAACATCACCATTCTAGATAGGTCTAGAAAAAAAAATACAGTAGCTGATTTCCTATCTAGACTCCAAAATATTAAAGACAACACTCCAGTTGAAGAACAATTCCCTGATGAATATCTCTTTGAAATTACTACTCAAACTCCCTGGTTTGCTAACATTTCCAATTATCTAGTTTTAGGGAAATTTCCTTTAGTTAGGAATGCAAGAGACAAAAGAAAAATAATTTTTGACAGTGCAAAATATTCATGGATTGCTAATGAGTTATACAAAATAGGTCCAGACTTTATTAACAGAAGATGTGTTCAAGAAGATGAGATGCCTGAGATTCTCAAGGCATGTCATGATGAACCTTGTGGTGGACACTTTGCTGATAAGAGGATAGCTTATAAGATCCTTCACCTAGGATATTATTGGCCATCCCTCTTTAAAGATGATAAAGAGTATGTCAAAAGGTGTGACAGTTGCCAAAGGGTAGGGAAACCTTCCCCTTTAGGTGAGATGCCATTGCAACCTCAGGTACATATTGAACCTTTTGAGAAATGGGCTTCGGATTTTGTAGGACCTATTAATCCTCCATCAAAGAAAAATAAATATATATTAGTTTGCATTAATTATGTTACCAAATGGGTAGAGGCCAAACCATTACTTTCTGCTACTAAAGCATCTGTAGTTAATTTTATTTTTGATAATATTTTTACTCGTTTTGGTGTCCCAAGAGAAATTTCTACGGATCAAGGATCTCAATTCACAACAAAGATGGTGGAGAAAATGGTAGAGAAGTACAAAATCAGACACATGAAATCTACCAATAAGGTCATTGAAGGGATCCTGACAAAGACTGTTCATTTACATAGAAGAAATTGGACAGAAAGGCTTCCTAAAGCCTTATGGGCCTATAGAACTACATGGAGAAACACAACAGGGCACACCCCTTATGAACTTGTTTACGGAAAACAAGTCTTGTTTCCCATAGAGTTTCAGATCCAAAATTTCAAAATGGTAGTCCAGCTAGGACTTGATTTGACAGAAGAACAAATGCAGATTGGAGCAAATTAATGAATTGGATGAGATCAGACAAGATGCAGTCCAGAGAACAAGCATAGTCCAATAGCAAAGGACTAGATGGCATGATAAGTACATCAAAGAAAAGAAATTTAAAGAAGGCAACTGGGTCCTCTTATTTGATTCAAAGTTCAAGGATTTTCAAAGTAAATTTTAAACTCATTGGCTTGGGCCATATGAGATTGTGAAAATCTTCGAAAATGGAGCAATAAAAATTAGGACAATAGATGAAGGAAATGTAGCTTTTCTTGTCAATGGACACAGACTGAAATTGTATCATAAGCCACTTTCAAGAGAGGAATTTGTCAAGAAACTCTAAGATAACATTGATATGAAGTTAGTGAAGAATAATTCTTCTTCTTCACTAACTTAATTGTATTTTTCTTCAATCATTTGATAAAAACATATATTAAAAAAAATTATATATATATATATATATATATATATATATATATATATATATAGAGAGAGAGAGAGAGAGAGAGAGTATAAATATGAAAACCAATCATTGATTGGCATATTTATACAGAAAGTATAAGGCGAAAATCAGAATTCTTCTAACACTTTAGACTTTAAAAAATTGATTCTTTTTCTGCAATGGAGTATCATAAAATCATAAGTTGCAGATTCACTTTTCATACTTAAATTCATACTTAATTCTATTTAATGTTCCTTGATCCATCTCATTCCATTCCATATTTCACTTCATTCATATCTCATTCCATTCCATATTTCATTCCATATTTCAGAGTTTTAACATGTACATTATGCAACTACCTGTTCTGTAGCCAATCTTATTTTGCAGCTAATTTGACCCTGCAAGCCTACTTCAATAAACAAAGGATGAGTCAAAGAATATTATGGAGCTTAAAAAAAATCAATATTTTTCAGATGAAGGACAAAGTACAATAAAGCAGCAAAATAAAAAAGGCTAAGGAAAACTATATGAAATTATTTTGATAGCAAAACATGAAAGATATATTATAGTTAGATTATATGTTTCCTAAAGTTATCTTATCATTTGAATTGATCCTTGCCTGTCATAAAAACTTCTTGACCAAATCCCTTACATTCTGCTCCATAAAAATTCATCATTTAAAAGATTAACGGATAAAAATTTGATGTGACCTATTAGGTCACGTCCTTAGATCATATCATTTTTTGATGAATTTTGAAAATCATTATAAGATCTCTTCGCGGTATTTTATCCCACATCAAACTCTTAAACCCGATCATATTCATGATTTACCACTACCTTATTCATTTATCCATATCCACTCATTGCCATTACATTCTATAGCCAGTTTTCATCTGTAGAGAATTCATTTTAAGGGTAAACAACCTTCCACAGCTATAGCCAGTTTTCTTTAGACAGGAGATCAGAAATAGAGCAGTGAATATAAGCCAAAGAAAGGAAGAAATTTGTATCAAGGAGAGAAATGGGGCTTATTGTGAGATCAGAGCCAATTGGGACCAAATATTTAGAAGGATACCCTCAGGTTAAGGGATTATTACAGCAGGTAAGTTGGCTGAGCTTTATAAAGAAGTTCAATGGATTCCACAAATAAGTCACAAAGTCATTTGCAAGGTCATTTGATGGATAAGAGGTAGAAATTGGGGATACTAATTTCACCATCACGAAGTCGTTCATAGCTGAGGCTACAGAATTACCACAACAGGGTGAGCGTTGGTTTAAAAACAAAGAGTTTCATAATGAAACCTAGAAACAAATGCTAAAAGAACCAGGTATGGACATTTCAGTGTTTAGAAAAGGTATTCCTAGTATAAATTTGAAAAATAAATGGAGGAATGTGTTGTTGATTTTACAAAAATTCACAACCTGTGAGGGTAGATTTGGCACTTTGTATTTCTATCATATTATACTGATGATGAGTTTCTTAGAGGATGAAATGAATTTACCCTTCTTCCTGCTTAATAGTTTGAAAAGGATGGCCCCTAATGTTAAGAAAAGACTTCAATTCCTAGAAACTAATTTACATCATCATGGCTTAATTAAAATTTTAATTGAGTTTCATTTGAAGAAAGTAGGAGATAGTTGGGATGAATTCCTCCTAAGAAACCATTTTGAAGAACCAGAAGAAACACTATCTAAAGAAGAACCTGTAAGAAGAAGTAGGAGGGGGGGAATTGTTAAAGCTATTGAGATCAAACCTGATACATCAACAAAGGAAGATAGTGAAGAAGTAATCTCTGAAAAATTGGTAAAAATTAGGAAACAACTCAGGAATAAAATAAAGGAGAAATTAACCAGTGAATGTGCTCAAGAAAAAGATGAAAATCCACCTAAATTGAGAAGAAGCTCTAGGCTTAAAGGCATGGTGAAAAAGATATGCATTAAGGAAACAAGA
Organism: Pinus albicaulis; assembly: GCA_034641835.2. Lineage (NCBI taxonomy): Eukaryota > Viridiplantae > Streptophyta > Pinopsida > Pinales > Pinaceae > Pinus > Pinus albicaulis. The sequence continues at coordinate 896,276,964 of CM076579.1, forward strand.
GTCATAAAAATTGAAGAAGAAGAAACTCCAATCCAATCTCCAGTTGATAGATATCCTCTACACCAGTATGAAGAAAACCCTAATAGAAGAACCCCAGATATAGATCCAGCTCAAAAACATATTTATGACTATGTGGAATCACTAGAAAAAAGGGCCTTAGAAAATCGAGAAAGATCTCCCAGTCCACAAGAACCTCCAATAGAAATTTTGAGAAGAGACAATTATGAATTGGAGATACTGAATAATCATATCAAGAATGAAAATGAAATCCTAAGAGAACAGGTCAAATTGAAGGGTAGCATGAACAACACTCTCTCTCAGCAAATGAAAACAATATATAAAGCAAACAAGAAGCTAAAGAAAAGAAACAAGAAATTTAACAAGGCACTCATTGATCTTAGGTTCAAATCACTCATGAGGAAACCCAGAATGGCATTGACTACCATAAGAATAAAAAAAATGAGGCTGGATGTTCTTGCAGAAGTATCAGTGCAAATGGAAGAAAGTTTTGATGAAATTGCATGAGGACGTGCAAAAGTTTTGCAGTGGGGGTATGTTGAGCCTTAAAATTTTCTTCTCTTTTTCCAAAATTCACTTCATTTCATCATTCCTTTATCATTTCATAAACCTAAAACTCAATGAGAATGACTAAGATTACTTAAAGGTTGCATACAATTATTAACTTATTGTACTTTTGTGATTTTGTTGTCTTAATTATTTTTGAACAGTTTTAGCTACAGAATGCAGTCATTTTGTAACCAGTCAAGCGTTCCGTAGCTATCTTAGCATTTACATATGTTACAGGTGTCATCTGAAGAAAAGGAACACATAGGTGGATTCCAAATCTTTCCTACATCATTCGTTCCCTTCCACGAAGACTGGATCAATAGCTGGAGGTGCCTATGTACGTGGTCAAAGGAAAAGTCAAGAAAGTTGTCTTCTATAGGAATCAGGACTCCTGATTTGCTTTACAACAAATTAGGAATCCTAAAAGAGTTCTATTTTGATTTTAACTTTAAAACTACACCTGTACCTACTTTTATTCAATGTTAGTTATGTAATTGCATATAAATTCAGCTCGGTAATTCCGAGAGGAACAAGTTTGATACATATTTTATCATTCCTGTGATACTTTGTTTTCGAGCATTTTTATAATAGGAGTAAAACTTTGATGATGTTCTAAATACAACCTTGAGGAGTTAAATGATTAATGTTGAATTGATAGAAGAGGGCCCCTGCTATTCGAGGAAGCTTTACATGTTTTCTAGATAAGTAGTTTTCAATTCTATTTTCTCATATTTCCTTACCTAGACTGCTTTCTGGAATTACATTTCTCTCAAGATTTTCCAATATATCTCTATTAAATGAATGGGATTTAATTGTAATATTTTGAGTTAATATCACTTCAGTTTTTTTCATTTAGATTAAGAATATCCTCATTATCTTACAGCTATTCTCTTTCTCAAGCTCTTCCAATATATCACTACTATATGAATGAGATTTGGTTGTACTATTTTGAGTTATTAGCATTTTCTATTCTGCAATTAGATAGAAGATCCTCATCTTATTACAAGCAATCTTCTTCTCAAGCTATTCCAATAAACCTCTAAATCATGAATAAGACTTAGTTGTAATACAATGGGTTACTGATTGTTTGTTTTATAGAAGATCCTTATCACATTATTCCTAATCTCTTTCAATAAACTCTTCCAACAAATCTCTAACTCATGAATGAGATCTAATTGTAATGTCATATTAAGTTGTTTCAACATTTCATAGGAGATCCTTATTACATTATAGTAATCATTTTCTCAAGCTATTCCAATACACTTCTATCATATGAATGAGATTTCACTGTAATGTTCTAATTTACTGTGTTTTTAATACTTCTTTTATGTTTTAGGAATATCTTCATTGCATTAGAATTTAATCTCTTTCACAAGCTATTCCAAAAAATCTCTAACTAAATGAATTAGATTGAGTTGTAGTGTTTTGAGTTACCTTTCATTTTCATGAATGTTCGTTTGCAAGCTATAATATCCATGGATTAAGACAATCTGTTTTCATCATTTTCTAATTAGGGAAAGAACTTGTAACTAAACTCTGTTTTAATTCTAAGATTTCCTTTCTCTTCCTTTTTGACATAGATTTAACTTCATCTTCTGAGCATAGAGTAGCATACTAAAACTCAAACATAACAAAACCCAAAACATCAATAAAACATTGAAAACAATGAAATAAGAAAAGGGATACTTAGGCACATATAGTGCAAGTACACTTCATCAGTTTATTAGCCCTGGTCGATAATTTATGCTATCAATTTGGGACATTAAATTGACAAAACAGGAACAACTTCCTCTAGAATTACAATTTTTTTACAATTGAGTAGATCATGAATAATAGATTCAAAATTTTCATCCTTTGATTGTGATATCACACCATATTATCATTAGAACCATGATCAACTGGATAAATATCGAAAGGATTTAGGGGGGATTTTGGTGTGACAAACTAATCAAACATATATGGTTACAATGAAGTGAATGCTAGAGGTGAAGAAGAATGTAAAGACTCAGAAGGAGGAGCAACATGAGATTGAAATTAACAAAAAAATGGATCAACTTCATTGTAATTAGTATAATGGTAAACAATAGTATACCAATGTTTCACTCATATTGACCAAGATATTCCAAGGATTCAAAAACCTGACAACATTCCTTCTTAGATTTATCATCCAAAGATGTATGAATTAAAGAATATTCAAGATCATTCTGAATTAAGAGAGCATCCCAATTTAGAAATGGAGATTGTAAACTCTAAGAAAAATATTTCTAATTGATATATTGCAAATCCATGTTAGGTCCCTATATTAATTACTATTACAGTACCTTATTTTTGTTAGTGTAACCCCATTATTGTTATGGTTGTACCCCTGTAACCCTAATATTTTTATTATTGTGCCCTTACATTAATATTGTTAGGTCGACTAGGATTATATTGTGACCCCATGGACTCCTATATATAGAAGAGGTTTTTTCATTTGTATCATCCAAGAATTTTTCATTTATGTAATGTAAAGGAGGTTTCCCCCTCGAAGTGGCTGAATTATAAGGTGTTGATCCCTCTTCTCTTCTATTTTTGGAGTTGGTTTCATAACATTTGGTATCAGAGCTTTGGATTCTAGGGTTTCGCTTCTCCAAACAGGTCATTGTGTCATTTTTGCTATAATTGTTTTACAAAGTGAAGCCGAAATATTGAGGAACGTCGTGTAAAAATTTCAGGTCTTGGTTCGCAATATTTTTGGAGATATGATCTGTGGAAGTTAGGGTTTTTTGAGGCTCCCGAATTTCATCTCAAAGAGGTGACCATGGGAAAATCATTATAACTATCTCTCTGAGCATCAGATTGGAATTATGTAAAAAGTGGCTACAATTTCAAGGACTGTAGTTTTCTGTGTATCAATTTCAGAGCCAAAGGAGGAAACAATGACGCGTGGCATGTCGGGACAAGTTCACTCTACTGAACCAGTCCATAATTCGGTCATTGTGGGAGATTGGGCATAACTTTGCCTTGCAGAATCCAAATCAGGTTAGACCTGTGGCATTCGAAAGAGGATTCAGAGGGATACTAAAAGGCTGAATTTCAGATTGAAGATCTGAAATCACATAGATAACTCAGTTTCAATATCGAGCTCCTCAAAATCAAGAAACAGGTGTGTATTTTTTTCTTCTGAATTGCATAAGTCTTGTGTGAAGAATTAATTTGAAGTGATTCCAAGGGCATATTTAAGCATAGATATCAGTATTGGGTTCTAAAATGTCACCTAAAAAGAATTCAACACACATTAAGCCTTCAAAAGGAACTATTGTGACTCATGAAGAAGAAGAAGCACAACATGACATATCAAAATTACAAGATCAAGTTCACCAAATTTTGCTCTTGCAAAGAGAAACAAAAATTGAAATGGAAGTTTTGAAGAAAGGCGTGGAAGCTAAGATGGATGGTTTGAAGAAAGGAATGGAAGCTAAGATGGATGGTTTGAAGAATGACATGGAAGCTAAGATGTATGGCATGGAATATGGTATGGAAGCTAAGATGGATGACATGGAAGCTAAGATCGATGAAAAAATGAAAGACAACATGGAAGACATGAAGAATGAATTAAAAGAAAACATGGAAATTTTGATGACAAGGTTAATATAAGAAATTATTCCTAATGGCAGAAAGATAGTAGAGGAAACTCATGATGAGAACAGGATAAATGTTAATTGTTATTTCATAAACTCTAATGTTGGATTGAAGAACCACCATATTCCAAATATGGATATCAGGAAGTTTTATGGCAAGGATCACATAACATGGATACTACAAATTCAGCAATATTTTGATCTCAATAATGTGCAAAACACACAAAAGGTATGCATTGCAACTTTACATTAGAACAAAATACATTTGTATGGTATCGATGGCTTTGCTCCTGTAAAAAAATTGTCACTTGGTTAATTTTTATGGAGGAAATGATAGCACATTATGAGGATAAAAAGAGCAACACCTTCTTTATCCAATTGATAAGTATAAAAAAAAAGGGGTCAGTGGTGGAGCACATTAAGGACTTCCAAAAATTGAATATAAGGGTAACTGATATTCCAGAGGAACACAGGATTGATGTCTTTATAGGGACTTTAAAGGATAACATCCAATATGAAATTCGTGTTTGGGAACCTAATTCATTGGAGAAGACATTCAGGTTGGCAAGAAAAATTGAATGTAAAATTATGGCGACAAGGATGCCTACCACTCACATCTATAAATATGGAAGTGTTGCTACTCCTATACTTCCACAACCTACAAGGTTGACACCACAACAATTGGAATAAAAAAGAGCAAAAGGGATTTTCTACATTTGTGATAGCAAATACATTAAAGGTCATAAGTGTGTTGAGAAGAAATTATTTTACATAGATTGTGAAGAGGAGGAAGAAAATGAACAAGAAACTTCAAAAGAAGAGGATATACACCATGAACCAACCCTAGAATAAGAAGAAGTGAGTCTGACCATATCGTGTAATGCATTGGCAGGAATTACCACTCCTCAAAATCTTAAGATAGAAGGACATATCAAGAAGAAAAAGGTAGTATTGTTGATCGATTCGGGTAATACCCAAAATTTTATTCATTGTAAGGTAGCCAAGGAATTTAATTTTTTCCTATACCTAGCACCAGAATGTCAAGTGATGGTTGCAAATGGAGGAACTATAAATTTCTCTGGAAAATTCCATAATATCAAGCTAACCAAGTGGGAACATGTATTGAATAGTCCATTGCTTTCCATTCCGATGGGAGGTGCTCATGTTGTACTAGGAGTACAATGGTTACAATCTTTGGGGACGGTAGCTTTTAATTTTCAAGAACTTTTCTTGAATTTTTTTTTATGTAGGGATTTTGCACAAAACAGATCCTTGCGCACAATACAGTGTGAGTTTCATTTTATCATGAGATCCTCAATCAAATTCTTCAATAAAACCACATTTAATCTAGCTCAAAATATAAATAAAGAAGAGAGAGCCATACAAACAAAATATTGGCATATAATAACCATAATAAAATTACAGACTCAAACCGTTTTGGCTGAATATTACAATTGGTGGCCTCTCGGCTCTTGGCCCTTTACAGTAACTCTCACACCATTTCTTCCTATCTCTCTTTGTATTCCTCACTATTTTCCATCCTCACACACTCCTCATATTTATACATAATTATGGATTAATTCCAATCCATGATTTTCTCCACACAAATCTCAAACATAATCTAAAATAGATTTATCCCTTATTTGACTCAAATGAGTTCCATTTAAGGAATTTCTAATCCCTAAAATATTTACCCAAACCAATTTCACTCATATTATTAATTAATTAAAATAATATTTACAATAATCCTCACACTCATATTTTCTCTCAATTTATTTTTTAAAATGTACATAATTTATAAAATAATTAAAACAAACATCACCCCCTGAATCTGACGCAGCAACGCCAAAAAGTCAGCTACAATGGAGGGATGGTCAACAATTACGTGGCTCGGTCAGCATTTCTCTTTGACGACCCCGTTCTTCACTCCACGTGGTCTTCTTCCTTTTTCTCTGTATTTATTTGTTAATTTCAGAGAAATTGACAAACAAACATATATTCTCGACTTCGAATCTTATATTATAGCCTTCGCTTCACCGCCACCCGTATAACTAAAGTTATCACTTCATATTAATGCGCTACGCCTTTTTAAACAAATGACTTTACAACGGACCTTTGGTTTGGGCCCACATATGTAACGATTATCCAATCAACTACTCGCGGCGTACCTTAATTAACCTCCGGGCTCTTTCATTAGACTTCACACATCTTCGGCAAACAGTCACCATCCGATGGCCCTGCATCAGATCAACGGCCCGCGCGTATTTCGCTTAGCATCCCGCATCAATTTTTAACGTGCGAAGGCGCACTTTAAGCGGCGGCTTTGAAATGGGTCCCTTGCCATGTGTCGATTCCTGTATGGAATCACTCCAATTCAGAAAATACCACCTCCGCACCAAAAGCGGTGCGAAATGGGGCAATCCACTTTTGTAAATCAGCCGCGGTTTTGCTACAGTGTTTTACCAAGGTTACTGGTCGGTTGCGTTATTCTTCGTCCGCCTTACTCAGGTCTTCGACTCAGGTTAGGAATTATAATTATCAATAAACAAATGCATTTCTTTTGTAAACAAAGCGGAACTTCTATTATCATAAGAAAGGGTTAAATGGCCACAATTTCACGCAGAGACCTCGCCTGCGGGAATTGAATTCACAGGGTTCTCTCGAGTAAATTAGGGAATACCAGACAGAGATATGTGGGACTTAATACAGGGTTTCGATTATACATGCGTCAAATTGATCACTTCACAATTAAACAATCTCCCCACGATCAAGGATTCGAAACGACTCTATGATAATGCACACTGAAATTATTTAATTGGAAGTAACTTTGAATACGCAGTTTTTATTGCAGGAATCCTCTACTCTCTCGCCCTATCTTTCTACATCTGGAGGATATAATTTATACATATTACAATGTGGCTCTTCGGTTCCTCAGTGAGGACCGTTTTGGAAAATCAACAGTCTAATTACAATAATTCAATTAACTGAAATATGACAGCTATACAAACTGAGCTATTCGACTTCCTATGACTCTAATTAATCTAAATAATACAATCAGCTAAGGTATTCACACCTATCTGTTACAATTCAGATGTTTCGAACCCTACTAGCCACAACATGTGGACAAAACTTTCTACATTGCTGGCTAGGGTCTAATGCCCCTGCATCAGACTCCCGAGGGCAATATTCTTCATGGGCTCCTGTCCATGAGCTCATCCACTGATCTGCCTATCTTCTGCAACATTTCTTCAGTCGTCCAAGTGGCATCTTCTTCTGGCTTGTCCCTCCATTTGATCAAGTACTGAAAGTACTCTCGTCCTCTGGTCCTTCTGAACACTCTCTTGTCCAATATCTTCTCTGGTTGCAATGGCTGTGCTGGAGGTAGCTTCTCCTTCCACTCAATCTGTTCCTTGTCTGTTGATCCTTCTTCTGCACCATCATCCTCATACTTGTACAAATCTGGAACATTAAAAATAGGATATATTCCAACATCAGGAGGTAATTCAATCTCATAAGCATTTGCAGAAAACTTCCTAAGTATCTTGCATGGCCCAATCTTTTTGAACTTGAGTTTATTATACTGCTTCTTTGGGAACCTCTCCTTCCTCAAGTGTGCCAAAACCTGATCTCCTACTTCAAAATGAACTTCTTTTCTGCTCAAGTCTGCTCTGTTTTTATATTTGAGGCTGCTGCTTTGTAATTGCCGCTTGACTTGTTCGTGTATGGCCTGGATCTCTGAAGCAAATTCCTCGCCATATGCACTCCTTAGCTCTGCTCTGCCCAGATTTCTTAACTCCGATATTCCTCTGGGGTGCATTCCATAAACAATATGTAATGGACTCTGTTCTGTGCTCCTATTTGGTGAATCATTGTATGCATATTCTGCCTGGGGAAAAATATGATCCCACTGCTTGGGATGCTCTCTTGCAATACTTATCAATAAATTTCCCAGACTTCTATTCATTACTTCAGTCTGTCCATCAGTCTGGGGATGATAAGCTGAGCTGAAACTCAATTTGGTGCCAAGTTTCTTCCACAGTGTCCTCCAAAAGTGCCCCACAAATCTGGTGTCTCTGTCTGAAACAATGCTCCTGGGTCACCCATGCAATCTAACAACTTCTTTGAAAAATAAGTTAGCAACATGGGTGGCATCACTAGTTTTATAACATGGAATAAAATGTGCCATTTTGGAGAATCTGTCCACCACAACAAAGACTGCATCATTCCCTCTCTGGGTCTTGGGCAATCCTAGAACAAAATCCATACTCACCATGTCCTAAGGCCTGTCTGGAATGGGCAAGGGATTGTACAATCCTGCATTCTGGCTCCTTCCTTTAGGATACTGACAGATTTTGCAATTCTTCACAAACTTGTCTACTTCTGCTCTAATCTTGGGCTAGTAATAGAAATGACTCAACTGCTCATAAGTCCTATCAGTACCAAAGTGTCCAACAAGTCCACCACTATGCTTCTCTTTGATCAAATTTTCTCTCATGGAAAATTTTGGTACACACAGTTAGTTCTTTCTGAATAACAAGTCTTCCTGCAGAAAATAATCTAGCCACTAGCTTCTGTCTGTTAAGACAGGGTTACTACATGCCTCAAATGCTTCTTTAAAATCAGGATCTGTTTTATACAATTCTTTGAGAAAATCAAATCCTACAACCTCAAAATTATTCTCTTGAACAAGCAAGGGTCTCCTACTCAAAGCATCAGCTACTTTATTGGCTTGGCCACTTATATGTTTAAAAAAAAAATTAAAACCTTGGAGATACTCAAACCATTTAGCATGCTTATGTTTCAACTTGGGTTGCTGTACAATATACTGCAAAGCATGATTGTCAGAATATAACACAAATTCCCTGGACATCAAGTAATGTCTCCACTTCTTCAGTGTCTGAACAATTGCATAGAATTCCTTCTCATAAGAGGAATACTTTCTTCTGGTATCATTCAAATTTTCACTGAAATAGGCTACAGGCCTATCATCCTGACTCAACACAGCTCCAATGGCTTCCCCACTCGCATCACATTTTACTTGAAATGGTTTAGTAAAATCAGGTAGAATCAAAACAGGCTTCTCTGTTATCTTTTGCTTCAATACCTTAAAATTTCTTTCTGCCTCAGAAGTCCACTTAAATGGTTGTTTGCTCTTCTTTATGGTCTCAATTATGGGTGCATTAATCTTACTCAAGTTTCTTATAAACTTTCTATAAAAACTAGCAAGTCCATGGAAACTTCTTACCTCAAAAATACTCCTGGGTGAAGGCCACTCCACAATTTCCTTAATATTTTATGGGTCCATCTTCAACCCTTCTGCAGAAACAACAAACCCCAAATACACCAACTCTTCCTTCATGAATGATCATTTCTTCAAATTTATCAGCAGTTTCTCCTGGTGCAGCTTCTTCAAGACATGATTAAGGTGCCTTAAATTTTCTTCTTTAGTTCTGCTGAAAACTAATATATCATCTAAATATACTATCACAAATTTCCCAATAAATTATTTCAATACTTCATTCATAAGTCTCATAAAAGTGCTTGGTGCATTTGACAACCCAAAAGGCATTACCATCCATTCATACAGTCCTTCATTTGTTTTAAAGGAAGTCTTCCATTCATCACCCTCTCTTATCTTAATCTGATGGTATCCACTCTTCAAATCTGTCATTGAGAAATATTTAGCACCACTCAAACAATCCATTAAATCTTCAATTCTGGGTAAAGGGAATCTGTACCTGATTTTGATCTTATTAATTTCTCTGGAATCGGTACACATTCTCCAGCCTCCATCTTTCTTCGGGATCAAAACTGCTGATACTGCACATGGACTCAGACTTTCTCTGATCAATCCTTTGTCCACCAACTCCTGTACTTGTTTCCTGATTTCCTCATTTTCCTTGGGAGTCATTCTGTAGGCTGCCTTATTTTTCAGATTTGAACCAGGGATAAAATCTATCTGATGGCTGATCTTTCTCACAGGTGGCAGCTCATCAGGTAAATCATCCACAACAATGTCACAGAAATCATCTATCATTTCTTGGATTTCTACTGGAAAATTAGAAATATTTGTAGAAGTAATAACTACTTTAGGTTTGCAAACTAAAGCAAAGCTTTCCTCTTCTTCTTCTATCTGCTGCAGATATTCCTTCCTGCTTAGCAACAAGGTCTTTGGATCAATCACTCTGCTGGATGGCTCTCCTTCTTCCATGGGTATCAATGTATGATGCACCCCATCTTTGAAGAACTTGTAAGTGTTCTTCTTGCCATCATGCACTGCTGCTCTGTCAAACTGCCAAGGTCTACCTAGCAGTATATGACACACATCCATGGGCATTACATCACACAAAAATCTGTCCTCGTATTTGCCCATTTGTAGCTCTATCTCACACTGTTCTTTTACAACCAGCTGGTGCCCCTTATGCAGCCAGGACACCCTGTAGGGAGTTGGATGCTCCCTTATCTTTAGCTTCAATTTCTCTATTACCTCAGTGGAAACTAGATTGTCTGTGTTGCCACTATCAATGACTAGCTGGCATCATTTCCCTTGGACTTTGCATGTGCTCCTAAACAAAGTCTTCCTTTGTGCAGGCTCAGTGACTTCTTTGGCTTGCTTCAACAGGACCTTGTTTACCACCAAGGATTCTCCCCTCTCTGGAAGAATTTCTTCTTCAATTTCTGCCTCTTTTTCAGCCTGGGCATCAACAACATTTCTTGGACCAGCACCCACATTCTCTGGACATTCATAGTTCTTGTGTCCCACCTGCTGACATCTATAACACCTAAACTCTCTCCCTCTGCCTCTGTCTCCTCTTCCTCTTCCTCTGTAATAACCCATTCTGCCCCTTGCATCATCCTCTGTAGATGCATTCTGAGGTGAGCTAATGTCAGCTCCATTCCCGGGTGTAATCTTTCCTCTACCACCCTAACTTCCCTTCCCATGGAAAGTACCTCTCTTCTTGGCAGACTGTTTCCTCAGTAGTTTCTCCTCTGCTTTCAAGGCCATCTGGTATGCCTCTTCCAGTGTCTTAGGAGACAAGCGACCAATCTCATCTTGGATCTCCAGCTTGAGACCATTCACATATCTGGCAGTATTCTCTGGTGTATCTTGGAATTGCCCAGCTCTTATGCTCACTCTGTAGAATTCCTCTGTGTACTCCTTTACTGTCAGCAACCTCTGTCTCAGGTTCTGCATTTGTTTTTACAATGTCAGCTGGTAATCACTAGGTAAGAATTTACTTTTCAATTTGGCCATCATTCTGGTCCAGCTCTTGATAGGTTGCTTGCCAACTCTCCTCCTTTCTTCCTGCACTCCATCCCACCAAAGTGCAACATGTATTTTCAGCTTTGTCACTGCAAACTTGACCTTCTTATCTTCGCTTATCTCTTCATAATTGAAGCATTTTTTCATTTCATTTATCCAGTCCACCAGCTCCTCTGGATTCAGTCCCCCTACATAACTCGACACTTCAATCCTGGGCTTAACTGCAGACCCCAGAACAGTTCTAAGGAGCCTCATGTCAGGAGGAATTTCCATATTTTCTTCTGCTTATTCTACCTCAGGTTCACTGGTGTCTTCAGGATCTCCGGTCTGTCTTCGCTCCACGGCATCCGTCCTGGACTCGACCCTCTGCAACATCTCCAACACCTCTGCGTTGGCTACAGGTCTTCTTCTGCCAGCACCTCTTCCAACTCGGACTGCCATGTCAAAAAACAACTTCAGAGAACCTGGCTCTGATACCACAAATGACGCAGCAACACCAAAAAGTCAGCTACAATGGAGGGATGGTCAACAATTACGTGGCTCGGTTAGCATTTCTCTTTGATGACCCCGTTCTTCACTCCACGTGGTCTTCTTCCTTTTTCTCTGTATTTATTTGTCAATTTCAGAGAAATTGACAAACAAACATATATTCTCGACTTCGAATCTTATAGTATAGCCTTCGCTTCACCGCCACCCGTATAACTAAATTTATAACTTCATATTAATGCGCTACGCCTTTTTAAACAAATGACTTTACAACGGACCTTTGGTTCGGGCCCACATATGTAACGATTATCCAATCAACTGCCCGTGGTGTACCTTAATTAATCTCTGGGCTCTGTCGTTAGACTTCGCACATCTTCGGCAAACAGTCACCGTCTCATGGCCCTGCATTAGATCAACGGCCCGCGCGCATTTCGCTCGGCATCCCGCGTCGATTTTTAACGCGCGAAGGCGCACTTTAAGCGGTGGTTTTGAAATGGGTCCCTTGCCACGTGTCGATTCCTGCATGGAATCGCTCCAATTCAGAAAATACCACCTCCGCATCAAAAGCGGTGCGAAATGGGGCAATCCACTTTTGTAAATCAGCCGCAGTTTTGCTACAGTGTTTTACCAAGGTTACTGGTCGGTTGTGTTATTCTTCATTCGCCTTACTCAGGTCTTCGACTCTGGTTAGGAATTATAATTATCAATAAACAAATGCATTTCTTTTGTAAACAAAGTGGAACTTCTATTATCATAAGAAAGGGTTAAATGGCCACGATTTCACGCAGAGACCTCGCCTGCGGGAATTGAATTCACAGGGTTCTCTCGAGTAAATTAGGGAATACCAGACAGAGATATGTGGGAATTAATACATGGTTTCGATTATACATGCGTCGAATTCATCACTTCACAATTAAACAATCTCCCCACGATCAAGGATTCGAAACGACTCTATGATAATGCACACTGAAATTATTTAATTGGAAGTAACTTTGAATACATAGTTTTGATTGCAGGAATCCTCTGCTCTCTCACCCTCTCTTTCTAAATCTAGAGGATATAATTTATACATATTACAATGTGGCTCTTCGGTTCCTCGGTGAGGATCGTTTTGGAAAATCAACAGTCTAATTACAATAATTCAATTAACTGAAATATGACAGCTAGACAAAATGAGCTATTCGACTTCCTATGACTCTAATTAATCTAAATAATACAATCAGCTAAGGTATTCACACCTAGCTGTTACAATTCAGATGTTTCAAACCCTACTAGACACAACATGCAGATAAAACTTCCTACATTGATGGCTAGGGTCTAATGCCCCTGCATCAGACTCCCGAGGGCAATCTTCTTCATGGGCTCCTGTCCATGAGCTTGTCCACTGATCTGCCTATCTTCTGCAACATTTCTTCAGTCATCCAAGTGGAATATTCTTTTGGCTTGTCCCTCCATTTGATCAAGTACTGAAAGTACTCTCGTCCTCTAGTCCTTCTGAACACTCTCTTGTCCAATATCTTCTCTAGTTGCAATGGCTGTGTTGGAGGTAGCTGCTCCTTCCACTCAATCTGTTCCTTGTCTGTTGATCCTTATTTTGCACCATCATCCTCATACTTGTACAAATCTGCAACATTAAAATAAGGATATATTCCAACATCAGGAGGTAATTCAATCTCATAAGCATTTTTAGAAAACTTCCTAAGTATCTTGCATGGCCCAATCTTTTTGAACTTGAGTTTATTATATGGGAACCTCTCCTTCCTCAAGTGTGCCAAAACCTGATCTCCTACTTCAAAATGAACTTCTTTTCTGCTCAAGTCTAATCTATTTTTATATTTGAGGCTGCTGCTTTGTAATTGCTGCTTCACTTGTTCGTGTATGGCCTGGATCTCTGAAGAAAATTCCTCACCATCTGCACTCCTTAGCTCTACTCTGCCCAGATTTCTTAACTCTGATATTCCTCTGGGCTGCATTCCATAAACAATATGGAATGGACTCTGTCCTATGCTCCTGTTTGGTGAATCATTGTATGCATATTCTGCTTGGGGCAAAATATGATCCCACTGCTTGGGATGCTCTCCTGCAAGACTTCTCAATAAATTTCCTAGACTTCTATTCACTACTTCAGTCTGGGGATGATAAGCTAAAATGAAACTCAATTTGGTGCCAATTTTCTTCCATAGTGTCCTCCAAAAGTGCCCCACAAATCTGGTGTCTCTGTCTGAAACAATGCTCCTCGGTAACCCATGAAATCTAACAACTTCTTTGAAAAACAAGTTAGCAAGATGGGTGGCATCACTAGTTTTATAACATGGAATAAAATGTGCCATTTTGGAGAATCTGTCCACCACAACAAATACTGCATCATTTCCTCTCTGGGTCTTGGGAAATCCTAGAACAAAATCCATACTCACCATGTCCCAAGGCCTGTCTGGAATAGGAAAGGGAGTGTACAATCCTGCATTCTGGCTCCTTCCTTTATCATACTGATAGATTTTGCAATTCTTCACAAACTTGTCTACTTCTGCTCTAATCTTGGGCCAGTAATATAAATGAGTCAACTTCTCATAAGTCTTATTAGTACCAAAGTGTCCAGCAAGTCCACCACTATGCTTCTCTTTGATAAAATTTTCTCTCATGGAACATTTTGGTACACACAGTTGGTTCTTTCTGAATAACAAGTCTTCCTGCAGAAAATAATATAGCCACTAGCTTCTGTCTGTTAAGACAGGGTTACTACATGCCTCAAATGCTTCTTTAAAATCAGGATCTGTTTTATACAATTCTTTGAGAAAATCAAATCCTACAACCTCAAAATTATTCTCTTGAACAAGCAAGTGTCTCCTACTCAAAGCATCAGCTACTTTATTGGCTTGGCCACTTATATGTTTCAAAAAAAAATTAAAAACTTGGAGATACTCAACCCATTTAGCATGCTTATGTTTCAACTTGGGCTGCTGTACTATATACTGCAAAGCATGATTGTCAGAATATAACACAAATTCCCTGGACATCAAGTAATGTCTCCACTTCTTCAGTGTCTGAACAATTGCATAGAATTCCTTCTCATAAGAGGAATAATTTCTTCTGGTATCATTCAAATTTTCACTGAAATAGGCTACAGGCCTATCATCCTGACTTAACACAGCTCCAATGGCTTCCCCACTGGCATCACATTTTACTTGAAATGGTTTAGTAAAATCAGGCAGAATCAAAACAGGCTTCTCTGTTATCTTTTGCTTCAATAACTTAAAATTTCTTTCTACCTCAACAGTCCACTTAAATGGTTGTTTTCTCTTCTTTATGGTCTCAATTATGGGTGCATTAATCTTACTCAAGTTTCTTATAAACTTTCTATAAAAACTAGCAAGTCCATGGAAACTTCTTACCTCAAAAATACTCTTGGGTGAAGGCCACTCCACAATTGCCTTAACCTTTTCTGGGTCCATCTTCAACCCTTCTGCAGAAACAACAAACCCCAAATACACCAACTCTTCCTTCATGAATGATCATTTTTTCAAATTTATCAGCATTTTCTCCTGGTGCAGCTTCTTCAAGACATGATTAAGGTGCCTTAAATGTTCTTCTTTAGTTCTGCTAAAAACTAATATATCATCTAAATATACTATCACAAATTTCCCAATAAATTCTTTCAATACTTCATTCATAAGTCTCATAAAAGTGCTTGGTGCATTTGACAACCCAAAAGGCATTACCATCCATTCATACAATCCTTCATTTGTTTTAAAGGCAGTTTTCCACTCATCACCCTCTCTTATTCTAATCTGATGGTATCCACTTTTCAAATCTATCTTTGAGAAATATTTAGCACCACTCAAATAGTCCATCAAATCCTCAATTTTGGGTAAAGGGAATCTGTACCTGATTGTGATCTTATTAATTGCTCTGGCATCAATACACATCCTCCAGCCTCCATCCTTCTTTGGGCTCAAAACTGCTGGTACTGCACATGAACTCAGACTTTCTCTGATCAGTCCTTTGTCCACCAGTTCCTGTACTTGTCTCCTGATTTCTTCATTTTCCTTGGGAGTCATTCTGTAGGCTGCCTTATTTGGCAGATTTGAACCAGGGATAAAATCTATCTGATGGCTGATCTTTCTCACAGGTGGCAGCTCATCAGGTAAATCATCCACAACAATGTCACAGAAATCATCTAACATTTCTTGGATTTCTACTGGCAAATCAGAAATCTTTGTAGAAGTAAGGACTACCTTAGGTTTGCAAACTAAAGCAAAGCTTACCTCTTCTTCTTCTATCTGCTGCAGATATTCCTTCCCGCTCAGCAACAAGGTCTTTGGATCAATCACTCTGCTGGATGGCTCTCCTTCTTCCATGGGTATCAATGTATGATGCACCCCATATTTGAAGAACTTGTAAGTGTTCTTCTTGCCATCATGCACTGCTGCTCTGTCAAACTGCCAAGGTCTACCCAGTAGTATATGACACACATCCATGGGCATTACATCACACAAAACTTTGTCCTTGTATTTGCCCATTTGTAGCTCTATCTCACATTGTTCTTTTACAACCAGCTGGTGCCCCTTATGCAGCCAGGACACCCTGTAGGGAGTTGGATGCTCCCTTGTCTTTAGCTTCAATTTTTCTATTACCTCAGTGGAAACCAAATTCTCTGTGCTGCCACTATCAATGACTAGCGGGAAGCATTTCCCTTGGACTTTGCATATGCTCCTAAAAAAAGTCTTCCTTTGTGCAGGCTCAGCGACTTCTTTGGCTTGCTTCAACAGGACCTTGTTTACCACCAAGGATTATTTCCTCTCTGGAAGAATTTCTTCTTCAATTTCTGCCTCTTTTTTAGCCTGGGCAACAACAGCATTTCTTGGACCAGCACCCACATTCTCTGGACATTCATAGTGCTTTTGTCCCACCTGCTGACATCTATAACACCTCAACTCTCTGCCTCTGCCTCTGTCTCCTCTTCCTCTTCCTTTGTAAGAAACCATTCTACCCCTTGCATCATCCTCTGTAGATGCATTCTGAGGTGAGATACTGTCAGCTCCATTCTCTGGTGTAGGCTTTCCTCTACCACCCTGACTTCCCTTCCCATGGAAAGTACTTCTCTTCTTCGCAGACTGTTTCCTCAGGAGTTTCTCCTCTACTTTCAAGGCCATCTGGTATGCCTCTTCCAGTGTCTTAGGAGATAAGAGACCAATCTCATCTTGGATCTCCAGCTTGAGACCATTCACATATCTGGCAGTATTCTCTGGTGTATCTTGGAATTTCCCAGCTCTTATGCTCACTCTGTAGAATTCCTCTGTGTACTCCTTTACTGTCAGCAACCTCTGTCTCAGGTTTTGCATTTGTTTGTACAATGTCAGATGGTAATCACTAGGTAAGAATTTAACTTTCAATTTGGCCATCATTTTATCCAGCTCTTGATAGGTTGCTTGCCAACTCTCCTCCTTTCTTCCTGCACTCCATCCCACCAAAGTGCAGCATGTCCTTTCAGCTTTGTCACCGCAAACTTGAGCTTCTTATCTTCGCTTATCTCTTCATAATCGAAGCATTTGTTCATTTCATTTATCCAATCCACCAGCTCCTCTGGATTCAGTCCACCTGCATAACTCGACACTTCAATCCTGGGCTTAACTGCAGACCCTAGAACAGTTCTAAGGAGCCTCATGTCAGGAGGAATTTCCATATTTTCTTCTGCTTCTTCTACCTCAGGTTCACTGGTGTCTTCAAGATCTCCGATTTGTCTTCGCTCCACGGCATCCATCATGGAATCGACCCTCTGCAACATCTCCAACACCTCTGTGTTGGCTACAGGTCTTCTTCTACCAGCACCTCTTCCAACTCGGACTGCCATTTCAGAAAACAACTTCAGAGAACCTGGCTCTGATACCACAAATGACGCAGAAACGCCAAAAAGTCAGCTACAATGGAGGGATGGTCAAAAATTACGTGGCTCAGTTAGCATTACTCTTTGACGACCCCGTTCTTCACTCCACATGGTCTTCTTCATTTTTCTCTGTATTTATTTGTCAATTTCAGAGAAATTGACAAACAAACATATATTCTCGACTTCGAATCTTATAGTATAGCCTTCGCTTCACCGCCACCCGTATAACTAAAGTTATAACTTCATATTAATGCGCTACGCATTTTTAAACAAATGACTTTACAACGGACCTTTGGTTTAGGCCCACATATGTAACGATTATCCAATCAACTGCCCGCGGCGTACCTTAATTAACCTCCAGGCTCTTTCATTTGACTTCGCACATCTTCGGCAAACAGTCACCGTCCGATGGCCCTGCATCAGATCAATGGCCCGCGCACATTTCTCTCAGCATCCCGCGTCAATTTTTAATGCGTGAAGGCGCACTTTAAGCGGCGGTTTTGAAACGGGTCCCTTGCCACGTGTTGATTCATGTATGGAATCACTCCAATTCATAAAATACCACCTCCGCACCAAAAGTAGTGCGAAATGGAGCAATCCACTTTTGTAAATCAGCCGTGGTTTTGCTACAGTGTTTTACCAAGGTTTCTGGTCGGTTGCGTTATGCTTCGTCCGCCTTACTCAGGTCTTCGACTCGGGTTAGGAATTATAATTATCAATAAACAAATGCATTTCTTTTGTAAACAAAGCGGAACTTCTATTATCATAAGAAAGGGTTAAATGGCCACGATTTCACGCAGAGACCTCGCCTGCGGGAATTGAATTCACAGGGTTCTCTCGAGTAAATTAGGGAATACCAGACAGAGATATGTGGGACTTAATATAGGGTTTCGATTATACATGCGTCGAATTCATCACTTCACAATTAAACAATCTCCCCATGATCAAGGATTCGAAACGACTCTATGATAATGCACACTGAAATTATTTAATTGGAAGTAACTTTGAATACACAGTTTTGATTTCAAGAATCCTCTGCTCTCTCGCTCTCTCTCTCTACATCCGGAGGATATAATTTATACATATTACAATGTGGCTCTTCGATTCCTCAGTGAGGATCGTTTTGGAAAATCAACTGTCTAATTACAATAATTCAATTAACTGAAATATGACAGCTAGACAAATTGAGCTATTTGACTTCCTATGACTCTAATTAATCTAAATAATACAATCAGCTAAGGTATTGACACCTAGCTATTACAATTCAGATGTTTCGAACCCTACTAGCCACAACATGTGGACAAAAATTCCTACATTGCTGGCTAGGGTCTAATGTCCCTGCATCAGAATCACACAAATAATAATGAAATTTTTGCTCGATGCTCCTGCATCATTTTTTTGGAAGGAAAGGAAATCAAATTGTCGGGTATCGCAGGGAAGCTAGGGAAGATACTAAGCTATAATGTCATGAAAAAGCTTCTAAAGAAAGAACAACGAGGCATAATTTCAAAATTATGCTCACTAGAAGTTCCAACATCAAAATCAACTATTTCTCCAGATCTCCAAAAAGCCTTGGAAAATCATTCCAAGGTGTTTGAAACTCCCAAAGGACTCCCACCTATTCATGATAATGATCATGCTATTCATTTGATTCTAGGAAGTGTTCCTCCAAACATTAGGCCTTACAGATATCGTTATGTCCAAAAGAGTGAAATTGATGTATGATTGCAGAAATGTTAGAGGCTGGTATAATTCAACCTAGTAAAAGTTCTTTCTTTGCTCTAGTAGTATTGGTGCACAAGAAGGATGGATCATGGTGCATGTGTTTGCATTATAGTGATCTCAATAAGCTCACTATTAAAGATAAATTTCCCATTCCTTTGGTTGATGAATTATTGGACGAATTACATGAAGCAATTTATTTTACCAAGTTGGATCTTTGTTCAAGATATCATCAAATTAGAATAAAGACTGGAGATATTCTGAAAACAACATTTCGAACTCATGAGGGTCATTATGAATTTTTGGTTATGCCTTTTGGCCTTACCAATGCACCTTCTACATTTCAAGAGATGATGAATTCCATTTTCAAACCCTTCCTTAGAAAATTTGTGCTATCATTTTTTGATGACATACTAATCTATAATGGGTCTTGGAAGGAGCATGTTCAACATGTTGATAGGGTGCTCAAACTATTGGAGGAGAAACAATTATATGAAAAAACATCCAAATGTTTCTTTGGAGTACAAGAGATGGAATATCTGGGTCATATTGTATCTCACGAGGGTGTTAAGGTAGACCTTAAAAAAATTAAATCCATTAAGGAATGGAAAGTCCCCACAACCATAAAGCAGTTGCGAGGATTTCTCGGGTTAACAGGGTATTATTGCAAGTTTGTTAAGAATTATGGGAGAATATCAGCACCTCTAGCAACATTATTGAAGAAAGATGCATTTCTGTGGACTCTTGAAGCAAATAAGGCCTTTGAACATCTTAAAGAGGCAATGTGCCTAACACTAGTCTTAACTACGCCAAAATTAATAAAAACCTTTATTGTGGAATGTGATGTCTAGGGAAATGGAATTGGTGTTGTTTTAATGCAAGAAGGAAGACCCATTACTTTTGAAATTCATCCAATCAAAGGAAAGTATTTACAGAAAGCTATTTATGAGAAGGAAATGTTAGCAATAATACATGCACTAAAGAAATGGCGACCTTACCTAATGGGAAGACACTTCAAGGTAAAAATTGATCATGATAGTATTAAACACTTTTTGGAACAAATATTATCTTCAGGAGAGAAACAAAAATGGGTCACAAAGATGTTGTGTTATGACTTTGAAATCATCTACAAAAAAGGGAAGCTAAATTTTGTTGTAGATGCACTCTCAATAAATGATGAAGAGGTGGAAGCATTGCTTTGTGCCATTTCTATTATCCAACCAGATTGGATAACGAAAGCAAGGGATGAATGGAAGAAGGAAGAAGAAGTGTGGAAACTCATTCAAAAGTTGCAAAAATATCCTAGTACATCTGAAACATTTAGTTGGAAAAATGATTCCTTATGGTACAAAGATCGCTTATACATTTGCAAGAATTCCCAACTAAAACAAAAGTTTCTTTTGGAATTGCACACTTTTCCTTTAGGAGGACACTCAAGATTTTTAAAAACTTACCACAGGGTGAATAAATAATTTTTTTTGGATGGCCTTAAATCTGATAATCAAAAGTTTGTGGCGGAATGTTTAGTTTTCCGGTAAAATAAGGTTGAGACAATTAAGACCTCGAGTCTTCTACAACCTTTATCCATTCAAAGTCAACATTGGGAGGAGATTTCAATGGATTTTATCATAGGTTTACCTAAGTCTGAAGGAAAGAGTGTCATCATGGTGGTAATTGATAGACTTACCAAGTATGCACACTTTTGTGCATTATCTTATCCATTTATAGCAAGTACAGTTGCTACTGAATTTATGGAAACAATTCAAAAGCTACATGGAAACCCAAAGATTATTGTAAGTGACAGAGATCCCATTTTTATAGGAAATTTTTGGATGGAATTATTTTCTTGTTTAGGAACTCAACTAGCTCATAGCTCATCTTATCATCCTCAAACCGACAGTCAAGCTAAGATAGTGAATAAATGTTTGGAAGGATATCTTCGTTTTTTTGTATCTAATAAGAAATACAATGGGTCAAGTGGTTACCTCTCGCTGAATGGTTGTGTTGGCTTGTGACCGCACCCAAAGTGGAGAAGGAGAAAGGAAGGGAAATCTTGGCTATCAAAGAGCTTTAAAGGAATCAATCTAATTTTCAGTTCAGTAGAAAGGGAAAGTGTGGCTGATAAATTTTAATGGTGAGGAAACTTCATTTTTTCCCTCATTCATCTCATTTATCCTCTTTACCTTCATTTACCCTCCCTTACCCTTCATTTTTCCATTTATAAAGGTCCCACGCTACATTTCTTTATTCACGGCTCTGCCCCCCACTTTAGTCACTTGATATATATATATATATATATATATATATATATATATATATATATATATGGCATAGACTATACCTTACTCCTTCCTTACCTTCCCGCATCGCAAGACCACAAACTCATTCGTAACGCCATTCACCACTTATAACTCCACTGATATGATATAAGGGACCAAACTTCCCGCATGATATTTTATCGTAAAAAATCCATTCCTTTCCGTTAAAAACCTTTATCGACACTCAATAACCTTTTCACACTACCAACCTCTCCACTCATCACATTTTTCACTCTGCAGCATATAACCTTTACCCTTTGCTGCTTCCATGAAAACCTTGTGGATTGCAGTTTGCGGGCAGGCTCACTTCCTTGTAACGTCATCCTCCTCTCATCATGCATCACCCATCAAAAGTCATAACTCTTACCCCCGCTCCTTATTACAAATATTCCCCGATTGCGATTTTGTGGGCAGTCCCACCTCTACCACGTCACTTCCTCCCATTGCATATCACTCACTGTAACTTTTAACATTTCCCACCCTACACTTCACACTTCGAAAAACAAAGCAGTTACCATCCACTTCTTACAACTAAATGCTCTCTCTTGCAATTTGCGATGAGCGGGCGGCCCCACCTTCATGCCACATCACCTTCCCCACAATTTCACTTTTCCCATCACATATATTATCATTCACTTCCCGTTGAATATAACAAGGGCTTCTGATTTGCGATTTGTGATATGGATTTGGGCCCCACCTACTAGCCACGCCATTAGTAGCCCTTCCACAACTTTTGTCCCTCTCTCTTCCATGTTAATCATCCTAATAGCCTCACCATCACTTCCACCATCTCCCCTTCATCTCCAGCACAAGCATGGGATTTTTGTTGAACAATACAAGCACGATTTATTCAGCTGATCCAAGAAGTCTCCACAAAAGAAAAAGGCACATGAAACACAGTTTTCCATTTCATTACGGTTAAAACAAATCATGAGAATTAGAGAGTGGAGGCCTTCCAAAGCAGATGGAATCATTTGATGGAAACGTGACTACCTAGATGTTCACAACTCCTCCTCACTACACCATTTGAATATTCCAGGACTACGCCTCTGTGGCCAACTATGCAACTTCTTTTACTATTTTGATTATGATGTTTTGCTGGTGGAATCTCATTTTCACCCGATTCTGTTTTGATTTTTGTTTATGGGAGCAATTACCTGATGCATGCTTTTCTATTCAGTTAGGAAATTTTGATTTCACATGTGTGGATCAATCATGAGAATTTTCTTCAATCATAAACCCCCAGAGGAACTCTATATAGGGAGGTTCAAAGATGAGACAAAGGTTTTGGATTTTGGAGAATTTTGTTGTAGTTCGGTATAATTTTGCTCCCTGTGCTTTGAGATACATATTTGGGAGCACTTCTTTGAACTTAATATTATACAACGCTATTTATTTGGATTCCAGATGGGGAAATGAGTAGTATGTATCTATTTTTCTCTGTTTATCAGTAATCTCCTTTTTATGTATAATCATCTTTCATGCTCTACTTCTTTGATGATTCGTGTAATGTAGCTTCCAGTGGTCTGCAATTATATTCATGAATTCGTGTATGCATAATTCTTAGGTGTTAACGCTCATGTATTAAGCTTGTTGCACTCCCTTAATTTTCACTCCACGAGTCACTATTGTTGTCCATATCTCATTCATATCTGCTTCCTCTGAGTTCATGGGAGACAGGTTCTTAATCCTCTTAAGCCTGTCTCTTGTGGGTTCCTTCTCCATTCTTTCTCAATGCCTCTGCATATTTTTAAAGATTTTGCTCATTATTTTATACTTGGCCCATTTGAAAGCTGTCAAGCCTCACAGCTTCCAGAGCCCTCTCACAGTATAGAGAATTCACATGAATCAGACTCGTAGGTATTCTCCATTCCTAAACCACCAAAAACATCAGTCTCTTTATCCATATTCTGTCAGAGGCACCCTTATAGTTGTCTACATTTAACCTCTTATTTTAATATTTCCTATGAATTGGTATTTTGCAACTCAAGGTTGTCTCTAGGAGCTACAACAGGTGGTATAACACTTCCTTCCATACTACAGCAAAAATGGTCCCATTTATGGCACTTTATGGAGATCATCCACCATCCATCACATATTCTTTAAGAGAAAATTCTAAGGTTCAAGCAATGGAAGATCACATCTAAGGTTCATTTTTTTTGGCGTCATTGCTGGGGAACAAATTAGAAAAAATTTCCCTAGGGTACGACATTATCTTCACCCTTCAATCAGATGAGCACAAAGGGTTGAGAGTTGCATAGCCCTCACCTTGGTGACACCACTATTATCAAAGTTCAAATAAAGTGTAATCCTGTCTTTCACCAAGCCTCATACCCGATGAGATACTTCTCAGTAGAGAACCCCTTCTGTATCTGATCCTGAAAAAATCATATTTAAGAGAATATGGAGGGAGAAGCAGCGCAGCCAGGCTGACCTACCCTCATTTTCTCTAGAAGATTCACCTTCCTCTTCTCATAAAGATGACATCTACGACCCTGGCTCCACATTCCACGTAATTGAGTATCCTCCAAAAACCTCTGCTTTAGCTAGTTCAGCCATAAAATATGAAGCTGAATCCACTGATACTTCTCTTCCTCCCTTGCACCCTACTCCTGAAGCTGAAGAAGTTAAAGAATTTACAACACTCCAAAGCTCTTCACAGATAAATATCCAAACCTCTACTAAAATTATAACTGTTATACCACAACCAAATCATCCTCATAACTTACCACCACCATCCCTCATGGCTATGCCTGGCTTCCTCCTAAAAATTATGCTCTGTTAGCTCTACCCCAAGTATTGAACGATATGCCTCAAGATTATCTAAAGCTCCTGCCTTGGTTCACCGGGGAAGATAGTACTTCTGCGTAGAGACACATTGAAAACTTATGCACCTTTACTGAGAATATGAACGTAGAGAACTTAGATGTGGTATTGGGGATTCTTTTCCAATCCTTGGATGGAGAATCTTGAAAGTGGTTCAATTCCTTAGCTGATAACACAGTCACCTCTTGGGAAGAGATGGTGAATTTCTTAACACTAAAATGGGGAGAAAAGAGGGATCATGGATACGTTCTCACAAAGTTCAATGCTCTTAAAAAGAGACATAATGAGGATGTAACATAATTCATAAAGAGGTTCAATAAGCTCTATAATAATATTCCTGATTAAATAAAGCCTCCCCATGCAGCTGCTAAGGTGGTCTTCGCAGGAGCTTTCGAACTGGAGTTTGGGTTCACCCTAAGAGAAATAAAATCCATGTCTCTGGATCAAATCCAGACTAATGCGTTGGAGGTAGAAGAACACTTTGCTTCTACTGGTAAATTCAAAGGGAAGACAGATCATGAAGCCAGAAGAAAGAGCAGGGAGGAGGCTTCTACTTCAAACCAGGAGCGAGAATCACAATAATATAGAATGGAAGAAATGAATAAGTTGGCCAAGAACCTCTCAAATAAGATGGTTAAGCTTAAATTGGAGGCCAAGAATTCCCTTCCTAATTCCAACCAAATGATTCCAAACCATGGGTTTAATCCCCAATATTGGAAGCCCCCTATATAGTTTCTACATTGTGAAAGGAAGGTACAACAAGACCACATTCAACTTCCTCTATACTTGGAAGGATAGCTAGGGGAACAGAACGAGGAAGTCACAAATAACCAACATAATCAATTCTTCGCTTACTCTGATGATGAGGAAGGTGAAATCACCCAGAAAGAAGAGCGAGAAGACAAGGGAGTCCCTTCAGAAGACTAAGATATTGACAATTTCTGCAAGCAGTTCGTGGATTTCATGCAAGCCCAACTCCATAAGAAGTATGATCTCAGGTCCTCTAGGAAGAGAACTCGAATGCAAGAACAAAATGAAGAGTCAACATAAAGAGAATAGACCCCTCCTAGTTCTGCCAGTAAGGGGGAAAAGCCATTAGAAGAGTATTTCCCTCACAAAGCTGCTGCATGCACTTCCATGAAACAAGGCTCTGTTCCTCCAAAAAATGAGAAGTCCACAACTATACCCTTGAAACTGCCTGACCCTCCTAAAAAGAAATTCATATAAGTTATTACAGAAAAATCTCCCACGGCCTTTAACCTCTAGAAAAAATTAGAGAAAGTTAAAATCTTGGTTCCCCTGATCGAGCTCCTAAAATAGCCTTCATACAAGGCCCAAGTGTCCCAATTCATATTGCCCCATGGTGAAAGCCCTATTCCTGACAACCTCAATCTCCAAGAAGAAATTCCCATTGTAGTTTTTGGACCTCATGTAGAAGAGCAAGACTCAACCACTCCCCCATTCTATGTGACTCTAGCTATACATGACCTATTATTACATAATTGCATGCTGGATTCCGGGGCCTCACATAACCTTTTTCCATTTTCTTCCATGGAGTATTTGGGGTTGGAGATTACCAAGCCTTATAAAGAACTGTATTCTTTTGATTCCAAGAGAGTGAAATGATTGGGCATGATCAAAGATCTGGTAGTAAAATTAGCCCAGATTCTGGCCAAAATCGTGGTAATGGACATTGTGGTCGCTGATATCCTAGCTCGATTCGGAATGTTGTTGTCTAGATCCCAGTGTTTAAAAATTAGAGGATCAATAAAACTTGACCTCACCTACACCACTATTCCATTATTTGGTGGGGAGGAAAGACGATTATACCAAGAATCTAGGTTTGTGAAGATGGTCACTCAAGCCAAATGTTCGACAAATTATCCGGTATATGGTAAAGAGGGTGAATTCTCTTGTCTTATGCTCGAGGAGGATGAAAATTTCCTGCAAGAAACAAAGTTCTATCCTATAACACAGAACAATCCTATGAGCAGAGAGGAAAACAAGATATGTACCTTGCAGTTTGATGGAGCTTACTCACGAGAAGGAAACGGATCTAGGATACTCTTGATATCACTAAAAGGATGCTTGGTTCCCCTCTCCTTTAAGCTAGAATTCGAATCCACAAACAATGTGGCTGAGTATGAAGCCCTACTATTGGGGTTGCAAGCGAAATTTAACATGAACATATAGAATCTCAAAGTGTTCGGGGATTCAGAGCTAGTAGTGAGGAAAATCAGGAGCCAATGCCAAACTAAGCACCCCTGGCTCAGAGCCTACAAAAATGAGGTATGGGATTTGGTTGAGAAATTATTTTTTTCTTTTAACATTCAGTTCATGCCGAGGATAAGAACATAATGGCGAACTCACTAGCTATGGCTGATATTAATTTCTACCCCTCCATCTCAGACAACGTAAAGCATTGAAAAGTCTTCGAAGATGAATAACAAGTCCAACGTTTTATGGAAACAGTGGGCGAGTTCTAAAAAATGGTGATCAATTCAGTCATGGAGGATGACAGTCAAGAGATGAAAACCCGATGGGAAGAGACATTGGCTAGGCACTGTGTTCTGCAATTAAAGGTAAATTTCATTCCCAGGGGTGTCATTCTCTTGGAAAGATTGTTTGACAAAAATGAAATCCTGGTGAACCTCAGAAAAATGATCCTCGAAGAGCCTTTCAGTGACGTGAATATTGGGAAAAAGGAATATCTAAAGGTAGTGAAGTTGTCAAAAGGGGTCCCTAAAGAATACCAAGATCAATACCTCAGACTTTTTCGATCATATAAATATTTTTTCGCCTGGTCCTACCAGGATATGAATAATTTTTACATTGGCATTATACAGCACAAGATACCACTCAAGGAGGATGCTAAGCCTCATAAGAAGAAGCTGAGATAGATCAATCCTCGTCTCCTCCCAGCTATTGAAAAGGAAATAAAGAAGATGTTGCAGGAAAAGATCATTGTCCCTCTGAGGTACTCAGGATGGGTAGCAAACCTATTACCCATGAGGAAGAAGAATGGAGAAATCAAGCTCTGTGTGGATTTCCAAAATATAAACAGAGCTTCACTCAAAGACAACTATCCCCTATCGAAGATGGACCACATCTTAAGAAAGGTGGTGGGATCCTCCCACATGTCCATGATGGACAGCTTCTCAGGATATAATCAAGTGGCAGTGCTCCTGGAGGATCAACAGAAGATGAAGTTCACTATGCCTTAGGGAAATTTTATGTACGTCCAACTACATTTCGCCTGATAAATGTTAGTGCCACATTCCAGTGTGCTATGGAAATTGCTTTCATAGTAGATAAGGATAAGTTCATGGTGATTTACCTGGATGACATCATTGTTTTCTCGAAGAGTGATGCTGAACACATTGAACATATTTGACGAACCTTCAACAAACACTGTAGGTATGGCCTATCCCTGAACCCTCAAAAATCCATGTTTTCCCTAGAAGAAGGAAAGTTACTAGGACATATAGTAACTAAGGAGGGAGTGAAGATTGATTCGAAATGAGTAGAGGTGATAAAAGACATTTCTCTACCAAAAGGAGGTACAAGTGTTCCTGGGCAGGATAAATTCCCTAAGAAGATTCATACCAAATTATGTCGAGATCGTCCAAAACATCACTGAAATGCTAAATAAGAACAGTGAAGTGAGGTGGAACCCTCAATCGAGGGATTATTTTGACAGAATAAAGCAGGAATTTGCAGAAGCTCCAGTGCTGATAGGTCCAGATTATGGGAATCCCTTCATGATTTTCTCTTTTGCCTCTCCTCATACAATAGCTGCAGTGCTACTACAGAAGAATGACAAAGGGCATGAACAACCTATCACATTCTTCAGCTAGGTGTTGCGAGATGCTGAAGTGAAATATAATATCCTAGAAAAGTAAGTGTATGCTCTGGTCAAATATCTAAAGGCATTCCAGGTGTATGTGTTACAATCTGCCATAACAACCTATGTTCCCACGGCAACAACGAAGCATGTCTTGCTGCAGGAAGACAGTGAAGGAAAAAGGGGCAAATAGATAGCTAAGATTCAAGAGTATGAGATGGAGATAAAGCCTACCAAACTCATTAAAGGCCAAGGGTTAGAAAAGATTATGTTTGAATCCAATTGTCAAGCTCCGGGGATAAATATGCCTATGACAGGAGGAGAAGCATAGGAGGATACAGGTGCACATCAGGACATAGAATCTTCCACACAAAAGACACATGTGAAGTACCTTATATTCTCATTGTATAAATATATAGTGGAATATCTTTTAACACTAAGATGCTCTCATTACTATGATAAGGCCAAGTACCGCACCTTGAGGCTGAGGTCTCAAAATTACATCATGGAAAATGGGTCATTGTATTAGAAAGACTTGGCGGGGATCCTATTATTGTGTTTAACAGAGCACGAAGTTGACCAAGTAATGACTCAGTTCCACGAAGGGATATGTGGCGGCCATTACAAATGGCGATCCACTACACACAAGATCCTGAGGGCAAGTTTATTTTGGCCTAAGCTGTTTTGTGATATACATGCTTGCGCCCAGCTTGCGAGAAGTGTCAAATGTTTTCCGAAAAGCAAAGGTATGCACCTCTCCCATTGATCCCCGTACATGTTGAATAACCTTACAAACAATGGGGAATCAACTTCATAGGAGAGATTCACCTGGATTCTAGAAATCATCTTTGATGGATCCTCACCACCACAGATTACTTCATTAAGTGGGTTTAAGCCATGCCTAAAAGGAATGCCACTGATGGGGTAGTGATCAAGTTCCTGGAGGAGAACATAATAGCTAGGTTTGGATGCCCTGCTAAAATCATCACCGATAATGCCTAGGATTTCAAATCGGCTAAGTTCATGAAATTCTGTCAGCACTATAACATCATTCTGGGACACTCCACTACATATTACCCACA
The DNA here is from genome assembly GCA_034641835.2 of Pinus albicaulis. Taxonomy (NCBI): domain Eukaryota; kingdom Viridiplantae; phylum Streptophyta; class Pinopsida; order Pinales; family Pinaceae; genus Pinus; species Pinus albicaulis. The sequence continues at coordinate 896,306,574 of CM076579.1, forward strand.
AGGGAATGGGTTGTTGGAGTCATCTAACAAGACACTAGTGAGGATTCTGAAAACTTACCATCAATAAAAACCAAAAGAACTGGGACTCCCAACTCAATTTTCACTCCCGGAAAATTGCATCACTACTAAAATATCCATAGGGAAGTACCCTTATGAACTGGTGTATGGAAGAGGTGTAGTTTTTTCTATTCAGCTTGCATTACCCGTGGCTTGATTCTTACAAGAGATTGAGGAGGAGCCAAATGAGCTGATCAGAAGAATGAATGAATTGGTTGAGCTAGGTGAAACATGAGAATAGGTAAGGCTCAGGCTAGCAGAGTACCACGAAAATATGAAAGGATTATTTGATCAAAGAGCTAAAGAGATGGAAATCCAAGTAGGGGATTTGGTGCTACGATGGGATGTCAGGTGGGTATACAAAGGGAAACATGGGAAGTTCGACCCCTCTGGTTTGGTCCTTTTAGGGTGGCAGAGGTCAAAGGCAACAATACTTTTGCACTGGATAACTTAGAAGGAGACATACTTGAGGCGCCCGTGAATGGGCAGTTCCTTAAGTCCTATTTTCATCACTAATTAGGGCTAATCTAGCTCACTGTATATATAATTCCACTATCTATACTCCATTTTGTTTCCTCCACTGTTGCATTTTTCCATTTCATCTTCCATATCATCTTCCAATGTTCCCACTGTTTGCAATTTTCCATCTCATCTTCCATATCATCTTCCATTACATCTTCCATTTTGTGTTCCCCTAACTGTTGGCATTAAGATTTGTCTAATCAGTAGGCGGTTGCAACTCCATGTGCCCAATAAAGCACAAGCATCAGGTTTGTAGGTTCTCAATGCACTTATAACAACACGTTGTCCCCAGATGGAGTCAATGTTGGCTTGTGACCACACCCAAAGTGGATAAGGAGAAAGGAAGGGAAATCCTGTATGTCAAAGAGCTTTAAAGGAATCAATCTACCTTTCAGTTCAGTGGAAAGGAGAAAGTGTGGATGATAAGGTTTAATGGTGATAAAACTTCATTTCCTCCCTCATTGATCTCATTTATCCTCTTTACCTTCATTTACCCTCTCTTACCCTTCATTTTTCCATTTCTAAAGGTCTCACGCTACATTTCTTTATTTGCAGCTCCACCCCCCACTTTAGGCCACTTAATATATATATATATATATATATGGCATAGACCACACTTTACTCCTTCCTTACCTTCTCGCATCGCAAGACCGCAAACTCATTTGTAACACCATTCGCCACTTATAACTCCACCGATGTGATATAAGGGACCCACCTTCCCGTGTGATATTTTATCGTAAAAAATCCACTCCTTTACGTTCAAAACCTTTATTGGCATGCAATAACCTTTTCGCACTGCCAACCTCTCCACTCATCGCATTTCGCACTCTGCGGAATATAACCTTTACCCTTTGCTGCTTCCATAAAAACCTTGCAGATTTTGGTCTACAGGTAGGCCCACTTCCTTGCCACATCATCCTCCTCTCATCGCGCATCACCCATCACAATTCATAACTCTTACCCCCGTTCCCTATACCAAAAATTCCCCAATTGCAATTTTGCGAGTAGTCCCACCTCTACCACGTCACTTCCACCCATCGCATATCACTCATCGCAAATTTTAGCATTTCCCGCCCTGCACTTCGAAAAACATAGCATTTACCCTTTCTTCTTACAACTAAACACTCTCGCTTGGGATTTGCGATGATCGGCCAGCCCCACCTTCATGCCACGTCCCCTTCCCCGCCACCGTGCTTTGCCCATCGCATATCTTAACATTCACCTCCCACTGTTTATAACAAAGGCTTTTGATTCACAATTTACGATATGGATTTGGGCCCCACCTACCCGCTATGACATTAGTAGCCCTTCCACAGATTTTTTCCCTCTCTCTTTCGTCTTAATCATCTCGATAGCCTCACCATCACTTCCACCATCTCCCCTTCATCTCTAGCACAAGCATGGGATTTTGGCAGAACAACACAAGCACGGTTTATTCAGTGGATCCAGGAAGTCTCCACTAAAGAGTGAGGCACGTACAACAGAGTTGGTCATTTCATTACAGTTAAAACAAATCATGAGAATTAGAGAGTGGAGGCCTTCCAATAGATGGAATCATGTGATGGAAACCCGACTGCCTAGTTGTTCACGGGTCCTCCTCGCCACACCATTTGAAGATTTCAGGACTAGGCCTCCATTTCCAACTATGCACCTTCTTTTACTATTTTTATTTTGATGTTTTGCTGGTGGAATCTCATTTTCACCCGATTCTATTTTGATTTTTTTGTTTATGGGAGTGATTTTCTCATGCACTCTCCACTAGTCAGTTAGGATATTTTGATTTCACATGTGTGGATTGATCATGAGAATTTGATTCAATCATAAACCCCCAGAGGAACTCTATATAGGGAGGTTTAGAGATGAAACAAAGGTCCTGAATTTTGGAGAATTTTGTTGTAGTTTGGTATAATTATGCTCCCTGTGATTTGAGATGTATATTTGGGAGAGTTTCTTTGAACTTAATATGATACAATGTTGTTTATTTGGATTCCATATGGGGTAATGAGTAGTATGTATCTGTTTTCCTCTATTTATCTGCAATCTCCTTTTTATGTATAATCATCTTTCATGCTCTGCTTCTTTGATGATTCGTGTAATGTAGCTGCCAGTGGTATACAATTTTATTCATGAATTCATGTCGGTATAATGCTCAGGTGTTAACGCTTATGTATTAAGCTTTTTGCACTCCCTTAATTTGTGCTCCATGAGTCTCTTTTGTTGTCCATATCTCATTCATATTCACTTCCTCTGAGTTCACAAGAGACATATTCTTAATCCTCTTAAGCCTGTCTCTTGTGGGTTCCTTCTCCGTTCTTTCTCAAAACCTCTACATATTTTTAAAGCTTCTGCTCATTGTTTTATACTTGGCCCATTTGAAAGCTGTCAAGCCTCACAGCATCCAGAGCCCTCTCACAGTATAGGGAATTAACATGAATCAGACTCTGAGGTCTTCTCCATTCCTGAACCACCAAAACCATCAGTATCTTTATCCATATTATGTTAGAGGAACCCTTATAATTGTCTACATTTAACCTCTGATTTTAATATTTCCTAGGCACTGGTCTTTTGCAACTCAAGGTTGTCTTTAGGAGCTACAATAGGTGGTATAACACTTCCTTCCATACTGCAGCAAAAATGAACCCATTTATGGCACTTAATGGAGATCATCCACTATCCATCACATCTTCTTTAAGAGAAAATTATAAGGTTCAAGTAGTGGAATATCACATTGAGCATCAACAAGAAGTTCTCCAACTCTTAAAGGATAACCTAAATTTGGCACAAAATCGAATGAAACAATAGGAATATCAACATCACAGCAAGAGAAGTTTTGATGTAGGATATTGGGTATTTTTATGACTACAACCATAAAAACAAATGTCCCTCAAGCAAGCTATGAAGGATAATAAATTATCACCAAAATACTATGGTCCATACAAGGTGTTACAAAATATTGGTACTATGGCATACAAATTGGAGCTTCCTGCTTCTACGTGAGTGCACATAGTTTTCCATGTTTCATGCTTAAAAAAAGTTATAGGGGACAAAATTCCAATTTAAAAAATATTTCCAGAACTTGATGAGGAAGGAAAAATCATATTGGAATCTGAAGCAGCCACGGAAAAAAGAACTCAACAGCTACGAAATCGATCAATTTCAGAGTATCTCATCAAGTGGAAGAACTTACCCACTGAAGATTGTACATGGGAGGATGATAATTTTATATAGAAGCATCCATAGGTACTCAAGCATTGAGGACAACACTTTTTTGAAGGAGAGGGGCATGTTAGGTCCCTATATTACTAGTATAGTGCCTTATTGTTATGGTTGTACCCCTGTAACCCCAATATTGTTATTATTGTGCCCTTACATTATTATTGTTAGGTCGGCTAGGATTATATTGTGACCCCATGGGCTCTTATATATAGAAGGAGGTTTTTTCATTTGTATCATCCAATAATTGTTTATTTATGTAATGTAAAGGAGGTTTCCCCCTCGATGTGGGTGAATTCTAAGGCGTTGATCTCTCCTATCTTCTATTTTTAGAGTTGGTTTCATAAAAATCCAAGCCCTCATAAGAAGAGAATATATCATCTAATATACTTGGATATTCCCCACCATATGTGTTAATGGAAACAAGGATGTCACGGTGATGGTTATCTAGAGTCTTAACTTGGATGTGAGGTTCATAGTCACTTGACAGGTTATCAAGGTTAGAGTATAAGAGATCATCCGAGAAGGAAAGATTATCATCTTGAAAGAGGGGGGAAAGATAAGACATACCTTCAATACTTTTCTCCTCTACATGTGAAATAATACCACCTCGTTCTTGATTACCGCTTGAAACAATAGGTTGGACATCATTGAAAGTTGTAGTAGGTGAACAAATGGATCATGAAACAAGGAATCATGGAAAATAAGTGGTAGAGGTTTTAAAGTATCCCTATATAAAATCAATTTTTTATATGGATTAGATTCAATATTGGACTTATCTACGTTAATATGATCTTGAAAACCCAAGGGATCAAATTTTACTTTAGGCTCCATGCAATTACTGAACCATTCCAAGTTTTCCTCAGTAAGATGTGGATCATAAGCATTGGTGGAGGTTGAATGGACATATCAACAGTTTGATTTCCATACCTCTCAACTTTAACATCATCACGAGGGGGCACTCGAATTGGTACTGGAAAAGGAGGAGGACAAGGAACAAAAGGAATAATAGATTACTCCTAAGAATATTGAGGTGTCTCATGGTTGGCCAAACTTGGGAAGAGAGAATAATTTGGGGGTTAAGATTCAAAATTTCTCAAAGAGAGTAGGATCAAATTCTAAAAAAATTTCATAATGATATCTGAATCAATAACTCCCTTAGGAAATTCACAAAAAAGGTGAAGAAACCGATTAGGAAATTCCTATGGAGATTCAATAGCTTCCATTCTAAGCAAATCAATTCTATGACATACCTCTTGATAATCATGCCTATCAAAGGCTTCACACAACTCCTTAAAAAGTTCCTCAAGTGAATGGATAGAAGCAGCAGGTAACATATGGCACCATTTCTTAATTCGAACTTCAAATGTGAGGGTGAAAAACCTAATCATGCCATATTTAAAATGTATTCTATTCGAGAGACAAAAATGCATAAATTGAAAGAATTTTTCAAGGATAGTTAGTTCACTCTCACCATAAAAATTGAATTGAGACAAGTCATGAATGATTTCTGTAGGGATAGTAAAGTCAAGCTCTTTAGAAAAACATCCCAGGATTATGATTTGGGAAAGAGAAATTTAAGATAATACATACAAATAGACTCAACATGCACAAATTTTCATCTGAATCTAAACCTCCTTTTAGCACCAAAATGTTGATGGTGCTGGATACTTCCAACATACAGTGGTCTCCCGGGTGTGAAGTCTCAATTAGACCTCACACCATTTGGATTAGGAGCTCCATTCGAAGTATCATCCCAACTACCATAACACAAAGGTTCATCTTGGTTTCAATGGATAAGATAAGAGATTATACGCATAAACCTTGAATAATAAAGTAAGATGAAATTGTGAAGCACCAATTGCAGGATGTAAAAAGAAACCTTCACAAGGGGAGATAAAAAGCGAGTCTCTAAGAGGAAAGTAATAGCACTATCTTAGAATAGGTGCACGAGGGCATGAAAATATTCCTTAGTGAAATAATTCACACAATGATATTAAGGAAAATACAACACAAATTCAACAAGATAAGTACTAAAGCCACCAAAATAGTTCAATTTTTCTTGTACATATGAACAAAACATATACTGTAAACATCCCAAGAATAGTCATAAAACATTTGCAATACATGCATGAAAATGTTTTGGCTCATAGAGATTCAATTATAAGGTGAATATCCAAGTACATCAATTAAAATGGTGAGCACTAGTTCCAATAGTGGAAGATTAAGGCACTTCTTACTTCTCTAAATAATAGTTTTTCTCTTCTATGCCAAGTAGAGAAGCCAAGACTAGCTCTCCATAGCTTAAGCCTCCAAAAGCCCTTTTATTGATTTATGAGGTTTCTTTTATAATAAGGAGAATGACCCTTCATATCCCCATGACTCTTGAATTACCCTCATGAACCTTGGACTTCTCATGTGTCCTTTGGACTTCTAAACAACTCTTAAACTTCTAATGACTTTTGGACTTCTATACAATATTTGTCCATAAATAACTGTGTGAATCTTCATGTTCCACATATGACTCTTGGACTTTCACACCTTACATTTTGTCATTTTATTGAAAATACATCATTACAATCCACATGATTACGTGACATGAAACATGGACCCACATTGACCATTATGATGACACTTGTATAAGTTACAACTTGAAAATGATGACATGAAATTCATGATGAGGTGGCAATGCCAAGTTGTCTTCCTTGTGGCTTCATCTTTCAGGCTCAATGAAATATCTGATCTATACTTCATATTCATGAAATATCCACTTTTTTTCTCATATTCACCCTCCAAATGGTATTTGATCAATATCAAAATCCTCTGAGTCATCATGAAATGTCTTCTTTATATCTCAGTCCATGATATGCTCCATGTCTTTATGATAGCTCTCTTACTGCTTCTTTTGTGCAGGTGCTTCTTCATGATTTATCCTTGCTATATGATCTTGATCATAAAATTTTCATGCTAAGGAGGTACTCTTGCCAATGAAAATAATTCATGCTGGGGAAATGTTAGCCTTAAACACATGTATTCTATCACTACCTAGCTCATGGAATGATATTCTCATGATATGCCTCTAAGAAGGTTAAAAGAATTAGGCTTGATTAAGAGTGCGTAGTCAAACTCATAAATGGATTAGGAGGGTTCCAATGTTCATTTTTTCTTCACCATGCACTGTGAGGAAGAAATATCCTTGGTCTAGGGCAATGAGGGAAGTCGAACGAACCAGGTGGAATGATTCTGCTTCGTAGTTGCGCTAAGGGCTCCAAAGAAAAGAGAATAAAGATCAAAAGAACATTTTGACCAGTCAAGAGTGAGGAGAGGCATCCTTCATCCTTCACTATTGTTCCATGCACTTAAAGGAAGGGTCAAAGGAAAGATTATGGTGAATGAGCACATTGGGAAGGATGGAAGGTGGAAGGTTCAACCTTTAAGGTTGCGTTGTGCGCTCAAAGGAAAAGGAGACTTCAAGAAGGGTGCAGTTTGATGGGTAAAAGTCAAGATGAAGATTCATATATATATCCCTACTACGCCATGCACTATAGAGGGAAATTATAGGAAATTTTGGGCGCATGAGCACATTGGTAAGGAGGGAAGGTGAACGGTTCAACATTCAAGATTGTGTTATGCACTCAAAGAGAAATGAAAAAGAGGGCATAATTTGACTGGTAAAAGGTGGAAGGAGGCTTCCTTGAACCTTCCATACTATTCCATGTGATCTAGAGGAATAGGTTAAGCCAATATTAGGTGCAGAGAGCATTTGGGAAGGGGGAAGTATGAGGCTCCAACCTTCAAGAGTGCACTATGTGCTCAAAGGAATAAGAGGCCATAGAGAAAGCACATTTTTCTTCAAAAATGGGTCACTATTTTTTTTAATGTTATTTTCATCCTATGTTAGCATAGTTTGGCCCAACAGTGGGTTCTTGACCATTTGGAGTGCACTTTTATTTGAGGGAGGCCATACGGATGAAGCCACTTAGCCTAATAGGGTTTTCACTGCACTGGGAGGATAGGAGGATATTTATATCGCCTGTTTTATCTCTAAAAAATGGATAAAGAGGTCCATGCTATTATATATTAATGATATATGTTCCATGTAAGTCAAAATGACCAAAATTCAGTGTAGTGATTCAGTGTGAGTAAGAAGGTTCAAGTGACCGCCCTTGGGAGGATCATGATGTGCAACAAATTTGTGGTAATATTTAGAGGGAATTATTTCACCAATATTTGGGACTAGGATTGCATCATTGACGCATATGGATAGGTTGATATCCACACTTGATAGTATGGCTAAAGGATTCACAACTTGTAATGGGATTAAGGACCAAGAAGGGATTCGAAATAGATAAGTGTGGGATCAATCGAGTAAAAGGGAGAAATACATCCGAACATGACTAAAATTTGGATCACACACATAAAAACATAAACACGAGCTAGAATAAATATGAAAGACTCATGAGTGGCATTCACACCTTGAAACAACAACGAAGCGACACTTATGTCTAAGTGCGGCCATTGAACGACACATTACGACACTTGGCACACAAGTTACAAAAACTATGATGACTGTGACTAAATGATGCACTAAGCTATAGGAATGTGTCTAGCACGTATTATAATAATATGTAAGACCATATAATGTAGAAGAGTGTGCTAGAATTAACTTTGGTGATGTGCAAAGGTGTGACACACGCAAGAGTGAAAATCACAAAAGTGACACCGGTGACATGAGGAAAACACAAGAAAACACTTGCAAAATGTGAATGAACTTGGAAGTGGCACATTCTAGAGTGAAGATAACACAAAAATTCCACTTATAAAAGTGAAAAAATGCAAAATAAACAACCATGAATATGAAAATGACATTTGTAAAAGAAAAATGCGCAAAAAACAAAATTGAGAAAACTCACCAAAATGAATTAAAAATACAACAAAGTGAGGAGGACTATCATTAAGAGTGTGCATTGACTGTCAACATGAGTTGAACATTGCACAAGAATTTTCTTGATGGATGGTTTTATTCATGTCCATACTGGCATAAGAGAAGTGTTCTCATGAAATCATCGAAGACTATGCATGTGCGTGCAAGTGACTTGTCAATTTGAATCTAGGAAGAAGACTTGAAAGATTTAAAAAACATCAAAGATCATGGAGTAACCATAAAGTGACAAATCATAAGATCCTCAATAGGCTCCAAAATTCAAGTGTGAGAAAATTTTTGTATGGTATTTATTGCAACAGAAAGAACATCATATTTATACAAAAGATAATTCCAAACCTATAAGACAACCACCGAGAAGGATGAATCCTAATATGAGGGAGATTGTTAAAGAAGAGTCACAAAAATTTCTTAATGTGAATTTTATTTACCAAATTTCAGATAGCCAATGGGTTTCACCCTTGGTTATTATTCCTAAGAAAAATGGAAAGTGGAGAGTATGCATATATTATCGGGAATTAAACAAAGCAACTCTAAAAGATCATTTCCCACTACTTTTATTGATCAAGTGCTAGATACATTAGCAGGGAATAAATGTTTTATTTTCTTGATGGTTTCAATGGATACAAATAGATTCAACTTGCACGTGAAGATAAAGATAAGAAAACTTTTACCTGTCCATGGGCTATTTATGCTTACATGGTACTTCCTTTTGGTTTATGAAATGCATCTGCTACATTTCAAAGAGTAGTATTAGGTATCTTTTTTGACATGATCCATGACTGTATAGAAGTTATATGTATGACTTATTGTTTATGGGAATAATTTTGAGGAAGCTATAGAAAAACTAGAAAAAATCCTTATTAGATGTAAATAAGCTAATATTTCATTAAGTAATTAAAAATGGTTAATGATGTTTAACGAAGGAATTGTTTTGGGTCATCATATATTAGGTGCTAGAGTCAAAGTGGATTCACAAAGGTCAAAGTTATTTCCAAAATTTTAGTACCTGCATGTCAAAGATATGTTCAAAATTTTCTTGGATTCACAACTTACTATAGAAGGTTTATATAAAACTTTACAAAGATTGCTTCACCTCTTTTCAAATTAATCACCAAGGATTGTGAATTTCATTGGAATTCTAATTGTAAAAAAGATTTTGAATTATTGAAGTAGAAAATTTCTGAAGCACCAATTTTAAGGGGACCAAATTGGTCCCTTCCATTTCATATTTATACTAATTCTTCAGATACAACTCTAGGAGTTGTATTGGGAAAAAACACTGAACTGATTATGCTATATATTATACAAGTAAAAATTTGATTCCTGCAGAGTTAAATTATATAGTTAGAGAAAAGGAGTTTTTAGTAGTTGTTCATGCCATTAGTAAGTTTAGGCATTATATCACTAGAAATGAGACTTTTATTCACACAGATCATTCTGATATTAGATATATTATGAAAAAACAAATTACTAATGACATAATTACTAGATGGATTTTAATATTACAGGAATTCAATATTACCATTTTAGATAGGCTCAGAAAATAAAACACAGTTATTGATTTCCTTTCCAAGATGCACCATGATAATAATGGTATTCATGTAGTAGATAATTTTCTTGATGAATATATTTTTGTAGTATCTACTAAAACTCCTTGGTTTGAAGATATTGCTAATTATTTGGCTATATGAAAATTTCATCCTCAACTAACACCAAAATAAATACAAAGAGCCATCAAATCCAGTGCACCATATTACTGGATAGAAGGAGAACTGTACTGGAAAATACCTAATTTTTCATTAGAAGATGTGTCCGAGAAGATGAAGTACTAGATTTACTCAAATCATGTCATGATGAACCTTGTGGAGGAAATTTTCCTCATAGGAAAACAACATATAAAGTACTTATTTTGGGATATTATTAGCCTTCTCTTTTTAAGGATGCCTTACCAAATTTGTAGAAGCTAAGCCACTAAATTTTTCTATTGAAAATGTTGTTGTTACATTTATTTTTGAGGATATTTTCACTTGTTTTGGTGTACTAAGAGAAACTGTAACAGATCAGGGTGGGTAATTTACATCAAAGCTAGTGGAGAAGATCATGGAGCAACACAAGATCAAAAATCACAAGTCCACTCCATATCATCCAAAAGACAATGGACAAGTGGAATCCACAAAAAAAGTTCTTGAATTTGTACTAACCAAGACTATGCATCTGCATAGAAGAGATTGGGCTACTAGAATTCCAGAAGCACTCTGGCATACCAAACCACATGGAGAAATACTAATGTACATACTCCTTATGATCTTGTCTATGAGAATAAATTTTTTCTTCCTATTGAATTTCAAGTGGAGACCTACAAGCTAACAACAAAATTGGGGCTATACCTTTATGAGGCCAAAAGAAAATATTGGCACAATTAAATGAATTGGATGAAATCTGACAAGGTTCCATGCAAATTAAAAGCATAATCCATCAACAAGGACACGGTGGCTTGATAAATTCATCAAAGTACAAAATTTCTATATAGGTGATTGGACCCTTCTCTTTGTTTCCAAGTTTAAATATTTTCAAGGGAAATTTCAAACACATTGGCTAGATCCCTATGAGATAAAAAAAAATGTTTCTTTATAATGGAGGAGTTATAATTAAGACCATTTATGAAGAAGGGGTCACTTTTATTGTTAATGGGTAAAAATTAAAGGTATATCATAAGCCCTTGGCAAGAGAAGAGTTTTTCAAAATATGCAAGAAATTTATAATTTAAACTTGGTAGGAAAAGGAAATCCTTCTCCTTTACTACCAAAATTTGTTTGATTTATTTTCTCCTATATGTATATATATTATGTATAAAATCTTAGTTGAAAACCAACAGTCCCTTGGTAACTTAGATTTTCCCTTTCCTTTAATTTTTCCCATTTATCTTTTTCCTTTCTTCTTTTCAAATGAAAAATATCATTTCAAATTAATTGGTTTGAAGATTTTGTTTCTCTTTTAAGAGAACTCATCAACATTTATCATCATCAATGATCATAAAAATTATTAGCCTTGAGCAAGCAACAATATTTCTGAGGATTTGAAGAAATTTTTTGAAGATTGTCAACATTTCGCGGCTAGTTCAACATTCTGTAGCTGATTCACCAGGAAAAAATTGTGGACCTGCAAGAAAAGAAAAATAAAACCACAAAAGTGAGATATTAAAAAAGGTAACTATATGGATATTCAATCAATTTTATTAAAATAAAAACTATAGACATTTGAGTTTATGGAATTATTATAACGTTTCAATAAAATCATAATATTAAGTTAGTGGCTTGCATATATTTTACTGATGACACTAATCATAACTCTCTCCCTATCATTATGATCCATCATATTTTGGAAGTCTCCCTATTTTATTTGAATAATTCAAATTTTGAAGCCCATTTTGATATCAAAGGATCATATACAAATGGTTCATGGGAAATTATGATTTCAAAAGGGATATACCTACTATAATACTACGACCAAAATCCATTCACTTCAATTTAACCCAAAATCCCTCACTGAATTTCATCCATCTAACCATCCATTTTCTTCCATTGATACACTGTCAAAAGGGAGATTTGGAAGCAATACTTAATTTTTAGCAATGGGAGTCATCATCTGCCATGAGTTAGTGGGTTTAAAATTCCTAAGTTCTTACCCTAAATTCAAAGAGAAATTGCAAAAAGTAGGCTGGTTAAAATCCTTTGAGAAGTTTGATGGATACGAAGTAGAAGTAACCAGAGCATTTGCACGAGCATTCGATGTGGTTGAAGTGGAAACTGGGGATATCAAACTAAAATTTATAGTGATTTATTGTTGAAGCTACAATACTTCCTAGAAATGGTGAAATTTGGTTCAAGAATTAGAGGTTGAAAGATGAGAAATGGAAATCCTTTCCACATAAACCAGGTATGGAAATTTTGACATTCAAGTTTGGTATTCTTGTCTTTGCAATGAAATATAAATGGCACAATTTTTTTTTTGTTTTATGCAAATTTCTTAATTATGAAGGAAGTTATGGGACCATTCTCTTTTATCATGCTAGGTTTTTAATTCATTTCATCAAGGAAAAAAATTGAATTTACCATTTATATGGACTTATCTAGGTACACAAAAAATTGCACATATAAACATAAACACAAAGATGCAGTAGAGATAAATCTTCATTTTATTAATATCAAATAATTGAAAAATAGAATGGAAATAAATTGGCTCATGTGATGGTAGCTTATCTCTGAGAAGAGATGTGACGGCTACATGCCTATGAAATATGTCACTATGAGGCTTAAGGGAATTTTTATTATTGAAAAACAAAGGGAAACCCTAAACAACTAAAACCATAACCATAGGAGATGGAATGCCAGGAGTTTTTAGGCCTCGTTGGGGTTAGTTGGGAAGCCAACTTCCCGGGGTCGTAACTTGGTCATATGATCTTCGTTTGGCGCATATGATACCTCGTTAGAAAGGTATCTCTAAGTAATACAAGATTTGAAAAATATGTATGGGCTTACTAAGGATCTAAAAAAATGGTTGTTTATGGGGTCAAAATAATTCCAGAAGTTCAGGACTTGAAAAACTACTAAAAATGGTAAATGTTTCTATACTCAAGGAAAATGATGAAAATGAGTCGAGGTCTAGGTGGAATAGGCAGGTGGCCACCAATATCCACTTGGATCAACCATTATATCTCATCTGGAGTCTAAAGAAGATGAATGTTAACATCTAATGAGATCCTAGAAACATATACAAAGCCTTATATAATCATGGTTTAGTCAATATTCTTATTGAGGTAGAATTAAATGCCAATAATGATAATTGGAGATATTTTCTTGTGAGAACTCATTTTATTGAAAGTTAAAATGAAGAAAAATTCAACAAAACTTGGAGAAGCCCAAGGAGGGTTTCCTAAAACCCTAACCCTGAGAATGAAGTTAAAGAAAATTAGAATTTGGTCGTGGACAATGTAGTAGAGACAAAGTTTCATGAAATTGAAGACATGGAGGAAGATATCACACTCAAAGAACTATCAAATCAATTAAAACCTTCCAGGTATAGACTAAATAAAAATCAAAGTAATTAAGAAGAGAAGGAAAGTAATTTAGAGAATCTTAGAAGAAAGAGAGCCAGTGAAGCAAAGAAAATATAATTTTCCAAAAGAAGGCATGGAAAAACCTTAGAGACAAAGTACTAAAATGAAAAGTGATAAAAGAATAGTGGAGCCTAAGTAGCAAGGAAGGAAGATTAGAATATTGACAAGAAGCATGACTAGAAAAATCAATTATGATACACTTGAGACCATACAAATTTATGAGACAAAAACAAAGGTACCACCATAATATTCTACAAGGAAAACTCCGGAGGTAGATTTTGTTCAACAACAAGCGTATGATTACTTTGATTCATTGGAGAAAGGTGCACAATAGAAAAAGGAAAAAAATCCTATTGAGCTAGAATTACATAATGATATTCTACAAGATGATACTCCATTCTTTGATCAACCTGAGATAGAAACAAGTATTCCTTCTCCTAAGGAACAAGAATATATTAAAACACTGAAGTAGGAGATATTTGAACTTGATTTGTTGAATAACCATATAAAGAATGAGAATCAGTTGACCAAATCACATAACAAAACTATCCTTCTTCGAATTTGCTATTGGTATAAGAAGAATCAAAGGCTTAAGAAAAACAACAAAATGCTCTAGTAAAGATCAATGGATTACAATATGAATTGTTAATGAAGAAACCAAGGTGGTTAGTGAATGTCAAAAGTAAGGGAATACAACCAAATTTGGATTTTTTGGTTCAATATTCCGAAGGAGTTCTCTAAAGAATAACATTGCAGTTTTTTTTTTTGTCAACCATAGGTGCATGAGGACATGCACAACCCTGAACATGGGGGAATTTTGAGACTCTAAAATTGCCTTTTTTTTTTTGAAAATTTCATTTTTCATTTCCTCATATTTTGTCACTTATTTACATTACATCACACCTCTTCCACGAGTTATGAGTCATCTGGGCCATGAAAATACGTTAATAAGGTAAATTTCCATTCTCATCTCAAATCTATACATTTTTATTTATAAAATTGGTTTGATTAGACATAAGCTACTGAATTGTACATATTCTGCAACTAGCTTAATATTTTGTAGCTAAATCAAAGATTCTATAGGTTCACATGTGTTAAAAATCATCTGAAGTATATGGGAAGATGCCAAATTTTGACAATATGGAGATCCACATATTTGCAACAATGTAGAAATTATGATGTAGATTTGCAACTGCTCATGAAATTTTAATCAAAATTAAAATACACAAACCTACTCTACCTCTTTGCGAAATTAAATTCACAATTTAGAACAATAATCTCACACATGAAATAAGAAATAACACACATGCACGTAATATTTTTCCCGGGGAAACCAATTTGCTAAAATCCCCAATGCCTTCTTGCATTAATCCAATGAATATAGATGTATTACAATTGATTTTCTCAACTGAGCACAACCTACATGTGAATAACCTATCTCTTTTCTCACTAAGAATATTTGACCCAAACTTAGTTGATTTATGCCTCTATTTGAGCTCCTATTTCCTTGTGATGTTCCTTGAGATATTAGGCCCCTATTATTTAGGAATTTCTCCAAAACGGATTACACAATTCCTTAGGCTAACCATCTGACTACATGCAACACCTGTACACTCAAGAATAGTCTACAACTGATGTTACATTGCCTTGGAATCTCCACCAAGCCTACAGAACTTTAATTCTCTACATGCACTAGCTATTTTTGGCTGATTGATCAGTTAACTGGATGATCACCGAGTTTGACTGAAGTACCAATGCTTAACTGACCTTTCACTAGTACCTCCAATAGTTAGAACTAGTTTAACTGAAAATAACCTGAGATATCTGACCTTGATTGATATAAATTAGACATCACACATGCTTAACTGAACTCTAACTCCTTTAACCCAAATTTATTAAGTAAACTAGGTGACACAAGCCATGTCACACAAGTTAATTGCATCCAAGTTGTCTACTTATGTGGAAATTCGAATTTTATCAATTTGATGAAGGAAAAATCAAATTGAGAATTTCTTGTTGCATTTTCCAACATTCCCTCTCAGCAAGAAGGGTATTATAAACAACCCCTATCCTTCACTTATGGAACTCGAACTTCCATTTTGATAAGGACTTTGTCAAAATGTCAACATATTTTTCCTATGTCGGAATGCACTACAACATTATCTGCCTTTGCACAGTCCCACAAATGGTGATACCAGATATCTATATGCTTGGATCGATCGTGAAAAAAAAAAAATAGATAGCTTAAGGCAACTCTGATTATCACAATAGATCACAGTTGGATCCATGATCTGACCAAAAATTCCAACAAGTATCTTTCTCATATAGATCTCCTCACATGCTGCTTGACTTGCGGCCATGTGTTCTTCTTCTGCTGAGATGAGAACCATAGATATTTGCTTCCTATTGTACCAGTAAAATGTTGTTGACCCAACACTAAAAATTCCACCTAATGTACTCTTTTTTTCTGATGGACTCCGTGCCCAATCTGCATATGTGAATCCACAAAACTTCACTCCCTCTATTTGTTTATCCCATAGTCCAAATTGGGTATTGCCACTGAGGTGCCGTTAAACATGCTTAGTTTCCTTCCAAAATAATTTGGTCAGCCTAACCATAGCTTGGATCAGTTGTTTGACTGCATAGCACATACATGGTTTTGTTTTAACAAGTTACATCAATGAACCCACTAGCCACCGATAAATGGTAGCATCCACTTCCTCACTTGAAGTGGCATCCTCCTTCCTCTAGTTGGTTTCTAGACATGCTTCCATGGGTTTTCAACTCTTCATGTGGAATCTATGAAATATATCATTTTCATACTTGCCTTGAGAGTCAAAAAATCCCGCATCGCCTTGCCATACTTCCAACTTGAGGATGTAGTGCATGAGACCCATGTCCTTCATTTAAAATTCTCTTGCAAGGTCCTCCTTGCAAGATCTAATCAACTGTTCACCACTAGCTAAAATTAAATCATCAACATATAGGACAATAGTGAGAAATTTAACTTCTACCAAGATATGATATAGGTTTGCGCCTGCCTCACTTTTTGTGAAGCCCAAAGTGGTGAGATAACTATTAATCCTGGTGTACTAAGCACTAGGTGCTTGTTTGATATCGTACAATGTTCACTTAATTCTGTACACATGAGACTCTTGATCAAAATTCTCAAACCCTTCTGGTTTCTTAATGTGCACCTTCTCCTCAATAACCCCATTGAGAAATGTTGTTTTTACATCCATCTGGTGGATCTTCTACCCCATCTATGCAACCAGAGTAAGAATTGATCTAATGGATGAGTATCTTGCTACAAGACCAAAGGTCTTCGCATAGTCAATCCCTTCAACTTAAGGGTACCTCTTGGACACAAATATAGCCTTGTACTTCTCCGTGATTCCAATTTCTGCTTGCTTAACCTTTAATATCCATCTCAAACCCACAATTTCTTTATCTGCTGGTCTTGGGACCTCTTCCAAAACATTGTTCTTTACAATGGATTCATATTCCTCTACCATTGCATCAACCCATACATGTTTCTCTTATGATTGCTTGAAAGAGGATGGATTAGTCTCTACAAGCTCAGTCATTATAGCCATTGAGCCAGTTCATTGATCTGGTGACCTTCTCTACATGCAAAAATTTTAAGGAGCACCCACATTCTCCCTCACATATTGTAAAAGTTTCTCAGCTTCCCTGGGTCTTTTCCTATATTCTCTAGATGGTTATACTTGAGTGGGTGTCTCCACTCTTTTCTCCTCAATTTGTGGCTGCTCCACAACTTCCCGAGGCTCCTCCTTTGGAGCTAAAATATCCTCTTCTGGTGGGATCTAAAGCTCCCTCTCAAAAGAGAACCACATCATTTTCTTCTCATCAAAATTGACATCCCTTCACACAACTTTCATTATGAGGTATGGCAAGTACACATGATATTTTTGTGGAGTTTATGTGTAACCCATAAATACACCTAATTTTGCTATCAGCTCAAGCTTCTTCCTTGATTCTTTGTAGACATGGAAGTAAAAAAACGCTCCAAAAATCCTGAAGTGCAACACATCCGACTTGCTCCTTAAGAAAGCCTCCTCTGGTGTAATCATGCCCATAATCCAATAAGGACTTTCGTTCTACAAATATACTACTGTGTTTCATGCGTCAACCCACAAATGAATAGGTAGGCCTTATTCATGCAACATCGCCCTCACTACTCCCATAATGCTATGAATCTTTCTCTCAACCACCCCATTCTGATGTGGGTTTTCGGTTGTTGTCAGCTCTCATCGAATTCCCTCTTCCACATAGAAATTTTGAATTCATTCAACATGTACTCACCTCCATTATCGCTCCTAAGAGCCTTCACATTATTTTCAATTTATTTCTCCACCAATTCCTTGAATTCTACGAACTTGGAGAATGTCTCATCTTTCTTCCGCATGAAGAAGATACATCACTTCCATGAGAAGTCATCAATAAAAATGGAAAAATATTTGTTTTTGGTAGTGGAGGTTGTCGAAAAAGGTCCACAGTCATAAAAGGGGATCCTTTCAAGGATTGCATGTGATTTTCTGTCTCGATCATGGAATGTGTATTTTTTGTACTTCCCCAAGGTAAATCCTTTGCATACATCATTTTTCTTGAGTGCAACTTTGGGGAGGCCTGTGGTTATTTTATGCATAATCTTCAAGGCTCCATGATGTAAATGGCCAAGTATTATGTGCAAATGTTCACCAACATTGTGACTCTGTACCTTCTTCGCCTTAGTGCTCAATGCAAAACAATATTCCACATCTAGCTATTATA
The DNA here is from genome assembly GCA_034641835.2 of Pinus albicaulis. Classification (NCBI taxonomy): domain Eukaryota; kingdom Viridiplantae; phylum Streptophyta; class Pinopsida; order Pinales; family Pinaceae; genus Pinus; species Pinus albicaulis. Next base: position 896,325,221 of record CM076579.1, read on the forward strand.
ATTTATTCACCCAAACCTCCTGCTTCACTTGTCCCATGGTTATGTGTCTCAAGAATTCCCTTCCTTTGCAAAGGATCACATCATAACCACGGTCTTCCAAACCTGCAACAAGATGATATTTTTCTTTAGGCCAGAAACGAACATGAAATCCTTGAGCCTGAGGGGGATCTCGACTCCCTCTGAAAGGTGACTACACCAACCCTGATCACGCTATAAATTCCATTGTCCCCCATCTCAATTTCTATCTTCAAATATTTCTACTCTAGTTCACTGAAAAACTCTGTACACCCTATCATGTGGAACGATGCACCTGCGTCCAAGTACCAAAAACTCCCCATCACTATGATATCTATGCATGTGATGAGGGTAAAGTCAAGCTCAAATTTTTAATCCAAGGCTTCACCTAATTATCCTCCTGATGTATTATTTCTTTCCTTTTTGTGTGGACACTTCGTGGCATAAAACTCAAATTCATGACAATAGAAGCATTTAATTTTCGAGAAATATTTCTTCTTTCCTCCTTGACTAAATTTTGATTTGGTTTGATATTTCTTCCCTTTTATTTTCTTTCCCTTTCCAATCAATGCAAATTTTTCTTCATCCTCTCCCTTGGATGAAGTCCCATCTATGGTATTTTGCCTTATTTCCTCCTGTACCAAGTCAAACCATAAGTGTTCCCATTTAGCAGTTTCTCCCTCCTGTTCACCAAAACTTGGTAGCTATGCCAGCTATTAGGAAGGCCTAGAAGGGTTAGGCTTACCAAATCACCATCTGAAACAATAACACCAACTCCTGGAGTCTCATCATGAACTTGTGTAAACCTACTCAGATATTGCTAAATAATGTCATTCTTCTGCATCTTGATATTTTGAAGTTTGTCCTTGAGCGGAAATTTCCTATGGTCATTGCTATTTTGGAACAGATCTGTCAATGCTTCCCATGACATTGCATAAGGAGTTTCTTTCCCATGGATATTGGCGAAAATGTTATCCCGTACTCCCTCTAATATTATTATCCTTGCCTTGGTTACATCTTTCTTCCACTGAGCAAGGTTCCGGGCATCAGATTCCGTTGGTTTTGCAACATTTGTCTTGATGTATTCTAGCAATCCATTGTCATCCAATACCACCTCCATGCGATCTTTCCATGCAACAAAATTGGAGGTGCCTTCCAATGCATATTATAGCCTTAGACCATTGAAGGCCATCTTCTCAACTCTAAAGAGATCCTACTGCACTGAGCTTCAAATTTCATCCTCCTAAGAAACAACTTCGAAATTCCTACTCTAATGTGAATCTTGCTCTGATACCATGTAGAAATTATGATGTAGATTTGCAACTGCTCATGAATTCGTAATCAAAATCATAAGGCAAAAACCTACTCTACTGCTTCGCGAAATTCAATTCATAATTTAGAACAATAATCTCAGACCATTCAATAAGAAATAACACACATGCACATAGTAATTTTCTGGGGAAAGAAATACGCTAAAAGCCCTAATGCCTGCTTAGATTAATACGATGGATAAATATGTATTTAAATTTCTTTGCTCAACTAAGCACAACCTAGAAGTGAATAACCTATCTCTTTTCTAATTGACAAGCTCTAACCCAGACTTAGTCAATTTTTACCTCTTCTTGAGATCCTATTTCCTTGTGTTGTTCCTTGAGAAATTAGGACCCTATTATTTAGGAATTTCTCGTAAATGGATTACACAATTTCATAGGCTGGTCATTAGAATGCATGCAACACTTGTACACTCAAGACTAGTCTACAATTGATGTTACACAACCTTGGAATCTCCGCCAAGCCTGGGGAACTCGAATTATTTGCATGAACTAGTTATTTTGGGAGGATTGATAAGTTAACAGGATGATCACTGAGTTTGACTGGAGTCCCATTGCTCAACTGACCTTCCATTAGTTCCTCCAATAGTTTGTTCTAGTTTAACTGAAAACAACCTGAGATAACTGACCTTGATTGCTACAAATTAGTAATCACAGATGCTTAACTGAACTCTAACTCCTCTAACTCGAATTTATTGAGTAAACTGGGTGTCACAAGCCATGTCACACAAGTTAATTGCATCCAATTTGTATGCTAATGTGGAAATTCAAAATTTCTCAATTTAATGAAGGCAAAATCTAATTGAGAATTTCTTGTTTCCTTTTTCAACACACAGGTGGAAGTTCGTAGGTTCAACACATATCTTAAGTGAAAAATATGGTCAAAGCAGCTATGAAGCACCTGTAACCTGCAGAACATCAGGTGAACCAGTTCTATAATCAAGCGAGCAAGGATTATCATCAAGTGAGTCAGATTCAAAGATAAAATTGAAGTTGATGATGTGTCTTCTCATGATTCACTCCTATAGTAGTGAATCATGAGAAGAAACATTCCTATTATAATTAAGAAATTGAGATATTAATTCAGATTCTAGTTATTAGGTAGCACACTCTAAAAGTTGTTTATTTTGAAACTCTATATAAATGCTTCATCTGGAAGTGAAAGATAGTTCAAACGTTGAATTTTATATATAGACTTAGTGTATTTTAAATATTTCTTTTACACATTTCATAATATAAATATGTATTATGGCATTCTTGTAATATTTTCTAGTGATTTTAATTTCATTATATGAGGTTTCCACTACCTTGTGCATCTTAGGAGCCCCCCTGCAAAACTGCGAGGTCAATAATATAATTGCCTTTCATTGAATTTCTTTATGCTATATTTTCATGCACTTAGATTAACACTCTGTCTCACTCAGATTTAATGCTTTGTTTTCTTAGTTTAGATATTATCTTGCTTCATACTCATTTTTTTTCTTTATCTTCCATAGGTCAAGGACTTGACATTTATTTCATTGCTCTTTAAATTTCTCATTCTTAGATTTACAGATAGTTGATAGTTATGGTTGCTTTTAATTTAGTGTGCACACATCAGTAATCTTAATAGGATTTATGCATTTTAATTTATGTTATTTGCTTCTCACTTTAGAGTAAAGTTTCAATGCTTTCCTTATTATTTCTTTCTAGATTAATTGGTTCTTATAGATTAGGTTTACTTTCAAAGTCTAATAGATTAGATATGATTTTGAGATTCATAAATTAAACTTGTTTTCAAGTCCATTAGATTATATTTTTTTTCAAGTTCAATAGTTCAAATTTACTTCTAAAGCTTGATAGAATAGATTCAATTTCAAGTCCACTAGAGTAAATTTTTCTTTCATGTTCAATATAATAGAATTTCAGAGCTTTCATAGAATAGGATTAGCATAATATTGTTATGAATGCCTTTACTTTTCAAGTTCCGAATTTGATGCTTTATCATATGTGGGCGGAAACATGAACCTGGGTTACACTTTTGTGAGAATTGCGGGTTGAATTTTTTTTTCGACAATAGTTCGGCCGAACATTTTATAGAATTCGGCCGAACTAAGAAATAGTTCGGCCGAACTTGTTTTTAAAGTTCGGCCGAACTTGTTTTTAAAGTTTGGCCGAACTCGTGATTCCGTTTAGACTGACGGCTTAATGACGGCACGGGCAAACAGAATTTTTGCCGGAGATTGGAAAACTAGCAACTAAAGTTCGACCGAACTTATATAAAATTTCAGCCGAACATTGAGTTTGGCCGAACTTTTACATTTAAAATAGCTCGGCCGAACTATTTTCTATAAATAAACCGCCCGCGAAGTTATGTGGTTACCGATTTTATTGTTCCCACGTTTTCTCTGTCGCTGTTGAACCTCGTCTCCGTGCTGGTGTCCCTGTCGCTGTTTCTCCTCGTCGCCGCAGCTCCTCGTTGCCACGCTGGTTTTTTCCACGGTCGCACTCTTCGGTCATCAGGTATGTTACTATCACCATGTATAAGCTTCATAACTAGATTTAAGTTTTTTCAAAATGTGGAATGATAAAATCAATTAGTTTTCTAATTTTAATGTAGATATTCACCATTTTTGGTGAAATTTTTATCATCATAAACTATATAAAAAAAAATTATATAAACTTGCAAAAGAAAACCTTTCAAATTATATAAAGTTCCTCCTTGAATCTTGCCTGTCTGTATTGCCAGGCTTGAGCTGTGGAATCAACTCTTGTCGTAGCTCTTTCACGGAACATTTGAAGTTTTTCCTCATCAGACATTCTTTTAGAATTATTTCCATCTTTTTTCTCAAAAAGTCTTGATGTTTTTGAATGACTCTGTCCAAGCTGAACTTCATCAGAAACAAATGATGTTCTCTACACCATATGTGGGCATTTATTACATAATTTTTTTTTTCTTTCAACATTATATATTTCCTATTTTCTCTTGTCTGAAAGACATGCATAAGCCTCAGAAACAAGTTTAAATGCAGTCTCTGCTTTTGGATGTTTGTTTTTGTCTGGGTGAAGTAACAATGAAAGTTGACGGTATCTTCTTCGTACCACATCAATTTCAGCATTCTCTTCTACCTTCAGAATATAGTACCAATCAATGGTCTTCCTACCCTGTGGCTTTGCACAAGAACAAGATGTCTTAGTTGCAGCAAAGCAAACTTCAGCTATTGCTCCAAAGCAGTTTTTATTTCTTCAGAAGGACCCTCTCCCATATTTCTAGATCCAACCTGATAATACTGAGAGAGAGTCTATTAGAGCAGTGGAGCTTCCATTCGTTAATGGCAGGTAGCTAACCAGAATAGTTGTGTGAACCAGCAAGGAGGAACATAGTCTCAAACTAGATCCATTGAAGTACAATTGTATTGGATTTATCTGTGCATGACTCGTATGGTTCCATTTATAATTAATATGATTATATTTAATATATTTAAATTGTGAAATTTGTAGATAATTTTATTTATTTTAAATATATACATAGAAAAAATTATTCATGAAGTCTACACATTTTCAAATATTAAAAAACTATACAATATAACATTTGTATGAACTTCACCCATAATCGATTGCTCAATCCTTCCTTCTTGTTGAGAAAATTAAAAGTATTTTGTAAGACCATGGAATTTGCAAACTTGTATCTCTTTTAATACTGACTTATTTGCAAAAATTTAACCTAAGATAATTTAACCTCGAGATGATTTAATAAGAATGAATAATATGTTTATTTTATATTTAAAATTTTAGAGAGAAAAATGTCATTTTAATATTTAATATATTTAAATTATGAAATTGATAGATAATTTTCTTTATTATAGTTAATGCTCATTTATACATGTATAGAAAAAATTATTTATGAGGTGTATACATTTTCAAATATTATGGGAGAGGTTGAAGTTGGAGTCACTTTTGTTCCTAAGCTTAGTTAGATTTGCAAATTCTATTAAAAATAAAAAAACTAAACATTTAAGTATTTATAGAAGAATTATATACATATATTCAATGTTATAAGCATCAAAAAGTTTAAAAAAAATTTTGAAAAAAACTTTACACCCCAAATCTTAAACTGTGTAAGAAAGAAACTTATAATTTCAATGTTCTTATTAGAAATTTTCATTGAATGTTTAAAGTTCCATTTTCTTTTTCTTTCAACTATGTTGAATTTAGTTTTTAGTTATATTTTTAATGTTGGAGAAAATAACTATTTATTTCATGTGTAATTAGATTATTGATTTCATGTGTTAGGGTTGTGGATTCAGGCATTGAAACAACACACCATGATATTTCAAATTTAAAAATGATGGTTTGAGTCCTAGGTAGCTTAGAATCCTACTTGTTTTCAAAATAAGGATGCACTCCCCTTTGATTCTCACGAATAGGTTGTAATCATGAGGCTCTCGCTCAAGAGTGGACCTTCGCAAAATCTTGTGACGTCTTGTCACAAACAAAACCATCAAACTGAAAACACATCATTTTTCTCCTTCAAAGAGAAAAAAAATTCACATCATGTGAATATGTCCATGTACTCTTACATATTGGTGTACAAAACCATCAACCAAACACAAGTTGACAAAACATGCCTCTTCAAACAATTGACTCTTAAGTCAAATAATAGAGCTCATGTACAAATTTCCATATTTGTTGCATTTAAGTGTGTCTAACATAACTCTACTTTCAACATCTTGCTTCACGCAACATGCACCATACTTTGAATTTGCAAAGAAATTCATGAAACATCAAAATACATGCTAGGCCTTAATTGGATAAGAAATCTAACCATCTGTCAGCAAACCATTTCAATGGCGCTTATTTTTCTTTCAACTATGTTGAATTTAGTTTTCAGTTATATTTTTAATGTTGGAGAAAATAACTATTTATTTCATGTGTAATTAGATTAGTGATTTCATGTGTTAGGGTTGTGGATTCAGGCATTGAAACAACACCATTATATTTCAAATTTAAAAATGATGGTTTGAGTCCTAGGTAACTTATAATCCTACTTGTTTTCAAAATAAGGATGCACTCCCATTTGATTCTCACGAATAGGTTGTAATCATGAGGCTCTCACTCAAGAGTGGACCTTCGCAAAATCTTGTGACGTCTTGTCACAAACAAAACCATCAAACGAAAACACATCGCTACGAAAACATAGCTCGCTGACATATCATTTTTCTCCTTCAAAGAAAAAAAAAATTCACATCATGTGAATATGTCCATGTAGTTGTTATCACTCAGGTTTTCCTAGAAGTTGTGTAAGAGGAAAGTATACCCGAGGTAACCACAAACCAACCTTTTAGATGCAGAATCTAGCCAATCTGCATCCAGAGAGGGCTCTCTCTTTATGATTTATCTTTGTTCTTGGAAGGTTTTAGGCTAGTTATAGATTCAAGAGTTTGTTTTGGAAAATGGTGGAATCCACAAACTAAGGGCAAGGTTGAGGGCTTTCAGTCCATTGGGCTATGGAGTCAAAGGATGGCTTTACTGGATTTCTATTCTACGCACAAGATGGCTTTACAGGGCAAGATAGCTAGATCGAGAACAATCCTTAAAATTTAAAGTGGATGGGATGATTTTGAAGGGATGAAAGGCAGCTAAGAATATTTCACCATGTTCAAAAAAGAGAAATGAGATGATTACAAACAAAGAGCAATGAAGAATTCTTTATTATAGTAATCAACAATGTTTAAATTAGCAAAGCAAGAGCATTTAAGAATTCATGCTTATAACTAATTCAAAGGAAAACATTAAGAACAATCACATCTGAAATCAGAGTACAATTAAGTAAATTCTGATTCAATCCTTTATGTAAATTATTCAGAAATGGACATAATGATATTATAAACTGATAAAAAACTTAAGACAAAGGGTGGAAAGACTTATTGAACTGCAGTCCAACACATGAATCCTGCAAAAAGTCCTGTACTTCAAATCGTCATCCAGTAAGCCACGAATAAATTTCTCCAAAATGCTTTTATTCCGAAAATCTCAATGTTACAGCCGAGTAATAGAATCCACCCTCAACACTCTCTTTGAGGGTTTATTTATACACTAAATAATTGAAAATATCTCACACTATCCTAGCCCATATTTTGGGGTGACTAAGGATTAATTTACAAGTAAACAGGAGACAAATGGTCTCGTAGATAGAATAATAAGTAACTGCTGATGTGTTGTTTCCTTTCTTTATGGATGTGCTGGAGGTAAGTGCTGAAAAAGGGCTTGTTGCTGTCTTCTGGAGTAATTTCTTTGCTTGTTTGATACTCTTTGTCTTTACGGATACTCTTTAACTTGTGTAACTGATACTCTTTCATCTGTACTCATTTTTACCATTTACCTGATAGTAAAGATAAAATTCTCATCTTGAAAATAACTTTTACAGAATTTCCAATAAGTCTCTCCACCATGAATCGTCTGGTATCACAGTCCTTTTGAGTTTTCTCAATGTCTCATCTACTTCTGTGAGTTTGTAAAAGGTGGGCTCATTAGGAAATAGATACTTTATTTCATGTTCCAAATGAAATAAATTCCTCACTCTATCATAGATATTTTTCCCTGTTGGTAATGTTGTTTCTGGTAAACTAGGGGAACAAGCAGCTGTATTTTGAGCATGAGCATTTATTTTCTTTACATAGGTTTCCAAGTCCATTATTTGATCCTCTGAGAGCATAGGACTTGGTAACCCATTGTCCAACAAAGCTTGAAATTTCTCTCTGAAAATATTGATATCAACCAAAATATCTGTGCACTTCCTTTCTAAATTCTGCATGAAAGTTCTCTTAATGAAAACTCTCTTTATTTCCAAAACTGTGCCGGTCCTGTCCTCAATCCCTAAAACTGCAAGCTGTTGCTTTGTCCGGGTGTTAAAAAATTGAATAAGCTGATTGGCCTGCTTAGGCCTGCCTCTTAATTCATTTCTGGTTCTGTTTATTTCTTCTTGGGCTATTTTAACCAAATCATTTTGTTCAAAAATAGCTTGAATAGAGGGCCAAATGCCCTTTATTAACTCAATGATATTACCCCAAAGAATTTCATTTATTTCCTTTAAAGGCTTTTCCAATGAAAGATCTTTTTCCAAAGCCTGAACCAATTTTTCTAATCTTGTTATTTCCCTGGTGTTATCAGCAACTGTCTTTTTAGATGTATCATATTTCTCCTCCAATTTTACTAATTGCAATTTCGTGGTTTGAAGTTCTGTGACCCTTAGTTGTAGACTTTCCATTTGTTTTATTAATTCATCAGAACTCAAACCAGAAGTGTTTACCTGGGATGGCTGTATTTGCTGACCTGTTGTTGTAGTACCTGTGGTTGATGTCTGCCTGATAGTTTCATGTTCCTGCAAAGCTTGTTCCAATTCCTTCTCCGTTTCACTTAGTCGCTCAGTCATATTTAGGAGCAACTCCATTATTTCTTCCTGTGAATTCCCCTTTAGAACTTCTTGGGTCTGAGGGTGCCTTGAGGCTGGCAATTTTAGTTGCCTTCTCAGTGCAGCTATGTCATCATCTTTCTTCTTTATTAATGCCTCAATGCTTTTAATATCTTTGGGGTTGTGCCCCAAACCAATGATTATGTCTTCTAAAGACTTTATTCTGTTATCTTTGGCCTGTGAAGAGGCCTTCTCAATTTGCAATTGTGCAGTTGTGTTATTCAAAGAATCCTGCAGCGTTATAGCTACCATGGCCTTATTGGTAAGAGTGGAATAGACCATTTCCCCAGTTTGTCTGTGTAGCTCTATCTGGTCCAGAGGATGGATGTCCTTTGCAAAAACTTCAAAATTTGTCCTGATGTAGTCAGCTGCAGTAATGGGTTTTGGCACCTTTGACTTGAAGTGGCTCATTATCATTTTGCCTTGTGACATGTCAAATGCTGACATTAGCCTTTCTTGATTATGGGGAGCCATTTTCATATATTGATCATATACCTTCATTTTCAATGGATCATTCTTTGCTTTAATATTAATGAAGGTTCTTTTAATATCCCCTGTATCTGTTTTTGGTGGTCTGAAAGAGGATACCTCGGTACTTAATTGCTTTTGTAAAGCTTTTCCTTTCTGTCCTGTGTTTGTTTCACTAACTGTGCCAGTTAATTGACTGTCTTCCCTTCCATCATCAAACACTTCATCTATGATTTCCACATCTGGAAGTGGATCTGATTTATGTTTTTTAGCTTGATGCACTTGTGAGGTTTCTTTTGGAGGAGTGGTGTCTGGAACCTGCCTTTTCTTTCCTATTTCCACATTTGATGGAGTTTGCAACTCTGGAACTTGTGTGTGCTTTGCCTGAGTGGGAGAAACCTGTGATTGTTCAGGTGCTTTGGAAGTTTGTGGTTTCTCTGTCACGACTAAAGTTTCAATCACCTGTAATGGAGGTTCCTTTCCTTTACCTTTTGTCTCTGCTGCCACTGGTGGACTGCCTTCCTGCAATCTCTGCTGTGGATTTGCTGCTGAAGATGTGCCAATGTGAGATACCTGCACTTGACCATAAGATTCTAGGTCATATTTCTTTTGAAGATCTTTCATAATTTTATTCATTTTTTCTTCTGCACTTTCTTCTTCAACAAGTGTTTTTTCCACCCATTCATCTTGGTTAGCATATTGCTCTATATCGGGAATCTTGTGGTGGATATAAGGGGAAGATTTGTTCTTTAATATTTTTTCACAGATGAAACCAAATGGGTCATAAGGAACCCAACGAAAACTTCTTTGAAATTTGCAGTGGTTTTGTAATATATCCTCTGCTTCTCGCTCAGCCTCTCTAGAATTGCAGATGTAGGGACCTAATTGGCTTTTAATCCGGAGTTGAGCTTTCTTTTTCACACTACAAAAATGGATCACATCTGAATTGTTCATTTGCCTGAAATATTCCAAGGCAAATAGTCTCATGGGTACATACTTTGGTAACTTGAATGGATGTAATTCACATCCATAAATTCTGATGACTGTATGGTTTTGATACAAATACCAATCCCAAACTTTATAGGTCCTTGAAAGTTGCAAGGTCTTCTTTATTTCATTACTGAGTCTTGGGGGAGGAATCCCTGTCAACAATGTAGTTGCAGGATATACAAAAAGATCTATAAACTCAGAATAGGAATAGGGAGACTCATAAGAATGAATTATGGGAGACCAAAATATAACTGACCTTTGGTTTCCCTTGGCATCAAGTTTTTGAACAGGGAAAGGGAACTTTTCTGAATGATAGTAGATAATGAGATGATAGATGACTGAGGAATATTTAAAAAAAATTTCATCATCTAGCCTCATGAATTGATCATGGATCTTGTTGGCTATGAAGGAGGCAAAGTCATATTTAATCTCAGGAGGTTGCCCAGGAGTAAAAATGGATAGCAAAACCAAGGTTATCTCATCAACATATTCACTGGTGTTGAAGCCCAAGACAAAAGATATCATATTAAGGATGAGTCTTCCCAATTGATTGAAATAATAAAAACCATAGGGAGGAGATCCCTTAGGTTGATGCTCAGGCAACATGAAAATCTGGCACATGGATTTTAGCTTTTCTGGAGTTAATTACCTAGTCTTCTCAATCAATTCTTCCATAGACAGAGGTGCCAATTCTTGGTCAGGTTCAAAGTGTAGCATTTGATTGATGGCCTGGGGAGTAATGGGGAATAGAACACTCTGATCAGGAGCTATTACAGCCCTTTGAGTGGGATCATAGTTTGAATGGCAATAGTGAATAATTTCTGGGAAATTAATGACTGAGGGGATGAGGTACCTTGGGAGATTGGATTCCCACAGTCCAATGACATCTTGCCCCTTTGAATAATCGTCTCTTCAGCGACAAAAACTCAGAAGGGGACTTTCATCAAAATGCAAGTCTTTAATCTGAAAATCTCTATCTACCAAAGGTAAATATTCCAATTCACGGTGAGGAGCATTCAGTGGAGTTATATTCAAAGTTGCCGGGGCCTCCATTTTGGTTTTTGTGGATTCAAAATGGAGGTTTCTGGTTGTCTTCACAGGCCGGGCGTGATTTCTAAAATGAAGGAAATTGGCACAATTTGTAGGTTCAGGGAGCAATTACACAGTTTTAAAACCTCTGGGGAAGATCTCGGCGATGATTTTTAATCACTAATTCAGCGAAAAACAAAGAAAACAGAGTTTTTCTTGCAGTTCGGGGCGGAGTAGGATAAATACCTGTTTTTGGAAGAAAATTGGTTCTTAATAGGTAACAGGCGGTAGCAGAAGGATGCTTGAACGCAGGTCTGGCGGATTTATGGAGCGAATTTGAATGGAACAGTGGATTTCAATGAAAATTCGAAAACCGTAGCAGAGAGCACAGTCGCGTTTAATAACGAAAATAACGGAAAAAAACATGAAAATTGGCTTTATTTACAAGTTAAAAGGGTTTTTTAGTTTTTCGAGGAGTGACGTCATCAATGTACGGGCTGACGTATGGTGGAGGGGCCGAGCGGTAAGTGGTAAGTCCCCGCACCGCTTATGAGCAAAGGCGGTATTAACCGCGAGGGCAGCGATTCCACAAAGTTATTGACGCGTGGATGGGTGACTAGTCAAATACCACTAATCCCCCGCTGGTTAAAATGTTGACAAGGGATGGGTAGCGGGATGAACGCTAGCCGTAGATCTTACAGTGGGAGATCGGACGGCGGAAAGGACAAATAGATGGTGGGGTTTTCGTGTGCGGGCCCGGCGGGTTTTAAAACACAATTAACTCTTTTTAAACATCCCGGGGGGCATATAATAGGCGGAAAGGTATGATTATTAGTTAATTCAGATAATTAACTAATTCCATGGTTATAAAGGAAATAGGGGTCGCGGTGGTGTTAAAATGTCGGGTGAAATGCCAGGTGGATGAGCCACGTTGGCGCGGGATTTTCCAAAGTTTAGTTTCGAAAAACTTCAGGTTTTATTTATATTTTGGGTTTAAACATATATATCGTAGGTTTAAAGTTTATTTTTCATATATATGTTTTTATTTTATTATATGGTAAATTAACAAATGTAATTAACTTACCATAGGGGCGGGTTTATGGTATAATGATAAATTTAACCAAAGGGCATATAGTGGGTTTTTATGTTAATGCACGGGGAAATAATTACTTTGGTTAAACTTTATAATAGAGGGGTTTTTGGGGTATTTATAAAAAAGGAGTTATATACTTAGGATAGGGCATTTCACTAAGGATTTAGTAAATAGAGTTAAACATTAATATGACAAAGGGACAAGGGAACTCAAAACACTTTGCACATCTAAGAAAGTGATAATTTTTGAAGTAAATTGCAATATCTCATCTTCAACATTTAACTTAGAATAGTAAGTTATTTTGAGGGAATTTTTATGGAATTTTGCATGATTTCCCTAAGTAAAATAGGATTTTACTTAGGACAATGTTAAAGGTGAATGATTATAATGATGAATTATCTCAAGTACTTAGGTCTTTTTGATCATTAGGCCGAGGGTCTGGTCCCTCCAAAAGTCAAGGAAATGCCTTGAGACCTTTTGATCTCCAAATACCTTAGTATTTTGGGGGAAATTAGTAAAACTTTTGAGGGGAAAGTGATGAGGGAAGTTAATGAGTTTGACTTTGCTTGCTATGATTTTCCAGTGTATTTCTTGCTTTAGTATTTGTGATGAAGTAAAGGATTAAAAACATGTAGCAGCATCATTCATCAGATAACACTTTGCAGCACCATCTACCTACCCTATCTACTTGGCACTACCATTTTCTCTTCTTTATTAGGGTGCATTTAGACTTGCAAACCTTTATCGAGCTTTTCTTTTTACATGATAAATCTATCTATTTCTACCCTTATTACATCCAAGGGCTCAGATTGAACTGTTGAGCACCTTTTATTCACTCTACCTATCTACTTATCTGCCAAGATTAAACTGTTTAGTCAGATATTTATTCTCTAATCTATAACATGAAATTGAAATATGAGTAAGTCAAGTTTAAACAGTTTGACTTATTCATGAATTGTGGCAAAGGTTTTGACAAGCTGCACACAATTGCTTTATTACAAAAAATGAAATTAGTAGTGGTATTTGGATTTGCACACTTTCTTTGGTCTATTTTTTGCTTGGGGTTCATTTCTTTCATTTTTTTGACCATTTTATTTTTCTTACCCTTTGATTTTTCTTTTAGGGTATACCCTCTTTACATTTTTTAAATTTTTTGATTTTTTAGTTTTTCAAGAATATGGAACACCTTTGCTCAAGAAAAAGGTTTGAACATATTCCATAGTTCAATCAAGACAATCATGAAAAATGACACCTATTGGTATAGGAGACTAACACTGGCTCCACTTGGGGATGGCTTTTCCTTGTGAAAAGTCAAGAACAGCAGGTCAGATGCCTCAAAATTTCTTCAAACTGAAACTATGAAATCTTCCTTCTTCTGGTAGCTTTATTGTACATATGATAGTGAAAATTTTTGAAGATTAGGGCCTTCACTTCGGGCTTCAACTTCAAGAAGTCACCATCCAATCAAAACTGCATTAGAAAAAAGGATATATTATGTACAAGTTAGAAAAATCAAAACATTCTAGTAAATGGGATCAAAATAATGCTTGAGCATTCGACCATTGACTAGTCCTTCTTGAACTTCTGAATTGTCCAACTCCTTCAAAAAGTATGTGTTGTTTCCCTGGAAGGCATGAATGATATAAGGCCCTTTCCACAAGAAATCAAACTTTCCATGTTTCCCTTTTTCTTCTCTTCTAGAATCCCATCTTAGGACTTTATCACCTAGTTGAAAATCTTCTGCTTTAGTCCTTTTATCAAACATTTTATTTAGCTTTTCCTGCAAGACTTGTGATCTTTGGTATACCTCTTCCCTGGTTTGTTGCAGGTGGATTGTTTGATTAATTCTTCTTTGAATGTCATTTGGCTCCACTTGAGCCTCCTCAAGTAATTTCATAACAGGAATTCCTAAAGATGATGGGAATCTTGCTTCAAGGCCATAAACTAACTCATATGGACTAGTCCCAATTGATTTCTTAGTTGTAAGTCTGTCTGCCCACAATGCATTGGTCAGTTTCTTGTGCCAATTCTTTTTGTTTTCTTCCAATAAATTTTTGATGATATTGATAAGGCTTTTATTGGAGGATTCTGCTAGTCCATTACCCTAAGGGTAATAAGCTGTTGAATGGCCTAAAGTAATATGATATTTACTACAGAAACTAATCATTTTCTTTGACTTAAATGCAGCAGCATTATCTGTTATAATATTTTCTGGACAACCAAATCTTGAAAGTATGTTGGTTTCTAAAAACCCTATAATCACAGAATCATTGGACTGTCTGCATGGGATAGCTTCAATCCATTTAGTGAAGTAGTCTGTGGCAGTTAAAATCCATATGTGTTGTCCTGAAGAAGGGGGATGAATTTCTCCAATAAAATCTAATCCCCATTGTTGAAAAGGTCTTTCTGTGGAAATTGGTTTTAAAGGCAAAGGTAACAACTTTCTTTTACCCTCAAATATCTGACACTTGTGACAAGTTGTTACAAATTTCTTAACATCAGAAAATAAAGTTGGCCAGTAAAAACCAGCCCTTAAGATTTTGTCTGCAGTTGATTTCCAGTAGAGATGTCCTCCATAATCCCCTGCATGAAATTCATTAAGCACTTTATCAGTTTCATCTTTTAATAGACAATTCAACAAGATTCCTTCATGATTTTTCCAAAATAGAGTGCTATCTAGAATACAATATTTCAAAGATGTCATTTTTAAAAATCTTCTTTTCGTTCTGGACAACCCTGGAGGAGCTTGTAGGTTTAATAAAACATGAATTATATCAGTGTACCAGGGTGAATCTAAGAAAGCCTGACTGATATGTGGAGTCGCCATCTCCTGATTGTCATCCAGTTCGTTAATGTCTAAGGCTTGGAAATTAGTTTCAGTCATAAGTTGTGCCAAACCTTGACCTTTTATGAGTTTTGTTGGTTTAATCTCAATATCATATTCTAAAATGGTAGCTATCCACTTACCTCTTTTACCTTCAATGCCATCTTGGGTCAAAATATCTTTAACTACAGCATTAGGCACATAAGCTATCACATGAGAATATAATATGTAAACCCTGAAATCTTTAATTGCTTTTACCAATGCAAAAGCCTGTTTTTCCATAATATTGTATTTTAGAGATGCATCTCTAAGTGCTTTACTAAAAAATGCTATTGGCTTTTCACACCCTTGGTCATCTTTTTGAAGTAAAACAACTGCAACAGTATGTTCAGAAGCAAATGAAAAAATAATAAAATCTCTGTCAAATTTAGGACTGGTCAGAACTGGTGTTCTTGTTAAAGCCATTTTAATTTCTTCGAACGATTGTTTGGCTTCTACAGTCCATTCAATGCTTGAATCTTTCCTCAACATGTTAGTAAGTAATCTAAGTAACTCAGCTAAACTAGAAATAAATCTTCTCAAGAAATTAATCTTTCCTATGAATGCTTGCAACTCTTTTATGTTTCTGGGGTGGGGTATTTGCAAAATTGCTTGAATTATTTCTGGATCAATCCTAATGCCATATTTAGAAATAATATGACCTAAAAGCTTTCCTTCTTCCAAACCAAACAATGACTTCTTAGGGTTTAAAGAAATCCCATATTTTCAGCACTTTATAAATACTTGCCTTAGGTGATCTAAATGTTCTTGATCTGTTTTAGAAAAAACAGTCAAATCATCTAGGTAAATAACCAGAAAATCATGTATCTCTTTAGCAAAAGCAATATCCATTGCTCTTTGAAATGTAGCTCCTGCATTATTGAGCCCAAACGGCATTTTGACATATTTAAACGTACCCCATGGTGTAGTGAATGCTGTTTTATCCTGATCATCAGGGTGAACCAGAATCTGGTTGTACCCTGAAAATCCATCCAATAGAGATATTCTAGAAGATCCTACTACCCTATGAAGAATGTGGTCCATTTTCGGCAGAGGATAGTTGTCTTTTAAAGAAACTTTATTCAAATTTCTTAAGTCGACACACAGTCTAATTTCTCCTGTCTTCTTTCTTTTTGGTATCAGGTTAGAAACCCATTCTGAGAATCTGATAGGAGCTATAATCCCTGCTTCAAACATCCTTTTGATTTCCTTTTCAATTGAGGGTAATAAAACAGGATTTATTCTTCTAAGCTTTTGTTTAAAAGGTTTCTGGTCTGGTTTCAAAGGTATAGTGTGTTGAATGATGGATGTATCATAAGATTTCAGATCTTCATAACTCCAGGCAAAAACATCCTGGAATTCTTTTAATAGTTCAACATATTTGACCCTTTGATCTTGTGGAAGAGATTTGGACAACTTAACCATTTTAGGATTTTCTGGGGTTCCTAAGTTGCATTCTTCCATATCAGCCTTAACAGGTTCCATTTTAGGTCTAAATGGAATATCATTTGAGTCAAACAGATCTTCCAAAGGAGTTAATCCTTTGGGCAAATGATTATCTTTTAAATTGATGATTTCTGTCTCATCTTCTATGATCTCATCAGATTCCATGTGTTTCAAATTTTGCATGTCTTTTTCTGTGAATGTGGTTGGGTGCAGCATATGAATTGCATTTTCTCTTGAAATTTCTATTTTTTGTTCTTTTTCTTGATCAGATTCATCAATAGTTGTGTCTTCATCTATATTACAGTTAGAAAACTCATTTTGAAGTGTCAAAAAACTATTGATTTGATTGTTATTAACAAATACTTGCCAATTCAAAAGATTGTCTGGTATAGCAGGCCTATGTCTAATCTCAGCTGAAAAATGATGATTAGGATCAAGAGGTAACTTGCATGTACTAGCAAACATTGCGAGGCTGTGAGCATGCAAATTTTGTTTCCTGGGAATCTTGGCAAGTTGAGCTTGTAGAAATGTGTTGAGAATTTCCACAACTGTTTCTCTGTATTGTTTCAATCTCATGTCTTTTGTTGAACATTCTCCTTTAATCTGTTGAATGATTAGTTCAGAGTCTCCTATGATTGATACCCTAATAGCTCCTAACTTCTTGACATGTTTAAGCCCTAATAAAAGAGCTTCGTACTCTGCCATGTTGTTAGTGCATTTGAAATTCAACCTATAAGCATGACCCTCTGCATGATTATTCTCAACATTATGTAACCAAATCCCAACTCCTGCCCCTAATTTGTTTACTGAGCCATCAAACTCTAAATGCCATAAAATTTCATGTTCATAATCTTCATCAATTGTTTTAAAGTGTTTCTTGACAGGAGCTAGTTGTTTAGTTTCTTCAGGTATTTCTTGATCATCTGGTGTTTCTTTGTTTTCAGAAATTTCTTCAATTTTAACAGTGGTTTTGTTTATGGTTTCCAATTCTGGAGCTTCTATTTCAGTAGGGAGATCTAACTCAGCATTGTATAAAATAAAAGAATCCATATCAGAATGTACAGAGTAAACAGGGAAGTTTTCAGGCTTCTCATGGCTACTGACTAAGTAATTCATCAAGGTTTCTCTATATAACCGTTTAGGCTGACCAAATACTGAAATAGTTGCATATGACATGTCTAGTTGAATTGATCCTCCAAGTTTAGCACCCCAAGATCTAGACAATAACATACCATATTTAGGTGGAATATCAACAACTACTATGTCCATTAAAACAAACTTAGCAGGGTATTGTACCAAAGTGACACACAGATCTTTAATCAAACCTAAACATTTTACCTGACTGGAATCGAATGAAAACAAATCTTTGTACGGTCTGGTAATATTTAGATTCAATATTTCCATTACTGCTTTTGGCATCAAATTTTGAGATGCTCCAGAATCAAGCATTGCATTATGGAGTATCTTATCATGAACATTCAGGCTTACATAAAATGGAGGAGTTCCTCCACTTTCTGGTTTGTCATTAACCTCAGGGCCAAAAAGAAGTTTGGGTTGATCATCAAGAATGTTTACCGAATCATCCAATCCAGTAATGTTAATGTTTAGGGACTTGGTAATCTGACTCCTATAGACATCATGTTTAGCCAATTCTGATAAAGGAACAACTATCTTGAGTTTGCCTATTTCAGCCTCTAGATTGAAAGGTTTTTCCATTTGAGTTTTAGTGTTTTGCACAGTTGGGTTTTCTCTGTTTTTTGGGTCTTCAATATTTTTCTCTTTTTCATGAATGAAGTTTTGTTTTGAAGATGTTTCTGGACTAACTTCTACTGTTTCTTCTACATTTCCCACAGGAGGAAAAGTATTAGATTGTTGTTTATTGTTTGGTTGGTTGTCAGAGACATCTTCAATTATTGGATTTGAAGGGTTGGGAGTTATTCTAGACAAAATTTGTACTTGGGGACTGTTTTGTACAGGGGGAATGTTGACTTTACCTTTGACATTTTGTTTTGCAGTTTTCTGTTTGCTATTCTCTGGTACATCAATCCGTCTACTTCTCAAGTTGTACTGTTTATGAACCTCATAAATTGTTGTGTCATAGCCTTCCTTGAAATCAAAAGTCTCACCTGAATGAGTTTGGAATGTTTCAAGGATGTGATTCTCTTGATCATCTTGGGATAGGAAGACTTCTGGTTCATTTTTGTCATCTGTTACATTGTTTATTTCTACATCTTCTGTAGGTTCTTCAGAAGTTGAACCTTCAACAAAGTTTTCTTGGAAAGGTGGCCTAATGTTCTGGTCAGGAACATTCTTTCCACTATTTTGATTCAGATTCCTCCTAAAATTTGGGTCTCTTGCAACATTCTGATTGTCACTAGAAGACTTTCTTTCAATGGTTTCCACTCTGTCTCCTAATCTTTCCATACCCTTAATGATTACATCCAGCTTCTTTTCAAAAGCTGAAGGTTCTTCATTCATAGGCATTCTTCTTTCTGCCCTAGCTCTGGCTCGTTTTTCTATCAGATTTGCTTCTACACTCACCACTATGCTTTGCATTTCCTCTAGTGTTTGAGGAGCCCTTTCCCTGAGGGAATAAGCTATGTCAGAATCAAAACCGTCTGGAAATTTAACAAATACAGAGTCAGGTGGGGGTCTTAGGTTTTGAGGAACTGCATTATATGCTTCATTGAATCTTATGATGTAATCTTGTACGGTTTCGTTAGGTCTTCTTCTTAATTTCTCAAATTCTGATAGGATCTGAAGAGGATCTTTCTTCTTCTCCCATCGGTTCAAAAATGCCCTATATAAAGCTTCTAAATCAGCAATACTGTTCGGGGCAAGGGCCCTAAACCAAGTTCTAACTTCTCCAGTAAGACTCTGAACGAAAATTCTCATTCGGATATTATCAGTATCAATCTCGTAAAACTCAAAGTAATCAGTCATCCTTTTGGTGTGTTGTTGAGCTGTGTAAGTACCCGATCCATCAAAAGGTGTGATCTTACTTTGATAATCTTGAGGTAAAGCTGGAGGGTTGGCTGGTAACTGTAAAGGGGCATATCGATTAGCCATTGGAAGATAAAGTGGGGTAATAGGAGTTGATGGTCTGGCAGGAGGAGATGGAGGAGTAGAAGGGATGACAGGTGTTTGAAAAGCTTGAGAAACAGTAACTGAACTTGGAGATGCTTCAGTAATTACAGAGATGTTTGAACTTTCTTCAAAGGTTTGTTCAGACTGAATAGAGTTATGTAATTCTCTGTCAAGATGATGAGAAACAAATCTGTATTGCAAATCTTCAAAGAACAATGGATCTGGAACTAATCTGGATAATTCAGTTTCAGAAAAATTCACAAATAAAGATGTTTCAAATCGTGCATCAAAAGGAATGTCATCAATATATATAATTTGCACAGGACAAGATGCGTATCTAGAAAGTGGTCTAGAACTTCCTGAACTTTCCTGACTTCTTCTTTCAGAACTTTCTTGACTTCCTTGTCTTCTAAGAATCCTAGGAATCAGATTCAGATTTTTAAATATTGGTGGTGGATTAGGGTCAGGGTTTGACTTAGTATGTCGAATCCTTTCTGGAGCCAGTTTTCCTAGACTATGTGTTTTTTTTGAATTTTTGATTTTAATTGAAAGAATAAATACAACTTCTACAAATTCTTCAAGAAATAATGATGTGTGATTAAAATTTTCTCAAAGATCTGTTAAACTAGAGAATCTGATTGAATATTTTGAAACTAAGATTCAATATATAAGCTAAATCAGAGATAGACTGAAGCAACATTTATTTACTTTTGCAATTGCAGAGCAAAAGCAATTTCAAAGGCTACCTGGCTGATCTTCAGACTCTGTCTATAGCTTATAAGTGAACAATATTAACAAATAAAAATGATTCAGATCCCCAGTATGGTCGCCACTATGTTATCACTCAAGTTTTCCTAGAAGTTGTGTAAGAGGAAATTATACCCGAGGTAACCACAAACCAACCTTTTAGATGCAGAATCTAGCCAATCTGCATCCAGAGAGGGCTCTCTCTTTATGATTTATCTTTGTTCTTGGAAGGTTTTAGGCTAGTTATATATTCAAGAGTTTGTTTTGGGAAAATGGTGGAATCCACAAACTAAGGGCAAGGTTGAGGGCTTTCAGTCCATTGGGCTATGGAGTCAAAGGATGGCTTTACTAGATTTCTATTCTACGCACAAGATGGCTTTACAGGGCAAGATAGCTAGACAGAGAACAATCCTTAAAATTTAAAGTGGATGGGATGATCTTGAAGGGATGAAAGGCAGCTAAGAATCTTTCACCATGTTCAAAAGAAGTCCAAAAGCTTTTTATTCCGAAAACCTCAATGTTACAGCAGAGTAATAGAATCCACCCCTCAAAACTCTATTTGAAGGCTTATTTATACAAAAATAATCTTAACAATCTTACTCTATTCTAGCCAATAATTCAGGCTGACTTAAAGCGTATTTACAACAAACAAGAGACACATGGTCTCGAAAATAGAATAATGAGTAACGGCTGATGTGCTGTTCCTTTCTTCATGGACGTGCTAAGGATAAGTGCTCTAAATAGGGCTCTTTGCTGTCCTTTGCGTATTCCTTTGACTTGTTGAATACTTTTTCTTCTCACGGATACTCTTTAATCTTTCATCTGCATTTCTGTTTTTTACCATTTACTCAATAGTAAAGATAAACTTTTATCCTGACAACATTTTTTTACAAAATTTCCAGCATTTCCTTCCACCACTGATCATCTGGTATCATTGTTCTTCTGAGCTTCCTTAAAGTTTCATCGGCTTCAGTAAGTTTATAAAAAGTGGGCTCTTTCGGAAATAGATACTTTAGCTCATGTTCCAGATGAAACAGATTTCTCACTTTTTCATAAATACTCTTCCCAGTTGGTATTGTACGTTCTGATGAGCTAGTAGAACCTATACTAGTAGAACCTACAGCTGTATGTTTAGCATGAACTTTTATTCTTTTCTCATAAGTTTCCAAGTCTACTATTTGATCCTCTGTGAGAATGGGACTTGGCAAATCACTGTCCAGCAGAGCTTGAAATTTTTCTCTGAAAACGTTGATGTCGACCAAAATATCATTACACTTTCTTTCTAGATTTTGCATGAAAGTTCTCTTTGTAAAAATTCTCTTTGCTTCCAAAACTACACCTGTTCTATCATCAATTCCTAACAATGCTAGCTGTTGTTTTGTTATGGAATTCAAAAAACTGAATGAGCTGCTGGGCCAGCTCTGGCTTGCCTCTTAATTCATGTCTAGTTTTGTTTATTTCCTCTTGGGCTATCTTGACTAACTCATTCTGCTCAAAAATAGCTTGAATGGAAGGCAAAATATCTCTTATTAAATTAATGATGTTGTCCCAAAGAATATCATTTATTTCATTCAGAGGCTTTTCCAGTGTAAGATCTTTTTGCAAAGCCTCAACCAATTTTTCCAACCTTTTTATTTCTCTGAGGTTGTCAGCTACTGTATTTTTGGATGTGTCATATTTTCCCTCCAATTTTGTTAATTGTAATTTTACTTCTTGGAGTTCTGTGACCTTTAACTGCAAACTCTCCATCTGTTTAATCAAATCATCAGAATTCAAATTAGAAATATTCACCTGAGATGATTGTTCTTGTTGTCCTGTAGTACCTGCTGCTGAAGCCTGTTTGAGAATTTCCTGTTCCTGCAATGCCTTTTCCAGCTCCTTCTCGGTTTCATTTAGTCGCTCTGTCAAATTTAAGAGCAACTCCATCATTTCTTCTTGTGAATTTCCTTTTATTACTTCCTGGGTCTGGGGGTGCCTTGAGGCTGGTATTTTCAACTGTTTTCTCAGTGCAGCTATATCATCCTCTTTCTTTTTTATCAGTGCCTCAATACCTTTAGTGTCTTTGGGATTGTGACCCAAACCAATAATGATCTCTTCTAGAGACTTTATTCTATTGTCTTTGGCCTGTGAGGAGGCCCTTTCAATCTTTAATGTTGCAGTAGTATTATTCAAGGAATCTTGTAGTGTTAAAGCTGCCATGGCTTTGTTGGTGAGAGTGGAATAAACCATTTCTCCTGTTTGCCTATGAAGCTCTATCTGATCCAAGGGATGGATATCCTTTGCTAACACTTCAAAATTTGTTCTGATGTAATCTGTTGCTGAAGTTGGCTTTGGCACTTTAGCTTTGAAGTGGCTCATTTGCATTTTACCTTGTGAAAGATCAAATGCGGACATCAACCTTTGCTGATTGTGAGGAGCCATCTTCATATACTGATCATAGACCTTCATTTTTAATGGTTCATTCCTTGTTTTGATATCAATGAAGGTTTTCTTTATGTCTCCAGTATCTGTCTTGGGCGGTCTGAAAGAAGATACTTCATTGCTCAGTTGCTTTTGTATCCCTTTCTGGCTTATATTTGTTTCACTTGCTGTACCTGTTTGCTGACTATCTTTCCTGCCATCATCAAATATTTCATCTATGATCTCTACATCTGGAGGTAGATCAGATTTATGTTTTTTAGCTTGATAGACTTGTGGGGCTCCTTTTGAAGGTGTGGTATCTGGAGCTGACCTCTTTTTCCCTATTTCCACATTCAGTGGATTTTGCATCTCTGGAGCTTGGATTTGCTTTGCTGGTGTTTGAGAAGCTTTAGATTGTTCTGGTGTTTTGGAACTCTGTGATTTTTCTGCCATGACCAGGGTTTCAATGACCTGAACTATAGGTTCTTTTCCTTTACCTTTAGGCTTTGCTGCTACTGATGGGCTGTCTTCCTGTATAGCTTGTTGTAGAGTGGCTGTTGAAGATGTGCCAATATAGGGTACCTGCATTTGATCATATGTTTCTAGGTCAAATTTCTTCTCAGCATCTTTCATAAGTTTATTCAATTTGTCGGCTCCACTTCCCTCTTCAACAAGTGTTCCTTTAACCCATTCATCTTGATTTGCATACTGTTCTATGTCAGGAATTCTGTGATGTATATAAGGAGATGACTTATTTTTTAACCTTCTTTCACAAATGAAACCAAAGGGGTCATAAGGGACCCAACGGAAAGATGTATGGAATTTTTTCTCTAATATAAGTTCAGCATCTCTTTCAGCTTCCCTAGAATTGCAAATGAAAGGACCTAACTGGCTTTTGATCCTTAACTGTGCTTTCTTCTTTACATTGCAGAAATGGATTACATCTGAGTTATTCATCTGTCTAAAGTATTCAAAAGCAAAAATTCTCATTGGTACATATCTGGGTAACTTGAATGGATGTAATTCACATCCATAAATCCTGATAACTGTATGGTTTTGGTACAAGTACCAATCCCCAACTTTGTAACTCTTTGACAATTGCAGGGTCTTTCTAATCTCAGTACTAAGCCTGGGGGGAGAAACTCCTGTTAACAAGGTTGTAGCAGGATGTACAAATTGATCAATGAATTCTGAATAAGAGTAGGGAGAATCGGAGGACAAATGAATGATGGGGGACCAAAAAATAACAGACCTGGGATTACCTTTAGCATCAAGTTTCTGAACAGGGAAAGGGAATTTGTCTGAGTGATAGAAAATTATGAGGTGATAGATAACTGAGGAGTACTTGAAAACCTTTTCATCATCTAGCCTTAAAAATTGATCATGGATTTTGTTAGCAATGAAGGAAGCATAGTCATACTTAATCTCAGGAGGCTGCCCAGGGGTAAAGATAGATAACAAAGCCAGAGTTATCTCGTCAACATACTCACTGGTATTGAATCCTAAGACAAAGGATATTACATTCACAATAAGCCTTCCCAATTGATTGAAAAAGTAAAAACCATAGGGGGGAGTCCCTTTTGGCTGATGCTCAGGTAACATGAAATACTGCCACATTGCTTTCAATTTCTCTGGAGTTAACAGTCTGGTTTTCTCAATCAACCCTTCCATGGATAGAGGTGCTAATTCTTGTTCTGGCTCAAATTGTAACATAGCATTGATAGCCTGAGGCGTGATAGGGAACAGAACACTTTGATCAGGAGCTAATACAGCTCTTTGTGTGGGATCATAATTTGCATGACAATAATGAATGATTTCAGGGAAAACGTGGACTGTAGGAATGAAATACCTTGGGAGATTGGATTCCCACAACCCTATAAGATCTTGCCCCTTTGAGTGTTCGTCTCTGCAGCGACAGAAGCTCAAACGGGGACTTTCATCAAAATGCAGGTCTTTAATTTGGAAATCTTCATCTATTAGAGGTAAATAGTCTAAATCTCGGTGAGGAGCATTCAAAGGAGTGATATTTAGAGCAGTTGGGGCCTCCATTTTGGTTCTTGTGGATTCAAAATGGAGGTTTTCGTTTTTCTTGTAGACCGGGCGGGGTATCTGACAAAAGAGGAAATTGGAACAATTCGTAGGTTTTGGAAGCAAATTCACAGGTTTTAAATCTTCAATGAGGACTCAGAGAGGATTTTTAACCACATTTTCAGAGAAAAAACAAAGGAAACTAAGCTTGACTTGCAGTCGGGGCGCGAAATGATAAATACCTGTTTTTAGATGGAAACTGGTTCTTTAACAGGTAATGAACAATGGCGGGGACTTTCTTCAACACGGGCGCAGCTGAATTTCGGAGTAAATTGGTGTATTTGCAGTGGAATTTGAAAATTGCAGCGGGAACTCTGTCTCTTTCAGAAACTAAAAATAACCGAAAAAACACGAAAATGGCTTATTTACAAGTCAAAAGGGTTTTTGTCTTTTTCGAGGTGATGACGTCATTTGACGTACGGGGTGACGTAGGGAAGTGGGGCCGGCGGTATGCGGTAAGCGGTAAGCGGTGAGCCCGCACCGCGTATGGACGAAGGCGGTAAAGGACGCGGGGGGAGCGATTCCATAGTTTTAACGCCACGTGGAATGCTGACTTTTCAAAAACCGCCCATCCCCCGCTGGTTAACATGCTGGCAAGGGATGGGCAGCGGGATTGATGATCACCGTTGATCAATGAACGGATGATCCAACGGTTGAAAGGGATGGGGACTTGTGCGATTTCAAAGGTGGGCCCGTCGGGGTTTAAAAAGGTTTTAATGCGAAATCTAATCACCCCGGGGAAAAGTTAATAGGCGGAAATGGTTGTTAATTAGTCCAAATGACTAATTAACCCCAGGTATATAATGAAATGGGTTGCGGCGGAGTTGGTTTAAGAGGAACGCCACGTGGACGGACCACGGTGGCGCAAGACTCCGATGAGTTTTTATCCGTGTTTTTGGTGTTAAACACATATATTACATGTCTAACGCTTTTTATATATATTTTATTATACGATGAATTAATTAATACACAACTAATTCACCATAGGGCGGGGATTAATGATATAACGATATATTTTACCAAAGGGTTTATAAAGCGGGGTTTTATTTTGAATGTGCGGGAATATATACTTTGGTAAAACATTATAATAAAGGGTTTTAGGGATATTTATTAGAAAGGGAGTTATATACTTAGGAAGAAGGGATTTCACTAGGGATTTAATATAATAGAGTTAAATGTTAATATGATAAAGGACAAGGAAAATCAAAACATCTTTGTACATCTAAGAAAGTGAAAACTTATGAAGTAAATTGCACATTTTATCTTCAACACTTAAGCTTAGAATAACAAGTTGTCTTGAGGAATTTTATGGAATGTTGCATCAGTTTCCTAAGTAAAATAGGATTTTACTTAGGAAAAAGTTAAAAATGGAAGATAATCAATGATGGATTATTTCAAGTGCTTAGGTCTTTTGATCATTAGGCCGAGGGTCCGGTCCCTCCAGAAGTCAAGGAAATGCCTTGAGCCCCTTTGATCTCAAATTACCTTAGTACTTTTGGGGAAATTAGTAAAACTCTTGAGGGGGGAAAAATGATGAGGGAGGTTAATGAATTTGACTTTGCTTGCTGTGATTTTCCAGTGTATTTCCTGCTTTAGTACTTGTGATGAAAGTAAATGATTAACCAACATGTAGCAGCACCATTCATCAGATAACACTTTACAGCACCATCTACCTACCCTATCTACTTAACACTACCATTTTCTCTTCTTTATTAGGGTGCATTTAGACTTGCAAACCCTGATCAATCTTTTCTTTTTACATGATGAATCTATCTATTTCTACCCTTATTACATCCAAAGGCTCAGATTAAACTGTTGAGCACCTTTTATTCACTCTACCTAGCTACTTATCTGCCAAGATTAAACTGTTTGGCTAGATATTTATTCTCTAATCTATAACATGAAATTGAAATATGACTAAGCCAAGTTTAAACAGTTTGACTTATTCATGAATTGTGGCAAAAGTTTCACAAGCTGCACACAATTGATTTATTACAACGGAGTAAAATTTAGTGGCATTTGGATTTGCACACTTTCCTTGGTCTATTTTTTGCTTGGGGTTCATTTTTTCTCTTTTTGACCATTTTTATTCTTTTTACCCTTTGATCTTTCTTTTAGGGTATACCCTCTTTACATTTTTAAAATTTTTTGATTTTTTTGGTTTTAAAGAATATGGAACACCTTTGCTCAAGTAAGAAGGTTTGAACATATTCCACACTTCCATCAAGACAATCATGAAAGATGAAACCTATTGATATAGGAGGCTAACACTGGCTCCACTTGGGGATGACTTTTCCTTGTGGAAAGTCAAGAACAGTAGATCAGATGCCTCAGAATGTCTTCAAACTGAAAGTAAGGAATTTTCCTTCTTCTGGTAGCTTTATTTACATATGATAGTAAAACTTTTTGGAACTTAGGGCCTTCACTTCGGGCTTCAATTCCAAGAAGTCACCATCCAATCCACACTGCAGTAACAAAAATAAAACAAGCAAACAATATATTATGTACAAGTTAGGAACATTTAAACATTCTAGTAAATTGGATCAAAATAATGCTTAAGCATTCGACCATTGACTGGTCCTTCTTCAACTTCTGAATTGTCCAATTCCTTCAAAAAATAGGTATTGTTTCCCTGCAAGGCATGAATGATATAAGGCCCTTTCCACAAGAAATCAAACTTCCCATGTTTCCCTTTTTCTTCTCTTCTAGAATCCCATCTTAGGACCTTGTCTCCTAACTGAAAATCCTCTGCTTTAGTTCTTTTATCAAACATTTTCTTTAGCTTTTTCTGTAAGACTTGTGATCTTTGGTATACCTCTTCTCTGGTTTGTTGCAGGTGGATTGTCTGATTAATTCTTCTTTGAATGTCATTTGGCTCCACTTGAGCCTCTTGAAGTAATTTCATCACAGGGATTCCTAACGATGATGGGAATCTTGCTTCCAGGCCATAAACTAACTCATAAGGACTAGTCCCAATGGATTTCTTGGTTGTAAGTCTGTCTGCCCATAATGCATAGGTCAGTTTCTTATGCCAGTTCTTTTTATTCTCCTCCAACGATTTCTTAATGATATTGATCAAACTCTTATTGGAGGATTCTGCTAGTCCATTACCTTGGGGGTAATAGGCTGTTGAATGGCCTAAAGTAATATGATATTTATGGCAGAAATTTATCATTTTCTTTGATTTAAATGCAGCAGCGTTGTCTGTTATAATATTTTCTGGACATCCGAATCTTGAAAGTATGTTGGTTTCAAGAAACCCTATGATTACAGAATCATTGGACTGTCTACATGGGATGGCTTCAATCCATTTGGTGAAATAGTCTGTAGCAGTTAAAATCCATCTATGTTGTCCTGAAGAAAGGGGGTGAATCTCTCCAATAAAATCTAAACCCCATTGTTGAAAGGGTCTTTCTGTGGAAACTGGTTTTAAAGGCAGAGGTAACAACTTTCTTTTACCCTCAAATATCTGACATTTGTGACAGCTTGTTACAAATTTCTTTACATCAGAAAATAATGTTGGCCAGTAAAAACCAGCCCTTAAGATTTTGTCTGCAGTAGATTTCCAGTAAAGATGTCCTCCACAATCCCCTGCATGAAATTCATTAAGCACTTTATCATCTTCATCTTTTAAGAGACAATTCAATAAAATTCCTTCGTGATTCTTCCAAAATAAAGTGCTATCTAAAATACAATATTTCGAAGATGTCATCTTTAAAAATCTTTGCTTAGT
Organism: Pinus albicaulis; assembly: GCA_034641835.2. Taxonomy (NCBI): domain Eukaryota; kingdom Viridiplantae; phylum Streptophyta; class Pinopsida; order Pinales; family Pinaceae; genus Pinus; species Pinus albicaulis. The sequence continues at coordinate 896,353,961 of CM076579.1, forward strand.
TCTGGACAACCCTGGAGGAGCTTGCAGGTTTAATAGAACATGAATTATATCAGTATACCAGGGTGAGTCTAAGAAAGCTTGACTGATCTGGGGAGTCGCCATCTCCTCTTCGTTATCCAGTTCATTAATATCTAAGGCTTGGCAATTGGTTTCTGTCATAAGTTGTGCTAGGCCTTGGCCTTTTATCAGTTTGGTTGGCTTGATTTCAATATCATATTCCAAAATGGTAGCTATCCACTTACCTCGTTTACCTTCACTGCCATCTTGAGTCAAAATATCTTTAACTACTGCATTGGGCACATATGCTATCACATGAGAATATAATATGTAAACTCTAAAATCTTTGATTGCTTTTACCAATGCAAAAGCCTGTTTTTCCATAATATTGTACTTTAGAGGTGCATCCCTCGGTGCTTTACTAAAAAATGCTATTGGCTTTTCACACCCTTGGTCATCTTTTTGAAGTAAAACAGCTGCAACAGTATGTTCAGAAGCAAATGAAAAAATAATACAGTCTCTATCAAATTTAGGACTGGTCAAAACTGGTGTCCTTGTTAAAGCCATCTTAATTTCCTCGAATGATTGCTTGGCTTCTACAGTCCAGTCAATGTTTGAATCTTTCCTCAACATGTTAGTTAGTAATCTAAGTAACTCTGCTAGACTAGAAATAAATCTTCTCAAGAAGTTGATTTTTCCTATAAATGCTTGCAATTCTTTTATGTTTCTAGGGTGGGGTATTTGCAAAATTGCTTGAATTCTTTCAGGATCAATCCTAATGCCATCTTTAGAAATGATATGTCCTAAAAGCTTTCCTTCTTCCAAACCAAACAATGACTTTTTAGGGTTTAAAGAAATTCCATATTTTGTGCACTTTATAAATACTTGCCTTAGGTGACCTAAATGTTCTTGATCTGTTTTAGAGAAAACGGTCAAATCATCTAAGTAAATAACCAGAAAATCATGTATCTCTTTAGCAAAAGCAATGTCCATCGCTCTTTGAAAGGTAGCTCCTGCGTTCTTGAGTCCAAATGGCATTTTGACATATTTAAACGTACCCCATGGTGTGGTAAATGCTGTTTTATCCTGATCATCAGGATGAACCAGAATCTGGTTGTACCCTGAAAATCCATCCAGTAGTGATATTCTCGAAGATCCCACTATCCTTTGCAGAATGTGATCCATTTTAGGTAGAGGATAGTTGTCTTTTAAAGAAACTTTATTCAAATTCCTTAAATCAACACACAGTCTGATTTCTCCTGTCTTTTTTCTGGTTGGTACTAGGTTAGAAACCCATTCTGAAAATCTGATAGGAGCTATAATCCCTGCTTCAAACATTCTTTTGATTTCCTTTTCAATTGAGGGTAATAAAACAGGATTAATTCTCCTAAGCTTTTGTTTAAAAGGTTTCTTGTCTGGTTTCAAAGGTATAGTATGTTGAATGATGGATGTATCATAAGATTTGAGGTCTTCATAACTCCAAGCAAAGACATCCTGGAATTCTTTTAATAGTTCAACATATTTTACCTTCTGATCTTTTGGAAGAGATTTAGACAACTTAACAATTTTTGGATGCTCTGGTGTTCCTAAGTTGCATTCCTCCATATCGGCTTTAACAGGTTCCATTTTAGGTCTGAATGGAATATCGTTTGAGTCAAATAGATCTTCCAAAGGTGTTAATCCTTTGGGTAATTGATTATCTTTTAAATTGATGATTTCTGTCTCATCTATGATCTCATCAAATTCCATTTGTTTCAAATTTTGCATATCTTTTTCAGTGAATGCGGTTGGATGCAGCATATGAATTGCATTTTCTCTTGAAATTTCCATTTTTTGTTCTTTTTCTTGATCAAATTTATCAGCAGTCATGTCTTCATCTATATTACAGTTAGAAAACTCATTCTGAAGTGTCAAAAAACTATTGATTTGATGGTTATTCACAAATACTTGCCAATTCAAAACATTGTCGGGTATTGCAGGCCTGTGTCTTATCTCAGCTGAAAACTGATGATTAGGATCAAAAGGTAACTTACATGTACTAGCAAACATTGCTAAACTGTGAGCATGCAAGTTTTGTTTCCTGGGAATCTTGGCAAGTTGGGCTTGTAGAAATGTGTTGAGAATCTCTACAACTGTCTCTCGGTATTGTTTCGGTCTCATGTCCTTTGTTGCACATTCTCCTTTAATCTGTTGGATAATTAGTTCAGAGTCGCCTATGATTGATACCCTAATGCCTCCTAACTTCTTGACATGATTAAGCCCCAATAAAAGAGCTTCATACTCTGCCATGTTGTTAGTGCATTTGAAATTTAACCTATAAGCATGACCCTCTGCATGATTGTTCTCTACATTGTGTAACCAAATTCTAGCTCCTGCACCTAGTCTGTTTACTGAGCCATCAAACTTTAAATGCCATAGAATTTCATGTTCATAATCTTCATCAATTGTTTTAACAGATTTTCTGACAAGAGCTAGTTGTTTAGTTTTTTCAGGTTTTTCTTGGTCATCTGGTGTTTCTTTGTTTTCAGAGATTTCTTCAATTTTAACAGTGGTTTTGTTCATGATTTCCATTTCAGGAGCTTCTATTTCAGTAGGAAGATCTGACTCGGCATTGTATAGAATAAAAGAATCCATGTCTGAATGTACAGAATAAACAGGGAAGTTTTCAGGCTTCTCTTGGCTACTCACTAAGTACTTCATCAAAGTTTCTCTATATAATCTTTTAGGCTGACCAAATACTGAAATAGTTGCATAAGACATGTCTAATTGAATAGATCCTCCAAGTTCAGCACCCCAAGACCTAGACAATAACATACCATATTTGGGTGGAATATCAGCAACTACTATGTCCATTAAAACAGACTTAGCAGGGTATTGGACCAAAGTGACACACAGATCTTTAATTAAACCTAAACATTTTACCTGACTGGAATCAAACGAAAGCAAATCTTTGTATGGTCTAGTAATATCTAGATTCAATCTTTCCATTACTGCTTTTGGCATCAAATTGTGAGATGCTCCAGAATCAAGCATTGCATTATGGAGTATCTTGTCATGAACATTCAGGCTTACATAAAATGGAGGAGTTCCCCCACTTTCTGGTTTGCCATTAACCTCGGGGCCAAAAAGAAGTTTGGGTTGATCATCAAGAATATTTACTGAATCATCCAATCCAGTAATGTTAATGTTTAAAGACTTGGAAATCTGATTCCTATAGACATCATGTTTAGCCAATTCTGATAAAGGAACAGCTATCTTGAGTTTGCCTATTTCAGCTTCTAGATTAAAGGGTTTTTCTGTTTGAGCTTTAGTGTTTTGCACGGTTGGATTTTCTCTGTTTACTGGATCTTCAATGTTTTTCTCTTTTTCATGAATGAAGTTTTGCTTTGAAGATGTTTCAGGACTAACTTCTACTGTTTCTTCTACAGTTCCTACATGAGGAGATGTATTGGATTGCTGTTTGTCAATTGGTTGGTTGTCAGAGACATCTTCAATTATTGGATTTGAAAAACTAGGAGTTATCCTAGGCAAAATTTGTATTTGGGGAATGTTTTGTACAGGGGAAGTATTTTGTACAGGGGGAATGTTTTGTTTTCCTTTGACATTTTGTTTGGTGGTTTTCTGTTTATTTTTCTCTGGTACATCTATCCGTCTACTTCTCAAGTTGTACTGCTTATGAACCTCGTAGATTGCTGTGTCATAGCCTTCTTTGAAATCAAAAGTCTCACCCGAATGAGTGTGGAATGTTTCAAGGATATGATTCTCTTGATCATCTTGAGATAGGAAGACTTCTGGTTCATCTTTGTCCTCATTGACATTGTTTATTTCTACATCTTCTGTAGGTTCTTCTGAGGTTGAACCTTCAACAAAGTTTTCTTGGAAAGGTGGTCTGATGTTTTGATCAGGGACATTCTTTCCAATATTTTGATTCAGATTCCTCCTAAAGTTTGGGTTTCTTGCAACATTCTGGTTATCAGTAGAAGACTTTCTTTCAATGGTTTCCACTCTGTCACCTAATCTTTCCATACCTTTAATGATTACATCCAGCTTCTTTTCAAAAGCTGAAGGTTCTTCATTCATAGGCATTCTTCTCTCTGCCCTAGCTCTGGCTCGTTTTTCTATCAGATTTGCTTCTACGCTCACCACTATGCTTTGCATTTCCTCTAGTGTTTGTGGAGCTCTTTCTCTAAGGGAATAAGCTATATCGGAGTCAAAACCATCTGGAAATTTGACCAACACGTTATTAGGTGGGGGCCTTAGGTTTAGAGGAACTGCATTATATGATTCATTGAATCTTATGATGTAATCTTGTACAGTTTCATTTGGTCTTCTTCTTAATTTTTCAAATTCTGATAGGATCTGGAGAGGATCCTTCTTTTTCTCCCATCTGTTCAAAAATGCCCTATACAAAGCTTCTAGGTCAGCAATACTGTTCGGGGTGAGAGCCCTAAACCAAGTTCTAACTTCTCCAGTAAGACTTTGTACAAAAATTCTCATCCGGATATCATCAGTATCAATCTCATAAAACTCAAAGTAATCTGTCATCCTTTTGGTGTGTTGTTGAGCTGTGTAGGTACCTGATCCGTCAAAAGGTGTGATCTTACTTTGGTAGTCTGGTGGTAAAGCTGGAGGGTTGGCAGGTAATATTAAAGGGGCATATCGATTGGCCATTGGAAGATAAAGTGGAGTAACAAGAGTAGCCGGTCTAGTAGGAGGAGATGGAGGTCTGACAGGTGGAGATGGAGGTCTGACAGGTGTTTGAAAAGTGGCTGAGTTCGGAGATGCTTCAGTTATTACAGAAATGTTTGAGCTTTCTTCAAAGGCTTGCTCAGATTGAATGGAGTTATGAAATTCTCTGTCAAGATGATACGAAACAAATCTATATTGCAATTCTTCAATGAACCAAGGATCTGGAATCAACCTAGATAATTCAGTCTCAGAAAAATTTACAAACAAAGATGTTTCAAATCTCGCGTCAAAAGGAACGTCATCAATATAAATAATTTTCACAGGACAAGATGCAGATCTAGAGAGTGGTCTAGCACTACCTGTACTTTCCTGACTTCCTCTTTCAGAACTTTCTTGACTTCCTTGTCTTCTAAGAATCCTAGGGATCAGATTTGGATTTTCAAAAATTGGTGGTGGATTTGGGTCAGGGTTTGACCTAGTATGTCGAATCCTTTCTGAAGCCAGTTTTTTTTTTAGAATATGTGTTTTTGAATTTTGGGTTTTATTTGAAAAATAAATACAACTTCTACAAATTCTTTAAGAAATAATGATATGTGATTAAGATTTCCTCAAAGATCTGTTTAAACTAGAGAATCTGACTGAAAAATTTGAAACTAAGATTTCAACTTATAAGCTAAATCAGAGATAGACTGAAACAACATTTATTTACTTTTGCAATTGCATAGCAAAAGCAATTTCAAAGGCTTCCTGGCTGATTTTCAGACTCTGTCTGTAGATTATAAATCAAACAATAGTATCAATAAAATGATTTCAGTCCCCAGTATGGTCGCCACTATGTTATCACTCAGGTTTTCCTAGAAGTTGTGTAAGAGGAAAGTATACCCGAGGTAACCACAAACCAACCTTTTAGATGCAGAATCTAGCCAATCTGCATCCAGAGAGGGCTCTCTCTTTATGATTTATCTTTGTTCTTGGAAGGTTTTAGGCTAGTTATAGATTCAAAAGTTTGTTTTGGGAAAATGGTGGAATCCACAAACTAAGGGCAAGGTTGAGAGCTTTCAGTCCATTGGGCTATGGAGTCAAAGGATGGCTTTACTGGATTTCTAGTATAAACACAAGATGGTATTACAGGGCAAGATAGCTAGACAGAGAACAATCCTTAAAATTTAAAGTGGATGGGATGATCCTGAAGGGATGAAAGGCAACTAAGAATCTTTCACCATGTTCAGAAGAAAGAAGTGAAATGACTACAAACAAAGAGCAAAGAAGGATTCTTTATTATAGTAATCAACAATGTTTAAATTAGCAAAGCAGGAGCAGTTAAGAATTCATGCTTATAGCTAATTTAGAAGAAAACATCAAGAACAATTACATTTGAAAACAGAGTACAATTAAGCAAATTCTGTTTCAATCCTTTATGTAAACTATTCAGAAACGGATATGATGATAGCATAAACTAATATAAAATTTAAACACAAGGGTTGGAAAACTTATTGAACTGAAGTCCAACACATGAATCATGCAACAAGTCCAGTGCTTCAAAACGTCATCCAGTAAGCCACAAGTAAATTTGTCCAAAAGCTTTTTATTCCGAAAACCTCAATGTTACAGCAGAGTAATAGAATCCACCCTTCAAAACTCTCTTTGAAGGCTTATTTATACAAAAATAATCTTAACAATCTTACTCTATCCTAGCCAATAATTTAGGCTGACTTAAAGCGTATTTACAACAAACAAGAGACACATGGTCTCGAAAATAGAATAATGAGTAACGGCTGATGTGTTGTTCCTTTCTTCATGGACGTGCTAAGGATAAGTGCTCTAAATAGGGCTCTGTGCTGTCCTTTGCGTATTCCTTTGACTTGTTGAATACTTTTTCTTCTCACGGATACTCTTTAATCTTTCATCTGATACTCTTTCATCTGCATTTCTGTTTTTTACCATTTACTCAATAGTAAAGATAAAATTTTATCCTGACAACATTTTTTACAAAATTTCCAGCATTTCCTTCCACCACTGATCATCTGGTATCATTGTTCTTCTGAGCTTCCTTAAAGTTTCATCGGCTTAAGTAAGTTTATAAAAAGTGGGCTCGTTCGGAAATAGATACTTTAACTCATGTTCCAGATGAAACAGATTTCTCACTTTTTCATAAATACTCTTCCCAGTTGGTACTGTAGGTTCTGATGAGCTAGTAGAACCTATACTAGTAGAACCTACGGCTGTATGTTTAGCATGAGCTTTGATTCTTTTCTCATAAGTTTCCAAGTCTACTATTTGATCCTCTGTGAGCATGGGACTTGGCAAATCACTGTCCAGCAGAGCTTGAAATTTTTCTCTGAAAACGTTGATGTCGACCAAAATATCATTACACTTTCTTTCTAGATTTTGCATGAAAGTTCTCTTTGTAAAAATTCTCTTTGCTTCCAAAACTACACATGTTCTGTCATCAATTCCTAGCAATGCTAGCTGTTGTTTTGTTCTAGAATTCAAAAACTGAATGAGCTGCTGGGCTAGCTCTGGCTTGCCTCTTAATTCATGTCTAGTTTTGTTTATTTCCTCTTGGGCTATCTTGACTAACTCATTCTGCTCAAAAATAGCTTGAATGGAAGGCAAAATGTCTCTTATTAAATTAATGATGTTGTCCCAAAGAATATCATTTATTTCATTCAGAGGCTTTTCCAGTGTAAGATCCTTTTGCAAAGCCTCAACCAATTTTTCCAACCTTTTTATTTCTCTGAGGTTGTCAGCAGCTGTCTTTTTGGATGTGTCATATTTTCCCTCCAATTTTGTTAATTGTAATTTTTCTTCTTGGAGTTCTGTGACCTTTAGCTGCAAACTCTCCATCTGTTTAATCAAATCATCAGAATTTAAATTAGAAATATTCACCTGAGATGATTGTTCCTGTTGTCCTGTAGTACCTGCTGCTGAAGCCTGTTTGAGAATTTCCTGTTCCTGCAATGCTTTTTCCAGCTCCTTCTCGGTTTCATTTAGTCGCTCTGTCAAGTTTAAGAGCAACTCCATCATTTCTTCTTGTGAATTTCCTTTTATTACTTCCTGTGTCTGGGGGTGCCTCGAGGCTGGTATTTTCAACTGTTTTCTCAGTGCAGCTATATCATCCTCTTTCTTTTTTATCAGTGGCTCAATACCTTTAGTGTCTTTGGGATTGTGACCCAAACCAATAATGATCTCTTCTAGAGATTTTATTCTATTGTCCTTGGCCTGTGAGGAGGCCCTTTCAATCTTTAATGTTGCAGTAGTATTATTCAAGGAATCTTGTAGTGTTAAAGCTGCCATGGCTTTGTTGGTGAGAGTAGAATAAACCATTTCCCCTGTTTGCCTATGAAGCTCTATCTGATCGAGGGGATGGATATCTTTTGCTAAAACTTCAAAATTTGTTCTGATGTAATCTGTTGCTGAAGTTGGCTTTGGTACCTTTTCTTTAAAGTGGCTCATTAGCATTTTACCTTGTGAAAGATCAAATGCAGACATCAGCCTTTGCTGATTATGAGGAGCCATCTTCATATACTGATCGTATACCTTCTTTTTTAATGGTTCATTCCTTGTTTTGATATCAATGAAGGTTTTCTTTATGTCTCCAGTATCTGTCTTAGGCGGTCTGAAAGAAGATACTTGATTTTCGATTCTTTTGTATCCTTTAAACATATTTTGTTTCTTCTTTGTGCACAATTTGTGCAGCTATCTTCCACCTTCATCATCAAATATTTCTCTATGATCTCTACATCTGGAAGTGAGTCAGATTTATGTTTTTTAGCTTGATAGACTTGTGGGGCTTCTTTTGAAGGTGTGGTATCTGGAGCTGACCTCTTTTTCCCTATTTCCACAGTCAGTGGAGGTTGCATCTCTGGAGCTTGGATTTGCTTTGCTGGTGTTTGAGAACCTTTAGATTGTTCTGGTGTTTTGGAACTCTGTGATTTTTCTGCCAGGACCAGGGTTTCAATGACCTGAACTATAGGTTCTTTTCCTTTACCTTTAGGCTCTGCTATGCGGTAAAGTGTCTTCTGTATAGCTTGTTGTAGGTGGTGTTAGATGTGCCAATATAAATTTTTGCATTTAGTCATATGTTTCTAGGTCAAATTTCTTCTCGAGGCATCTTTCATAAGTTTTTTCAATTTATCGACTCCACTTCCCTCTTCAACAAGTGTTCCCTTTAACCCAATTTCATCTTGATGTGCATCTTTGTTACGCTATAACTGTCAGAAATTCTGTGATGTATATAGAATGACTTATTTTAACCTTCTTTCACAAATGAAACCAAAGGGGTCATAAGGGACCCAACGGAAAGATGTCTGGAATTTTTTCTCTAATATAAGTTCTGCATCTCTCCCAGCTTCTCTAGAATTGCAAATGAAAGGACCTAGCTGGCTTTTGATCCTTAACTATGCTTTCTTCTTTACATTGCAGAAATGGATTACATCTGAGTTATTCATCTGTCTAAAGTATTCCAAAGCAAAAATTCTCATTGGTACATATCTGGGTAACTTGAATGGATGTAATTCACATCCATAAATCCTGATAACTGTATGGTTTTGGTACAAGTACCAATCCCCCAACTTTGTAACTTTTTGACAATTGCAGGGTCTTTCTTATCTCAGTACTAAGCCTGGGGGGAGAAACTCCTGTTAACAAGGTTGTAGCAGGATGTACCAATTGATCAATGAATTCTGAATAAGAGTAGGGAGAATCAGAGGACAAATGAATGATGGGGGACCAAAAAATAACAGACCTGGGATTACCTTTAGCATCAAGTTTCTGAACAGGGAAAGGGAATTTGTCTGAGTGATAGAAAATTATGAGGTGATAGATAACTGATGAGTACTTGAAAACCTTTTCATCATCTAGCCTTAAAAATTGATCATGGATTTTGTTGGCAATGAAGGAAGCATAGTCATACTTAATCTCAGGAGGCTGCCCAGGGGTAAAGATAGATAGCAAAGCCAGAGTTATCTCGTCAACATACTCACTGGTATTGAATCCTAAGACAAAGGATATTACATTCACAATAAGCCTTCCCAATTGATTGAAAAAAAAAAAACCATAGGGGGGAGTCCCTTTTGGCTGATGCTCAGGTAACATGAAGTACTGACACATTGCTTTCAATTTCTCTGGAGTTAACAGTCTGGTTTTCTCAATTAGCCCTTCCATGGATAAAGGTGCTAATTCTTGTTCTGGCTCAAATTGTAACATAGCATTGATAGCCTGAGGTGTTATAGGGAACAAAACACTTTGATCAGGAGCTAATACAGCTCTTTGTGTGGGATCATAATTTGCATGACAATAATGAATGATTTCAGGGAAAACGTGGACTGTTGGAATGAAATACCTTGGGAGATTGGATTCCCACAACCCTATAAGATCTTGCCCCTTTGAGTATTCGTCTCTGCAGCGACAGAAACTCAAACGGGGACTTTCATCGAAATGCAGGTCTTTTATTTGGAAATCTTCATCGATGAGAGGCAAGTAGTCTAGATCTCGGTGAGGAGCATTCAAAGGAGTGACATTTAGAGCAGTAGGGGCCTCCATTTTGGTTCTTGTGGATTCAAAATGGAGGTTTCAGTTTTTCTTGCAGACCGGACGGGATATCGGACAAAAGAAGAAATTGGGACAAATTGCAGGTTTGGGAAGTAAATTCACAGGTTTTAACTCTTCAATGAGGACTCGGAGAGGATTTTTAACCACTTTTTCAGAGAAAAACACAAGAAACTAAGCTTAACTTGCAGTCGGGGTGCGGAATGATAAATACCTGTTTTTTAATGAAAACTGGTTCTTCAACAGGTAATGGACAATGGCAGGAACGTTCTTCAACACGGGCGCGGCGGAATTTCTGAGTAATTTGGTGTATTTGCAGTGAATTTTGAAATTTGCAGCGGGAGCTTAGTCTCTTTCGAAAACCAAAATAACTGAAAAAAACGCGAAAAATGGCTTAAAAACAAGTCAAAAGGGTTTTTGTCGTTTTCGAGGTGATGATGTCATTTGACGTACGGGGTGACGTAAGGGAGTGGGGCCGGCGGTATTCGATAAGCGGTAAGCGGTGAGCCCGCACCGCTTTTGGAGGAAGGCGGTAAAAATCGCAATGGCAGCGATTCCACAGGATGCTTGCCACGTGGAATGCTGAATAGTCAAACCCGCCCATTCCCCGCTGGCTAAAAAACTCACACGCGATGGGCAGCGGGATTGATCGGGACCGTTGATCAACGGAGGAATGATCTGACGGCGGGAGGAAAGGGAAACTTGTGCGGTTTCGAAAGTGGGCCCGTCGGGGTTTAAACAAGTTTTGACATGTAATCTAATCACCCCGGGGAGAAGCTAATAGGCGGGAATGGTTGTTAATTAATCCAAATGACTAATTAACCCCGTGAATTTATAAAATGAATTGCGGTGGGGTTTGGCCATGTGGAATGCCACGTGGAATGCTGAGTATGGTGGCGCAGGATTCCGTCGTAGTCTTTTCTTGTTTTTGGTGTTAAACACATATGTTATGTGTCTAACGCTTTTCTTCATATATTTTATTATACGATGAATAAATTAATATAATTAATTCATCATAGGGGCGGAATTATATATAAAGCTATAGTTTTTACCAAAGGGCTTTATAAAGCGGGGTATTTATTTTAAATGTGCGGGACTATATATACTTTGGTAAAACATTATAATAAGAGGGTTTTGGGGATATTTATTAGAAAAGGGAGTTATATACATAGGAAAAAGGGATTTCACTAGGGATTTAATATAATAGAGTTAGGTGTTAATATGAAAAAGGACAAGGAAAATCAAAACATCTTTGTATATCTAAGAAAGTGGAAACTTATGAAGTAAATTGCACATTTTATCTTCAACACTTAAGCTTAGAATAACAAGTTGTCTTGAGGAATTTTATGGAATGTTGCATCAGTTTCCTAAGTAAAATAGGATTTTACTTAGGAAAAAGTTAAAAATGGAAGATAATCAATGATGGATTATTTCAAGTGCTTAGGTCTTTTGATCATTAGGCCGAGGGTCCGGTCCCTCCAGAAGTCAAGGAAATGCCTTGAGCCCCTTTGATCTCAAATTACCTTAGTACTTGTGGGGAAATTAGTAAAACTCTTGAGGGGGAAAATGATGAGGGAGGTTAATGAATTTGACTTTGCTTGCTGTGATTTTTCAGTGTATTTCCTGCTTTAGTACTTGTGATGAAAGTAAATGATTAACCAACATGTAGCAGCACCATTCATCGGATAACACTTTGCAGCACCATCTACCTACCCTATCTACTTAACACTACCATGTTGTCTTCTTTATTAGGGTGCATTTAGACTTGCAAACCCTTTTCAATCTTTTTCTTTTTACATGATGAATCTATCTATTTCTACCCTTATTACATCCAAGGGCTCAGATTAAACTGTTGAGCACCTTTTATTCACTCTACCTAGCTACTTATCTGCCAAGATTAAATTGTTTGGCTAGATATTTATTCTCTAATCTAAACTCATATCAAACAGGAATATATTTCACTTTTCAAAGGGTTTGGGGATGTGTTTGCATGGGGATACAAAGATCTGAAATCATATGATACCAACATTATTCAACACAAAATTCCTCTTAAGGAAAATCAGAAACCTTTCAAACAAAAACTGAGAAGGATAAACCCTATTTTATTACCTTTAGTTGAGAAAGAGATCGAAAAGATGTATGATGTTGGGATCATAGTTCCCCTTAGATACTCACAGTGGGTTTCCAAACTTGTATCTGTTAGGAAGAAGACCGGGGAAATTAGGCTTTGCATTGAATTTTGAAATCTGAACAAAGCCTCCCTAAAAGATAACTATCCCTTGCCTAAAATGGATCACATACTCCAAAAAGTGGTTGGATATAGAAGAATATCACTCTTGGATGGTTTTTCAGGCTAGAACCAAGTGCTAGTACTTCCAAGTGATCAATACAAAATTGCTTTCACCACACCATGGGGTACATTCATGTATGTTAAAATGCCATTTGGTTTGATGAATGTAGGAGCCACTTTCCAAAGGGCCATGGATATAGCTTTTTCAGAAGACAAAGGCTATTTCATAATCATTTACCTTGATGAAATCACTGTTTTCTCCAAAACTGACAAAAAACACTTAATCCACTTGAGAAATATTTTTGAGAAATTTAGGAAGTATGGATTATCTTTGAATCCCAAGAAAACACTCTTTGGTCTCTAGGAAGAAAAAATTCTAGGCCACATAATTTATGAGGAAGGAATCAAATTAAATCCCAAAAGGATTGAAGGCATATTGAAAATCAACCATCCTAGAAACCTCAAAGAATTGCAATCTTTCATTGGGAAGATCAACTTTTTGAGAAGGTTCATCCCTAACCTTGCTAAACTTTTAAGGAATATCACAAACATGCTCAAAAAGGAAACATGAGTTAAATGGACCTTAGAATTCAAAAAGTCATTTGAACTAGTGAAACAAGCTCTCACTCAAACACCCGTTCTTATCAGTCCTGTTTTCACCAAGGATTTCTACATTTTTTCATTTGCATCTGAACACACCATTGCTGCAGTGTTTTTACAAAAGAATAAATTGGGCCAAGAACAACCAATATCCTTGTTTAGTAGAGCCTTAAGAGATGCTCCACTCAAATATAACATCATGGAGAAACAAGCCTTAGCCTTGATAAAAGCATTGAAAGATTTCCGAGACTAAATTTTACACTCTCATTGATCTGAAAATGAAAGTATTTGTTTTGCTATTCAAAGTATTCATTTCCATAATTTAAGTGTGCAAAGTGTTTGAATGGTATTGCAAGTGAAACAAAGTGTTTTTGATAACTGTTTATGAATTTAGGTGTGAGGGAGTGTTGTTTTAATTTAATGTTTAACAACTTAAATATAAATAACACATCAGAATAAATTCACCATAAACACACATCAACATGATGAGGCAGTTCACCCCTCCTGGGCTACATCTGACGGGTCCAAGGCTCGCAATGGGCATGTCCTTGATATATTATGATGCTAAAATTGGTAATACAGTGAGAAAAAGGCCTAAACAGACCAAACCAGTTGTGAAAATGAATTCAGAAGGCAGAAATAATCTAAGATTGAATTTTATTTCACCTAAAACAATGAAGTGTAGCCCAATGCAGCTCCATTTCCCTCAAGGCCCTGATGGCTCTCCAAGCTTCTCTGAAGTAAAAATGGCTGAACGACACCTATTTTGGATTTGCAACTTGTTCCAATGGCTCCAAAATGCTGAGAATAGTATAAATTGACTAAAATTTCGTTCATAAAAGGTTTAGTAATGGAGAAGTTATGACCAAAACAACATTTGTCTAGTTTGGCCTAAAAAAACTCAACCAAAATTGGGGAACTGGAGTTAACTCCGAAGATTTTGGCAAAGGCCGACGAATTTGGAGGCGCGCTCCAAAATAAACAGGCGGTTTATATGGCATTAAATGTAAAATTCGGGCGGTCACATGAGTTATCCGCACCTGTCGGCTGGTTTATTGTTAAGAGCCAGTATCACAAAACCGTGGCACTAAGTTTATAAGGTGGGGCAGTCACATAACTATAGTTTATGGGCGGTTACATAAACTGTCTATTCCGCCAATTGCAATTTTTTTAGGCCCCGAGTCATCACATAGGGTCATGTGCAATGGGGGCTAGCCCCATTTTTCCACCAAACAACTTTACAACAAAATTCAAAACAAACCCTTGGACTATGGTTGGTAAGAACCACCACGAGGTCGGGCGGTCAGGCCTGTATGCTGCTAGCCAAAAGGTCTAGGGTCGAAGCCTATAACGTTGCAAAATTTTTTCCATATAAATTCTTCACTAGCCTGGGGCCATGTGGCGGCCTCCAGGTAGGCCACATGGTGACCAATGATTGGTCCAAAAATGAACAAGTCAACCAATCCTCCAATCTGAGTGTGCCACTTGTTGATTGCTGATTGGTACACATTGAATATTCCATGGAATATTCCAAGTAATATTCCCAGAATATTTTGAGGAATATTCCTAGAATATTCTTTTTTTTAATATTTTCCAAAGTCAAAAGTCAACCTTGGTCAAACTGATTTTTGAAGGAAATTGTAAATTTCAAACCTGTATAACTTTCACATACAGCGTCAGATTTGAGTTTCGTTCATGACACTGGGATCATATTGACGAGGCCTATCCAGTCATTCTAGTTTCAACCAATTCTGAGCAGTTCCAATTTTGAGCATTTTTTCAACTTAGGACATGATCATCTGATCACACCTCCCCATTGGGAAGCTTTTGGAACCCAAAAGCCTTCAATTACCTGTTAATAAGATGAGGGTACATGTCCCTCACCTTTTCCACCTCAATCCACTTTTCCTTACTCGGTTTTCTGCCTTTAAGACCAACTCAAACATAATCAATGTTTCCCCTCCTTGAAGTGCGTGTCCTTCTGTCAAGGATAGCATCCTCTTTCAACTAATCCAAAAATTATGGCGAGAAATACTATATGGATGGTATCTGAATGTCACTTTCATAATTAGAAATTAAAGGAGGTTCATACAAACGTAAATTTTCCACATTCACAACGGAATACATTTGCATATATGAAGGAAAATCTAATTGAAAAGCATTATTTCCAACTTGTTTAAGGATCTTGAATGGACCATAAAGAATAGGATTTAGCTTTTTACCTTCTCCTTGCATTCTTTCCTTACTAATATGCAGCCATACCTCATCCCCTTCTTGAAACTTATGATCAACTCTATGCTTATCATGCCTCTCCTTGTACTTGCCTTGACTTTTTTCAAGCTGTTCTTGAATGTGCTGATGTATGAGTTGAATTATTTCAATGAACATGCGAGCTTTGTCAATGTCACTATTCCCATCAATGGCCACATCCTTCTCAAGAATGAAATCTAAAGGTGACTTAGGCAAATACCCAAAACAAGCTTCAAAAGGTGAAGTATTTGTAGAAGAGTGCTTGGCCTGGTTGTAAGCATGCTAAATGTAATGAAAATGGTCACCCCAAAGCTTGGGATGCTTGCTGCAATAACCTCTCAAAAGGTGTACAATGGTTCTTTTCACTACCTCTATTTGGCCATCTGTTTGTGGATGGAAAGCAATACTCTTCTTCAACTTGGTGTCCATCATCTTCCATAAATTGGACCAAAAATTCCCAACAAATCTGGAATCCTTGTCACTAACAATAGAAGTAGGCAAGCCATAATGAACCCATACATGTTGAAAATATAAATCAGCAGTTTTTTCAATAATTATATATTTCTTACATGGCATAAGAATACACATATTGTTGAAACGATCAACTACTACATAAAGATAATCATGCTACTTTCTAGATAATGGTAACCCTCCAACAAAATCCATAAAAACACTTTCCCATGGTCTAGAAGGTACTGGAAATGGCGTATATAAACCAAGCTTCCTATTGCTAGGCTTGCTTGTAGCACATAATGAACAACCTATAATGAAACGTGAAACACTATCTACCATGCGAGGCCAATAACAATACCTCTGTAAATGTGCCACCGTTTTGCTTACCCAGAAATGTCCTGCTATAAGAGAAGAATGAGCTTCTCTCATGATGCTTAGTCTCTCCCCCTGTGGTATACATAACTTGCCCATATGGAACAGAAAATTATTATGCAAATGATAATCATTCTCCTCAACATGATTCCCTTCACTCAAGTTAGCATACACATCCTTAAAATCAACATCTGATGCATACTATTCTATGTAGCTCTCATTTACAATAGAATCATTCTTAAGTAAAGTAATAGCACTAATAGTAGGCCTTGAAAGCATATCAACAACCTTATTGTAAATACCTTTCTTTTACCTTATTACCAAGTGAAATTGTTGTAGGAAACCCATCCATCTGAAATGTCGTGACTGCTACAATTTACTTTGCGGTTGCAAGTAATGTAAAGGCTGATGGTCGATATGAACAATTGTTTCTTTTCCCATCAAATAGTATTTCCATTTTTTGACACTTTGTACCAACACATAAAACTCTTTATCATATGTAGTATAATTCATAACAACACCGTTAAATGTCTGAGAATGAAATGAAATAGGCTTACCATGCTGTAAGAGAACTGCACCCATGGCGTAATCACTAGCATCTATCTGAATCTCGAATGGATGTCTCAAGTCCGGTAATGCAAGGACTGGAGCTGAACTTATCTTCTCTTTCAAAGACTCAAAATATTTTTTTTGCTTTCCGCCCCATTGGAAAGCATGCTTCACACTAGTCACTGCATGCATAAAAGCTTCTATGGTAGAGAAGTTAGAAATAAACTTCCTCCAATACTGAGCTGCACCCAAAAAACTTCTTACCTTTGTAATGGATTTGGGAGTAGGGAAATTCACGATGGCTTCTACTTTGGAAGGATCAATTCTCAAAGAACCTCCTCCTACTATGTGTCCCAAATAAACCAAAGAAGTCTTTCCAAATTCATATTTTGACCTTTTAAGAAATAACTGGTTTTTTTTCAAAATATCAAGTACTTTCTTAACATGCATGACATGCTCTTCTCTAGTCTTGCTGAAAATTAAGATGTCATCTAAGTAGAAAATAACGAAATCATCAAGAAAAGGACTTAAGACATCATCCATTACCCGCATGAAAGTTTTAGGTGCATTGCATAAACCAAGCGACATAACAAGCCACTCAAAGAGTCCCTGTTTGGTTTTAAATTTTGTTTTCCAAATGTCACTTTTTGCAATTATAACTTGACGATAACCACTACGTAAGTCTAACTTAGTGAAATATTTAGCATCTTTCAGCTGATCCAACAAATCATCTATCCTTGGAAGTGGGTAATGATTCTTTACCGTTATTTTGTTCAATGCCTTGAAGTCCACACACATGCTCCAAGTTCCATCTTTCTTTGGAATCAACAATATCGGTGACCCACATGGTGAAGTGCTTTGTCTTATGAATCCTTTTTCCAACAAGTCTTTAATTTGCCTCTTGATTTCATCATTCTCCATGATAGACAAGCAGTACATGCCGATGTTAGGAAGAGGACAATCTTGATGTAAATGGATTTCATGTTGAATCTCCCTTTTAGGAGGTAAACCTGTCGGTTCTTGAAACATCTCATGATGTGCATCAAATACATCATATAAATCTGATTTAAGCTTGGAATCACAATTTTCAAATGAGTCATGATTCATATCAACCTTGGGCTTAACCATAAGAAGTACAAAACTCTTACTAGAATTTACTAGTCTTTTTACCTGTCCCGCATTTACCATCGCTATATTTTCCTTCTTGCGATGTGCTTTGACAATGAACTCCTTGCCATATTTAAAGAGATGATACTTATTTTCATGGTGATGGAAGATCGATTTCCTGTCAAATAAGTAAGGACTTCCCAAAACAATTCTTGATATATCAAGCGGTACTACATCAAGTTCAACTGTGTCAATAAAGTGTGCAGTTATGGCGAATCACAATATGCACTTTCTTGAGATTTGTAAGTTTTCATCCTTGCATATCCACCCAAGTGGATAAGGCTTTGGATGTGGAATGGTATCAAGTTTAAGCTGTTTGACCAAGTCTTCTGATATGAGATTTTCTTGTGACCCATTGTCAAACAGTGTGTTAATTTTAGTATGTTTTGAGACTACCCTCACATGGAACAATTCAATTCTTTCTTCCTCATTAGGAGCTTGTACATGACAGTTTGAAGTACTAGTGCTTGGATTAGTTTCCGTTTCCTTTCCCTTCATACTTTTCAAACCCATGGCTGCAATTTTGGTTTCATCACCTGAATCATTACCTAAATCTTGAGGTGTAGTTGTAGTAGCTATAGTTTTCTTCTTTCCTTTGTTTTTGTTAAACTGAGTTCTTTTTTCAGGATGTAATTTCCAAAAATTTTTCTCTTCATGGTCCTCCCTTGAACAATGTTTACATATAAATTTTTTCACCCTCTTGTTTGATAGATGCATTATTTTTTCTTTTTCCCTTAAAGGTTTTATCTTTGTTCTTCCCTTTGAAAGGCTTGTTTCTACCCTCATCCAAAGTGTTTTTCCCTCTAGCCTCTAAATACGTAGCTTGTACACAAACTTCGTCTATATTAGTAGGATTGAACATAAGAATAGTATTTTTAAGGTAACTATCCAACCCACCTATGTATTTCAGCAAAGTATCTTGACTTTGTAAGTCTATCCCTAATAAGAGTGCTCTTCTCCTAAACTCTTGGGTATAGTCTTGCACATTTTTTCCCTTAAGCTGTCTAAAGTTTTTCCAATTCATTATAGCCTTTTGTAAATGAGCTAATGGATAAAATCTATTTTTTATTGCAGTAATAAATTCAGCCCATGATAAAGTAATCTTACCATGTTTTTTAATTTCATCCTTGGTCTTGGCTTCCCACCATACCAATGCTGCTCCATCCATTCTTAGCGAGGCTAACTGTAACTTGGTGTCGTCATCATGAAGGTTTTGAATCCTTAAATAAACTTCCAATTTTCTGATCCAATTGTCAAGTTTCTCTACATTGACTCACCGTTAAACATAGGCAATTCAAATTTGACATCAAGCTTTAAAAATGGACTTTTACCAGTGGTTTTAGACTTGTGAGACTGATTCACCGAAGTTGAGGAAGATGATGTAGAGGAAGAGGATGAAGATGGGGATGGTGGATCACCATTTCCTCCATGTCCTTTCTTTGAATTGTCATCACTCTTCTTTCCTCTTGAGGAACCCTCTCCTTCTTTCTGGTTTTTAGACCCTTCTCCAACAAGCCTATCATTTCTTTCTTGGTAGAGAATCCTCACCATCTGTCATATCCAAGAAATATTTT